>CM031964.1:13312812-13587812 GCA_018749465.1 Paracanthobrama guichenoti
CAAAATTGCTTAAATCACCTTTCTTTCCCATTCAGACATTCAGTTTGGAGTTCAGGAGATTGTCTTAACCAGGACCACACCCCTAAATGCATTGAAGCAACTGCCATGTGATTGGTTGATTAGATAATTGCATTAATGAGAAATTGAACAGGTGTTCCTAATAATCCTTTAGGTGAGTGTATATATACATATATATACACATACACATATATACATACATATACATACATATACATTTCCTCATGTGTGTTTTAATCAGGAGATTTTGCACTCATTCAGAAGATGCATAATAGCGCCCCCTAGCATGTAACAGGAAAACACGGAAACCCAGAAAATTCCGTGTTTGGCGGGGAAGCGTTTTAAAAAGCCATGTTTTTGTTTTGTTTTTTAGCAGCGGCTCTGCTGTTTTGTTCAAATAAACTTTCAGAACATCTTGCGATGAAACTACTTAACAAAAATGCTTCATTGATACGGATGTTACAAGACACTGGGGTTGTTTTGCAGCTACGCATGAAATAAAGTTGGGCACATGGTCAAATATACTTACCGTTTATTGTTCATTACATCAGTTCATTTTAATCCAACAAATCTGAAATTCAATTGGTCGCAATTTTATTTGCTAAAGGTCCTATATTGAAGACCAGTGACAGCACTGTAAAAAAGTTGCTGCCTCAAATTAAGTACAACCAACTTGGATTTTTAAGTAATCTCAATTTAAATGACATTAAACTGACAAAAAAAATCTTGTATAACTTGCTTAACTTATTTTGATGAGTTAAAGCAATGTAAAAATATGTTGTCATAACTTATTGAACATATACTTTTTATAGTGATCATAATCTCCAAAATCAATTATCATCATCCTCAAAAATGTGCAAATTTATTTTAAAAGGGTTTGCCCAAGTTCCCAATATTCTTTTGTTGTGACTAATATCTAAGCTGACAGATATTAAGGTTTCCACGCAACTGTGCGTTTGTCAGACAAGCCAATGATGAAGAATCAGACAGTATTTTTATTGTTGGTTTTTTAACTTGAACTTAACTTTTAGACTTTTGCTAAGTGCTCCTGTATGCAAGTTTCTGTCTTGAACTTTCTCTGAGTTGGCAGTGTGTCAGCAGGTTTAACTTGTGGTTTAGGGTAAATATCAGTTTAATAAAAATCTATTATGCATTCATTCATCACTTTATATGCAGTAGTCCATAATGATGGTTTAGCAAAATAATTTACATGATTGTAAAAGTGCTGCGTCTTTAAGAAAACGCTGTTCCTCTTGTTGCTCATTGCTTTAAGTGACTTCTCAGGCTGTTGCTAGAGAGTTTGAGCTATGTTATGAATGATTAAGTGGAGAGTTTCATCCAAATCACTTGATTTGAGATCAATTTTTATTCATTCACAGTGAAATTTGTATGATGATGATGATGAGAACCTTTGGCAGAACCATCTTGCAAATGCATCTCTAACTAAACGTCATGAACAGCTGGTCAGTATTGATACTTAATGATTTTTAAATTTCACAATACATTACTTGCTTCATTTCGAGTGAAACAAGAAATGACTCACGGTTCAGTGAATCTGATGATTCATTAATGCTCTGATGGATTCAGTGATTCATTCAGATAAGGATTCTTTTTAAATGATTCAAACAGAGTTTGTAAATCTTTTTGAGTGATTCATTACAAGAAACAGTTCATAAGAGTCGCTTGTTTGTGAATTACATTACACTAGTGGTTATGGCATGTTTATATGATTCTGAATCAACTCGGTAAGTATACAAAACATTTCTTACATTATTTCGAGTAATCCAATTGAAACAAGAAATCAGTGATTTCAAACAGATTTTGTGAATAATTTTGTTCATTAAAAGAATCAGTTCATGAGAGTCACTTTATTGTGAATTACATTACACCGATGATTGTGTTTTTGAAAGATGCATTTATTCGAACGCATTGTAAACTGAACCCGGGAAAGTACGTGAAACAAGAGAATCAAAAAATGAATTGTGGTTCAGTGAATCAGTAAATCAAATAATTCTGTAATACCCTGACAGACTCGAGGTGCGTCTCAATTCGCATACTATCCGTCATAAATAGTATTTGAAAATAGAATTAGCATGTCCCAAATCGTAGTATGTTGAAAAGAGTATTCCAAAGATACCTGGATGGTCTACTATTTCCGGTTAGAATTCGAAGTGCAGATCCGTGCACACTCTGATGGCTAATACTGCCCACAACCCATTGCGAGTTGGATGAGGATTCGATCAGAACTACAAACGTGGATAAAAAGTGTTAAAAAACTACAAACATGGCGGATGAGCGAGTCCGACGGTTAAGTGGAGAGGTTTAGATGAAGTGGTTTGAGTGAATAATTATCAGTATCTAACCTGATGAAAAGATATTTATTCAGTGTTATCTCCATTATATTTCATCTGCAACAGCACTGAGAACTTTTGTAATGATACGTTTGGCCATTAACTTTTAAACACATCATCATATTCAAATTGCAAACACACGAGGAGAGTCTCCGCATGAAAGACCCACGACTGGCAGATCAATATGCTACTACACTTCTCTCTGATACGGTAGGAAATTAAATTAAATTGAATGTGGAGGGTTTTAACTGTGGCAAGCCAGTTTAAACGGTGACAGGATGCACGTAACTAAGCGACAGAGCTGTCCGTTAAAGATGATGAAGCAGTATGTCCCAAAGCTTGCCTACTTTTCTGCTATACACTCAAGGACATACTTTTAGGACGTACTATAAGTAACGTTAGGCGAATTGGGACGCAGCATCAGTAATTCATTCAGCTAAGGTTTTGTTGAAATGAGTCATATAGTTTATGAATCTTATGAGTGATTCATTAATAGAACCAATTTATAAGAGTCAGCTGTTCATGAATTGCATTACACTGACGGTTGTGCTGTAGAATGACGTGTTCTGATGACACTGCAAACTCAGCTTAGATGAAATTGAATTTGTTTCGCCTGTAGCTTCAGGAAACACTGACGTTAAGCGTCTTAAAACCAATATGTGGCGGCAAATAGCTCTAAGCTCATAAGCTATTATTATTGTAAGGGTAACTTCCTAAGCAGAGGTTGTTCGAGATGTCAGGAAATGATTGAGCAGGTCTTTTGACATCAGTTCTTGTGTAATCAAGTAGCCTTGCATTGGATTGGTTTTGTTTCGCTTTGTCCTTTGTAACAAAACGCTGCCAAAACCCAGAAAACAGAAAAGAGCTGCCGAAGCAAGCTATTGGCTCTTGAAATTTCAATAACAATTAACCTTTCGCAGACCCGGAGTGCAAAAATATTGACTTTATTTCTCGCTGAATGCCACGTGTAAATTCTCCAACAAGCACCCAACCGATCAAAACGTCTTTGTTTCGTAAAACAGTCATTTAAGTGCTCTCAAGTCTTTAAAAAAAGGACAGCACAAGGTCAAGCGCCATCCAAAGCTGTCCTAAAGGTGCTCTGATCTATTATCACAAATATCCTCTCGTTTTTTTTCACTAGTTTGAATGTGAGAGACGCCAGCTGTGGGGGGATGCTGGGAGTAAATCATGTCCAAGTGGAAATGTCAGTGAGGGCCTTTCAGACGGGGTTGCCTTGAAATCGATGAGAGCCAGAATCATGTGGTTAATCAGCCCCGTGTTAGCACTCAGGAGTGAAGGAGCGGATCAGAGCCCCGCCGAGAGAGCGTTCTTGCTCCATGCCAAGAGGAGATCTCGTATACGCTTCCACGCTCTCGCACACAAGGGCGACTCCTGCTGTTTATCTCCGTCAGAACTCTGCTTCAGTGCTTAAGTGATGTCTTTATGATAATATGACAAGACGGACGCACACACTCACTCACTCACACTCACTTATCTACCAGATCAATCAATCCAGTCATGCACTCTTTCGATGTGGTAAAAAGCAGCAGTCTGTTTTGATGGGGTCTGTGGTGGGCTCTCAGCCTCCTGATGAAAGCTGTCCGTCAGCTCACGATACACTCCTCAGCTGAAGAAATACACTGATTCTTTCACCTTTTCCAGGTCGAAATCACCTACAAGACAGAAGCGACATGATTACAGGCTTTTAGCATAAAATATGTAACGACTTTAGCACTCATTTAAACTGGCATTAAATATTGGACCAACCAAGTACATTTTTTGTTTTATTTTGTAATCATAACTTTTGCTTTTTGGTGTCTTAATTAGTGTGTGCTTTTTATAGCTTTAATATTACATACTTTCCACTTATAAACTATGCCTATATACACTTCTGTTCAAAAGTTTGGGGACAGTACGATTTTTTTTAATGTTTTCTCTTATGGCCATTAAGGCTATATTTATTTAAATATAGTGGAATATTATTACAATTTAAAACAATGGTTATATATATTTTAAAATGTTATTTATTTCTGTGATCAAAACTGAATTTTCAGCATCATTACTCCAGTCTTCAGTGTCACATGATCCTTCAGAAATCATTCTAATATGATGATTTGATGCTCAAGAAACATTTATGATTATTATCATCATCAATGTCAAACAGTTAATATTTTTGTTGAATTTTTTCAGGAGTCTTTGATTAATAAAAAGTTCAAAATTACAGCATTTATTAAAAAAATCTTTTGAAACATTAAAAATGTCTATCACTTTAAAAAAATGAAATGCATCCTTACTGAACAAAATTTCTCAAAAAAATTAACAGTAGTGTATATTTCACTACTTGTATAATAAAACAAAAAATTCTCACTACTGTCATATTTAAAGAAATAAAAATTATGCCTGAACACAATGTCAGCATACAAACCCGATTCCAAAAAAGTTGGGACACTGTACAAATTGTGAATAAAAAAAAGAATGCAATAATTTACAAATCTCATAAACTTATATTTTATTCACAATAGAATATAGATAACATATCAAATGTTGAAAGTGAGACATTTTGAAATGTCATGCCAAATATTGGCTCATTTTGGATTTCATGAGAGCTACACATTCCAAAAAAGTTGGGACAGGTAGCAATAAGAGGCCGGAAAAGTTAAATGTACATATAAGGAACAGCTGGAGGACCAATTTGCAACTTATTAGGTCAATTGGCAACATGATTGGGTATAAAAGAGCCTCTCAGAGTGGCAGTGTCTCTCAGAAGTCAAGATGGGCAGAGGATCACTGATTCCCCCAATGCTGCGGCCAAAAATAGTGGAGCAATATCAGAAAGGAGTTTCTCAGAGAAAAACTGCAAAGAGTTTGAAGTTATCATCATCTACAGTGCATAATATCATCCAAAGATTCAGAGAATCTGGAACAATCTCTGTGCGTAAGGGTCAAGGCCGGAAAACCATACTGGATGCCCGTGATCTTCGGCTCTTAGACGGCACTGCATCACATACAGGAATGCTACTGTAATGGAAATCACAACATGGGCTCAGGAATACTTCCAGAAAACATTGTCGGTGAACACAATCCACCGTGCCATTCGCCGTTGCCGGCTAAAACTCTATAGGTCAAAAAGAAGCCATATCTAAACATGATCCAGAAGCGCAGGCGTTTTCTCTGGGCCAAGGCTCATTTAAAATGGACTGTGGCAAAGTGGAAAACTGTTCTGTGGTCAGATGAATCAAAATTTGAAGTTCTTTTTGGAAATGTGGGACGCCATGTCATCCGGACTAAAGAGGACAAGGACAACCCAAGTTGTTCTCAGCGCTCAGTTCAGAAGCCTGCATCTCTGATGGGATGGGGTTGCATGAGTGCGTGTGGCATGGGCAGCTTACACATCTGGAAAGGCACCATCAATGCTGAAAGGTATATCCAAGTTCTAGAACAACATATGCTCCCATCCAGACGTCGTCTCTTTCAGGGAAGACCTTGCATTTTCCAACATGACAATGCCAGACCACATACTGCATCAATTACAACATCATGGCTGTGTAGAAGAAGGATCCGGGGACTGAAATGGCCAGCCTGCAGTCCAGATCTTTCACCCATAGAAAACATTTGGTGCATCATAAAGAGGAAGATGCGACAAAGAAGACCTAAGACAGTTGAGCAACTAGAAGCCTGTATTAGACAAGAATGGGACAACATTCCTATTCCTAAACTTGAGCAACTTGTCTCCTCAGTCCCCAGACGTTTGCAGACTGTTATAAAAAGAAGAGGGGATGCCACACAGTGGGAAACATGGCCTTGTCCCAACTTGTTTGAGATGTGTTGATGCCATGAAATTTAAAATCAACTTATTTTCCCTTAAAATTATAAATTTTCTCAGTTTAAACATTTGATATGTCATCTATGTTGTATTCTGAATAAAATATTGAAATTTGAAACTTCCACATCATTGCATTCTGTTTTTATTCATAATGTGATAAGGCTGAAAAGGCTGCGGCCCGGAGGCTTGCTCCAAACTTCATTTCGTTATACTGTACTTGTACATGTGTAATGACAAATAAACTTGAAACTAACTTGAAACTATGCTATTGTGAAATATCAATAAAAAAAGTCTTTCTATTTTCATATATTTTCAAAATTTTCTTATTTCTGTGATTCAAAGCTGAATTTTCAGCATCATTACTTCAGTCTTCAGTGTCACATGATCCTTCAGAAATATTCTAATATGATAATTTTCTGCTCAATAAGCATTTATGATTATTATTATTATTAATGTCAAAAACAGATGACATTTCAGGAGTCTTTGACAAATAAAAGTCAATATAACAGCATGTATTTAAAAAAATCTTTTGAAAAAAAAAAAAAAGAAACCGTCACTTTTAATACATTTAATGCATCCTTATGAAACACATTTTTTTAGTGTATATATTGAACTAATTATATAATTAAAAGGAAAAAATAAGAAATTATATTTTGCCAAAAGAACAATTTCATTACCGTAATATCTAAAGAAATATAAAAATATGCCCGAACACAATGTCAGCATAAATGAAAATTCAATAAATACTAATATTATAATGTAAGAAATTAGAACATTTGAAAAATATATTTTTTCCCAGAAAGTGCTGTTGTGCACATACTATTTCAAAAATCATTCATTTCAATTTGGTAGAACCTGAAATCAATAAATACTGAAAACTTAGGCATATTAAACAATACCATGCCACTCCATTTAATCAGTCCATTCATCTCAAATCAATTTCATTTGTACTTGAAAACAAGAAATATAGTCAAAACACTTAAGAAGGTCAGCAGCGCCTAACTTATGCAAACAATTGTGGGTGGGCTAAATGTTGTGCACAAAGGCACAAGACGTCACCTTGTTCTGAAGAACAGAGCAGAGGAAACACAAATAGACAGACACACACTCCTCAGGGACACGATTTCATTAGTGCAAATAAGGAGGAGTGCTGGAAGAATACTAAGCGTGACTTCAATAGCATGCTCGCCTTTAATAAATTTTTCTGACTCAGTTTTCTATCATTACTTATAATATTAAGCTGTTTTATTACAGTAATAAAAAGTGTGTGTCATACGGTGGTATATACAGTTATACGGCGAATTAATCATCATATTTCTTGTTTTTACTGGCATTTTAAGCACGTTGTAAAAGCTCCCCTCAATATGGTCTCTGCTGAATCAGGGTTTTGTTGTGCCAGATGTATGATTTTGCGCAAATGCGCTCATGCTGTCCAGTGTGTTTCCTTCCGGCCCGTGTTACATAAACAGATTAACCAGTTGACAGAATTAATTGTCATCAGTTTAATGAAATCTATCTCGCTGATGAACATAAAAATCACATGCGTGGTTCTGCGGGACGGTGCGTTATGCAACGGTAAAAAGCTGCCCTAAGCCTGACAAGCTGTCAATCAGATGATGTCGAGCCGCTGGTCTGTGTCAGAAAGTGACAGGGTTCAACTCACCTGTTTGAGGAACGCTGGACAAAAGCTGCACCATCTTATAGTATTCTTGAATCTTCTTTGGCTTGGATAAAACCCTGTGAAAGTAAAAAAAAAAATTACTCATTTGAACCAAACCTTATTCATTCATTCATACCAGAAATACATTAGATTTAGTAGATATTTAGTAGATATTAGATTTATATTAGAAAAGTAGTTAGATGATATTTGTGTTTTTTTGTGTTTATTGTATTTTATTCTAAATTCATTTTGAGCACACAAACTATTTATTTTAGTTTTTAGTGTATTATTATTAGTGTATTTTATCGGCTAGAATGTTTAGATATGGCTTCTTTTTTGACCTATAGAGTTTTAGCCGGCAGTGGCGAATGGCACGGTGGATTGTGTTCACCGACAATGTTTTCTGGAAGTATTCCTGAGCCCATGTTGTGATTTCCATTACAGTAGCATTCCTGTATGTGATGCAGTGCCGTCTAAGAGCCGAAGATCACGGGCATCCAGTATGGTTTTCCGGCCTTGACCCTTACGCACAGAGATTGTTCCAGATTCTCTGAATCTTTGGATGACATTATGCACTGTAGATGATGATAACTTCAAACTCTTTGTAATTTTTCTCTGAGAAACTCTTTTCTGATATTGCTCCACTATTTTTGGCCGCAGCATTGGGGGAATTGGTGATCCTCTGCCCATCTTGACTTCTGAGAGACACTGCCACTCTGAAAGGCTCTTTTATACCCAATCATGTTGCCAATTGACCTAATAAGTTGCAAATTGGTCCTCCAGCTGTTCCTTATATGTACATTTAACTTTTCCGGCCTCTTATTGCTACCTGTCCCAACTTTTTTGGAATGTGTAGCTCTCATGAAATCCAAAATGAGCCAATATTTGGCATGACATTTCAAAATGTCTCACTTTCAACATTTGATATGTTATCTATATTCTATTGTGAATAAAATATAAGTTTATGAGATTTGTAAATTATTGCATTCCTTTTTATTCACAATTTGTAAGGTGTCCCAACTTTTTTGGAATCGGGTTTGTAATATCAGCCATTTATAGGTTGGTGAAAATGATTATTTTTGGGCTGATATTGGATATTTTATCGATATTATATCGATATGAACTATATATTTTAGTTTTAGAGTATATCTTTCTTTAGTATAGAGTAGTATAAATACTGATTAATTTATCAGTTATTTGCCATAAACAGGAAAATACTGTCATTTTTGGTATACCCAAGCAGTTAGCAGTTTAGTAGCTAACCACTTAGTAATAGTTAAATACCATTTAGCAGTTCAAAACCAGCAATGTGCAATGGGACTTACGGAGGCCTGCTGCAATATTTCTGCAGAAGAAACCCAGACAGCTCCTCTAGAATGGGCTGACTATGCAGAGCCACGAACTGCTCACGACACACCTGAGGAGCGACAAAGAGCACTCAGTCAATCATTATGCACACTAATGCGCCAGCTTCAATGCTATCTCCCTCTCGCTTCCCTTTTCTTATGCTTTTCACCAACGTTTCACCTCTCTCCTATTTGAACTTTCCCATTTTAAGAGGAATCTGTGGTCACAAAAGCATGTCAGGGAAAGACTCACAGACAATAGACCACTCACAGAAGGAGAGGATGGGGAAAGATAAAAGTTTCAATTCAGACAGCTGAATATGGTTTAAGGGAACAGGTGGAGCTCTTAAGCTTCAGAAGTTCATTGTAAAGTGTCACATGGAGGTGAAACTTAAATGAAGGTGATCGTAAAGTACAGCCACGAGGGTGAGTAAATGATGACATAACTTTCATTTTGGGGTGAATTATTCCTTTCAAAGTTTAATCTGGGTCTAACACAGATCTGTGGTAAATAATCTAAAAATGCCAAACTAAATAAATGTTTGTATTTGAAGATAAGTCTAGTTAATGGCAACTTTCCAAAAAATGGAGCAGTTGAGAGGATGAGCGGTATGGCCATTCGGAAATAACCCATGCTGACAGGGTTGGTTATTGAACATATGGTGAATTCGGCATGCAAACATCTGGCAGTTAAACTGACATGGTGGGTCCGCTCAGTCATTCCAGCTGAAAGAATATGCAGTAAAAACCGCTCTCTTCCTTACACACCTGGTTCATGGTGTCCACCGTCAGAGCATGGGTCCAATAACAGTCATGGACGGACACAAACGTGAGACCAGCCCTGCATGTTTGAAGAAAACAGAGGAAACGCTACTTGAACATAGAACATTTAACACAACAACGAATAATAATAAACAAATGAATAATGTTTGCTAATATATATTATTTTATAATTGCTATCAAATATATGCAATGTGAATGACTTATTACTATCACTAATAATAATGAACATTATTATTATTAAATATACGCATTAAATCATTTATTATTATTATCATCATCATCATCATTAATTTTAATATACATATTAATTTTATAAATTCGTTTTGAATATTGTTGTTAATATTATTTATCAATATACTTAAAGATGATAATAAACATTATAATATGCATATATTTTATTATCATCAGTATTAATAGTATCATTAATAATAATGAATACTGTTGTTAATATTATTTATTAATATTATAATATGTATTTTTATTACATATATGCATTACGAATGTTAATAAAATGTTAAATAACACCATCATTGGATATTGTTCCGTCAATATTATTTATTTATCATATTATTATTATTATTATTATTATTATTAGTTGAAGTAGTAGTATTTAAAAATTATGGTAACACCTTACAATAAGGTCTAATTTTTTTAACATTAGTTAATGCATTAGCTAAAATTAACTAACAATGAGCAATATTTCCTTACAGCATTAATTAACCTTTGTTAAATGTAAATTAATATTCATGTTCATGCAAGTTCACAGTGCATTAACTAAAGATAACATACGAATTTAGGTCTTAAAAGTATATTAGTAAATGTTGATATTAACATTAAGATTAATAAATGCTGTAGACATATTGTTCATTATTAGTTCAGGTTTAATCATTTAGTTAACTAATGTTAACAAAAGAAACTTTATTGTAAAGTGTTACCAGAATTATTCATAATGAATATATTTTTAATTCTGGTCTAATGATCATGTTGTTATGTTCATTATCAGCTATTATGATGTCAAAAACAACTAAAATCTGTTCTGCATATTAAACAAAGGCATATGATCTATATCATATCTGTCAAAAAAGGTAATATTGTTCACTCTCTATTCTTAACCCTGGTTAACGTAAACTCTTATCGGTTTCATTTTTTTAAGTTACAGAATTCTCCAGTAAACAAAATCCACAACACCTGAAAGATTTTGTGACTGTACAAAGCTCATTAATATTAAAAGCGGTAATCACTGCTCATTAATATTAAATTAGGTAATCACTGTTAAATATATGATTGGTTGTTTGTTGCTAAACAGCTTGTTGTAAAGTTCTGGAGGCAAATAAAGCAGTGCTTTTAAGGTGGTCTTAGCACAGGGTCCAAAAACAGGATTTAAAGACCTTTTGAGTGTGGGATGTAAAACAACAGACGGCTCATCACCTGTAACAATGCAGTGATGTCAGCATCATGTGTGTGGAGTCCAGAGAGTGGATGAAATTAGGAGGGAAGGCATTTTTCTGCTTCATGCTGTCTGGTTTCCTAAATAACACACACAAAAAATTCTCAGTCGTGCTATGAAGGGAACATGCTTTTCTCTTAATGTAAAGCACGCATGGTTAATTAAGGCCGGCGTCACCAACTTCACGCTGGGCCATACATACACCTGTGACGCAAAGAGCCATACATCATTGAACAGGTAGGTCAGTCTTGATTATTATCCACGACAGACACACACAATGAACACAGAGCACCCGCTAGACCGGTAAAGAGTAATGTGTGTGCTTATTAGGGCTGAAGATATTTCATTATACTGCTCTATATCAGACAAAAAAAGTTTAGAATAAAAATAGTGATACTTTAGGTCAGATCCTCTCAACTTTCATCATGAGTTACTTTATATATAGGAAGACTGTGTACTCCGATTACTTATGAAGAGCCAATCGTTGATTGGTAAAGTCATCGTGTCACTGCAGCTGCTGTTCAGGTTTCTATAGAAATGGGTGAGACGCATGTTTAGGATTGAAAAATTAATTGAGAATTTTTTTTTTTTTTTTTGTCATGATTTGAGCGTTTAGACTGTTGAGACAGTTGTTGTCAGATTTCATTGGTGATTTCAAATCTGAAATTTAATCGTAAGCTTGGAGAACAGTTTTGGAGAATTTGATGTTTCCCCATTCAAAGAGATAGGAGCTGAACTTGCATGCCCAAGGCATTTCAAAGATGGCCGTCGACTGAAATGACTTGTCTTAAAGGGAATTCGATATAATGAAGTAAGCCCCTTTCCTAAGCCTGTGGTGTTAAATTAGGCTACTGTGGTTTGTGTGTTGGATTTTAACGCTAACAAACATGAAAAATTTATGGAAAATAAATGTCATGTTCACATTGCCCCAAGAAACACTGACAAACTCGAGTGCCCACGGAAAAACACCAGGTATTCTCCATTAATTTTAACCAATAAAAATAAATGACTGCAGCTTTCAGACACAACATTCTTCTCGTTTTATAGTTTGTTTGAGACCATTTCTATGGCGTTAAATGTCGAGAGCGCATTATTTTACGCGAGAGTGCATCCATGTAACAAATCTCTCCACCCGTAGGCAGATTTCTTTCACTAGCACAAAACTACCGGACACGCGCTTTAAAATATGGCTCTGCTCTCGCTCAGGTTTTACGCGTGTGTGCTCAAATTTTGTCCAGTGTGCCCTCAAGAATAACTCTGGTAACAGACGCCAACAGGGGTAACGCACTGATCCAACAAACTCTGACAGACCTGTTTGTTGGGTGTTTGTCTGTGCGATGTGAATTGGCCTTTAACGACCCTGATTAAAGATGCTTCCTCAGCTTATTAAAGGTGATTTTTCTTTTTCTTTCAGAAAACAAAAAACTGCGCAGCACAATGCTATGCAGGCTACAAATGCAGAGCAACTGTTAAGGTGTGTGGGAAACTAACTAAACTATGTATCTTGAGAGAGAGTGAGAGAGAGAGAGAGAGAGAGAGAGAGAGAGTGTGAGAGTGTGAGAGAGAGATAGAGAGAGAGAGAGAGAGAGAGAGAGAGAGAGAGAGAGTGAGAGTATTCAAAATACTCAATATTCAGATATTTAAAATATTCAATATTCAGATATTCAAAAGTCATTATCTGATAGGATGTCTGGGAGAAGTGTGTCACATTCTTAAATGGTCCGCCTGGAAACAATGATGACATGAAGCCAATCCCCCTCATGGAAAAAGAAAGCCGTTGTGTTTACAACTGTGACGCTTATCAGGATCAACTACATTTACATTTATGCATTTGGCAGACGCTTTTATCCAAAGCGACTTACATTGCATTCAAGGTACACATGTTTTGTCAGTTCTTGCTTTCCCTGGGAATTGAGCCTAGACTCGTTTAAAAAAAAAAAAACGTCCAAGAGTTTTACACACCGGTCTGTTATTGTAGGGACATCGACGTTACATTTTTGACTGGAAGCTAAGCAGGATTGAGCCTGGTCAGTGGGAGACCTCCTTGGAAAACTAGGTTGCTGCTGGAAGAGGTGTTAGTGAGGCCAGCAGGGGGTGCTCACCCTGTGGTCTGTGTGGGTCCTAACGCCCCAGTATAGTAATGGGGACACTATAAAGTAACAAGCACCGTCCTTCAGATGAGACGTTAAACCGAGGTCCTGACTTCTCTGTGGTCATTAAAAATCCCAGGATGTCCCAGAAAGAGAGTAGGGGTGTAACCCCAGCATCATGGCCAAATTTGCCCATTGGCCTCTGTCCATCATGGCCTCCTAATCATCCCCATAGTACTGATTGGCTTCATTACTCCTCTACACCAATAAACCGTTCTGGCGCTATATGGCTGCCGTCGCATTATCCAGGTGGATGCTGCACATTGGTGGTGTTTGAGGAGTTTCCTCCCTTCTATATGTAAAGCACTTTGAGTACCAAGAAAAGCACTATATAAAATGTAACAAATTATTAATATTATAATTCTTCCGTAGGTCTGAAGGTCTGGCTATGCGAGGCGAGTAAGAGAGTACTGAAGCTATGAAGAAACTATCTACAATCTCTAGGCTTCACAGAGCAACACTGCTGGAGATTTCTGGGAATTCAGAGAGGGCTTTAGGTCTCTGGCCACAAGAGAGCTGCTGCCACCATCTTTATTTCATCATTTATTTAGGTCTCCTCATTAATGAGGGTCCATTCAGCCTCTAATTAGAGCACATGAAGGATCTTTGAATCTGAATGGGCGTGAAACTCCGGTCGGGTCTTCACTTTAAACTTGTTCAAACAAGCTTCTTTATCTACATCCTACCTAGAAACTGTCCTCTGGGAAATCAGAGCGCTTGTATTAGATCAGCTTGAGATTTCTTTCAACACCTAGACGTGTGGCTGACATCTGGTAACACTGCCATCAGAGGTACATATCTGAAGATCAGCCCTTCAGCTTGGTCTGCATGGACACCCAAAGCCATTTCTCAAAGCCTGAGAGGGACGTACAAATTGCAGTGGCGGCTGTCGGTCTAGCCACGAGTGGCTCTTGGCCATCTATGAGAAACAGGAGATTCCCTTTTCGTCACCCCGGCTTCTGCTAATGTAATTCCTGTGATGGTACTGGTTTGGTGGTCTATCACAGGCAGTGATAGAGAAGTACAAGTGAGGCCCATTGTAAGTGGTTTTTAATCACGTCCTTGCGGCTTTTGGGGGAAGGTCAGCAAGATAACTCCCATCTGAAGTGGTGTGAACGAAGCCTGGGTAAGCACCGCAAGGACTGAAACTGTGGAATGAGGTGATCATATTAAAACAGCAGATGATTGCGTACAGATTGAACATTTGGGGTTTCATTTTGAAGCACAGAAGTGTTTGTTTAATAAAAGATGATGTTGACTTGAGAACATATGGCAAAGTTGTGGATGACTGTGCGTTTGTTTATGCATGGAAATTTTGGAGATAGAGTCGAATAAGCAAAGAGACTGCCAACACGTACACAAAATGTTACCAGTGAGGCTTAAAGGGATATTTCACAAAAATTATACTTTAGTCATCAGATACTCACGTTGTTTAAAAGCAATCTGGCCTTTGCTATTCTGTTAAAAATGTACTTGTCACTCTTATAATAAATGGGGACTGGAGTTTCATATGACTTCAGAAGACTTGAAGCTTTTAGAAGCTAACATAACTAAGACAGACTGAAACTAAACCAACATGCATTTTTATAACTACAAAACTAACTAAAATGAAATAAAAAAGCAAACAATTAATTTTAGCTTGTCATCATATACACACTTTGTAAGTCCTTCCCTCATGGGTCAAAATGACCAGAAGCCTTTACCTTTAAATTACTCGATTTTATCAATAAATAAATAATAAATTTAAGCACATTCTTTCAACTTAAACTCAAAATAACAATTTCATGCATAGCCCTGTAAATTCAGCTCAAAATCTCTCACATTGGGTGTCTCTGCCGACCTCTTGTGGAAAATAATATAACATATTTCATGGCTTTATAGATCTATATGGAGCAAGTGAGCTCTTCTGCTGGGTCCTAACGTCAGTTCTCGAGTTTTTATCTTCAGAATGCATTCAGATACACATGTAGACATTATAAAATAATTTTGTGATAAAGTTTAGTTTAATTTAAATTTTTCTATGTATACTGAAGCCTTCCTCGCATTCCATAAATTCCTAAGGGGGACAGATTGACCCATGAAGGAAGGATTTTTTTACCGTTTTATTACCACATAAACTCCTCGAATCCAGTAAATGTTTTTGTGTATTCGTGGTTCAAGTGTGACAAAAGTCCTAAGGTCTTGGACCACTCCGATGAACTCAAAAAAAAAAAAAAAAAAAAAAATTGGGGTCAAAACGACCTGAGGGAAAGATGAGGGTTAAAACCAATATGACCATTATTCTTACGTTTAATGCAAATTAAAAAAAAAATTATATATTTTTATTTAAATGTACTTGTCACTCATAAAATTAGGGCTTTCATATGACTTAGAACTTAGAGTATATGAACAGCTTATATGATACATTTATGGTGCTTTTGTTTCCTTTTTGAATCATTTTAACTTCATGGAAAAGAGAAACTAGCACATTCTTCAAAATATCTTTTTTGTGCTCTACAGACAGAAAGGCTTGAAACAAAAGAAAGGTTGTGGGTTGAATATGAAAATGATATGACAATTTATAATATGAAAACGATGTTACATTTAAAAAACAACAACACAATCCTAACTCCAATAAGCCAAAATATATACTTGGCCTCCGATGCAAATGCATGTAAACAGATGATAAAATGAGCGCTGATGTTAATTCATTGTTCATTCTGGGTAGCCCTCCATTCAGTAAATGACATACAGGATGTGCAGCGGTGACATTTCAACACGAAATGCCACTCTTTCTCATCTGAGGGACTTTCTGCTTCTTTCATATCCTCCAGGGGTTTCTGTATATGATAATGAATTCTGGCCATCCACTGATGGGCCCAGAACAGTGTCAAATGCTTGTAAGAGACAGGCTCTGCCTCTAGGGGTTCCTGTTACTCAAACAATTTACTGTTAAGCGCTACCATTTAACGGTTTAATGTGCTCTGTGGGGTAGGGTGCAATGAAAGTGATGTGACGTGTAGCCAAGTATGGTGTCCAATACTCGGAATTTGTCACCCATCCAAGTGCACACACACAGCAGTGAGTATTGAACACACACACTGTGAACACATACCCATAGCAGTGGGCAGCCATTTTTTGTTGCGGCGCCCGGGGAGCTATTTAGTTAGAACACCACCAAATGAAGCCACAAAAAACACCCTTTTGGCGTTCCAAACCCGTAAGACCTTCGTTCATCTTTGGAACACTAATGAAGATATTTTTGCTCTCTGACCCCTCCATAGACAGCCGTTTAATTAACATTTCAAGACCCAGAAAGGTAGTAAAAACTTTGTTAAAATAGTCCATGTGACTCCAGTGGTTCAACCTTAATTTTATGAATCGGTGAGAATACTTTTTGTGCGCAAAAAATAAACAAAAATAAAGACTTTATTCAACAATTTCATTCTAGCCTGTGTCAGTCTCCTTCGCAGTTTACATTGTAAACACAGTGCAGGGCTTTCGAGTTCTACAGCAGTCGATGCCGTTCACGTGAGCACCACGACACATGCGTGTGATGATGATGTGGGAGCTATACTGTATTTCCAACGTAAACCGTGTAGGAGACTGACACAGGCTAGAACAAAACTGTTGAATAAAGTCGTTATTTTCGTTTGTTTTTGCACACAAAAAGTATTCTCACCGATTCATAAAATTAAGGTTGAACCACTGGAGTCACATGGACTATTTTAACGATGTGTTTAATACCTTAAAATCTTCATTTGTGTTCCGAAAATGAACGAAGATCTAATGGGTTTGGAATGACATGAGGGTGAGTAATTAATGACAGAATTTTAATTTTTGGGTGATCTAACCCTTTAAGTACTAAAACGAAAATTAAAACAAACTTTAAAACAAAACATTTTTATTAACTGAAATAAAATAAAATAAAATAGAAATAAACACTAAATTATAGATCCAAACTCCAAAAACCCTGGTTTTGATGTGGAAAACCTTGA
Organism: Paracanthobrama guichenoti; assembly: GCA_018749465.1. NCBI lineage: Eukaryota > Metazoa > Chordata > Actinopteri > Cypriniformes > Gobionidae > Paracanthobrama > Paracanthobrama guichenoti. Next base: position 13,330,368 of record CM031964.1, read on the forward strand.
TTTTTATTAGAGAATAAATTGTCACAAAGGTGAAACTTGGATTTATCGATCCAAGTAAACCAAGAATTTTTTTTATTATACTTTTGTGCATTGCAATCCCTTTCCCATTTTAATTAAAACAATTCAATACAATTTATTTTCATCAAGATTTAGTGGCCGAATTATTGTTCAAAATCTCTTGAAAAGTTTAAAAGAACAGAAATGTCATTCAAACTGCCAAATGAAGTCATGTAAATGAAACAAGTAACCAAAACAAGAGAGGTCAGAAGTCAGCATCGATACAGGGGTCAAAGGGGGAGGTACTTACTCATTGGCATCATGGCTTATATTGATGCTCAGATTCTGTATGCTGCTCTTGAGCTGCGGAAAAAAGAGAAAATTAGAGATTTTGAGTCACAAGAAAGCAACTACTATGAAAAAAAAGCTTGTGTAGCGATGTATATACTTGTTAACAGGGGAAATCCTCATGTAAAAATGCACATTAGCTGGGTTAAATAAGATGTTCCAGTTAGTTGACCTTTGAGCTTACCACTTTGACCCTTTAATAAAAATCGATGCATATGAATACTGAAATCAATATTCTCTTTCTGCACCGGACTGACCTTCAAGATTCCTATTGATCCTTCTCAATGACATTGATAAAAATTTGAGCGAGTCTCTTAATCCGAGACTGACCAAACAAGGGCAACGTTCCCAAACCACTAATATCGACGCAGGACAAGAGCTTAACCTTAGTAAAGGTAGGCATCCATCACATAGGCACTGAAATTGGGCCACTACCCATGAGTGAGTGACTGCTCTCGGTATAGGAACTGTCAGCGTCAGGGGTGCTTCCATCACATTACTTCTTTGATTAGTCTCTCCGGTGCCCCAGGAGCCCATCCCGATATGGCTCAATTCAACGAAGAAGAGCAGGATGACAGGGAGTGAAGTCTCGGACAGTGACGGATGGACATAAACAAAAGAAAAATCTATAGAAAATGCTGACGGGTGTGGTAAGGTAAAAGATTTTGCTGCTAAATCGGGGTTGCACCAGACTACAAGTTCATTGGGATGTGAAGGGGGCATAACTGGGGGGTTAATGTGTCTATTCTGGATTTCTGATTTTGGGCGACTGGTGTATTGTGTAACGAGTCATGAGGCCTTTCAGTTTCAATAATTTATGAGTCCATTAAGGCTCATTAACAGGAACAAGAAAGTCAAGGAGACATTGAACCAGGCCTTTTGACATGTAAAGAGTCAACATACATTCTCAAAAGCTCTTGGAGGAAACCTTACTTCCAATGGGACTTGTATACGCCTTGTCCGCTGGTTCAGGTGGCATAACTAAAACTCATGATGAAGAGAGACAAGAGCATAACAAGCTGGCATGATGCTCGGTCAGTAGAAAAGGGATTCCTATTTGAACTGCGATGACTCCTGGTTTGGACAGCTGCCTGTGCTTTTCCAGCTCTTGAAAAGTAAAGAGCTGCAGTATCTCCGTTATTTGTTCTCTAGTGTCCTTTGTTAAAGAATTGAACAAGATGGCTACCTACAAAAGACCTTGCATGAATCTAAAAACAAAAATGAAGAGTATTTTGCTAAATAGGAGTAAAAGAAGAGGCAACCAAGGGAGAATGATATCGGGACAAGTTACGGTTGAGATTTGACCAGTCTCCTGCATGTGCATCCCGCATTGTAAGCCAAAAGGGCAGCATCTAGCTTCCAAGCTTCCAGCTATCCACAAAGTTGCCATCTCTTTTATTGGAGGCATCCATCTGAGCCTCCGAGTAACACTCTCTAATCTTTCAGCATCCCCAAGAGAGTCTTTGTACCATCTGTGACCTCTTGCCTGGTTAAGTCCTCTGGGAATATTCTTGATATATCTGCTGTATTCATCAACGCTTCTACAAAAACAACTGTTTTAGCAAAAGATCAATTAAAATGGATGATTCATGCTATTTTGCCCTGCACAGCCCTGATCAGACATATTTAAAAAAAATCTTGTGGTGCACATATTAAAGCACCTCACTTTTGATCTGACTTTCAGAAACAGACGAAAACTTTGGATTTGGCCAATTAGCAGGATGTAGAAGGCGTTTTGGGTCATAAAAGCTTAGCGGGGCTTGACATCCTTTCGGGATCAGACTGTAGACAGGGAACAACGCAACAACCCCAAGGGAAATCATATTTCCTCTTTTTCCAAGGGCACCGCAACTGTTTGGCCACTAAAGCAAAGGCGACAAATGATTCCCCATGGGTTTAATCCCCGCTGGTCATTTTCCTTACAGAATTACCAGACTGTTTCTTCTCAACTTTGACATATAGCCTGTGAAAGAAACATTTTCAGCCTCCAAAAGTGACCTCTAAACTGATTAACAGCAAACAATCACATTAGTGAGCTTTACTGATGCACATCCCATATCTGGTTCCCTCCCAAGTGTATTTTCTTTTCCCCTATCAACAGTGCACAGTGACTGAATAAATACTGCCAATTTCACCCTAGCTTATTTGTTTACCTTGTTACGATGGCATTACGCTCCCATTTCCCCGGCATCTAATTAATACGCCATTTTCCATGTAAAGAAAGATCAAGGGTGGGTTGCAAGAGATTGAATCACAGAGAGGTGACCTCAGCTGAAGTGTCTCTTTGCTGCAGCATGAAAAAACGTTTCCTTGATTACATTTGAAGTAGGGGGCTGAGATTAATACTGATTTGGATTTGGCTTTAAGAGTCCTAACGCAGAAGAAAAACACCCAGATAGGTTACATGGAAAAGGTTTTTATATAACTTAATGTCAAAATGTTTCAAGCACCTTTTCTTGGAAAACTAAACACCTTTTAAATGTGAATCGTAAGGTCAACTTAAAACGGATTTCACAACCCACTTTACTTTCACAATGTGACATTTCCAAGAGAAACAGGATATTCGATAGAAAGAAAACTGGCATGTGAATTTTGCCTTTGGAAATTGGATTGTGCTACATACCAAAAAACTACTTCCCTCCTAAAAAACATGCCAGTATTGGTTGTGACTTAAAGTCCCCATGAAATCAAAATTTCATTTTTTTGACTTTTAGTATGAATAGGTTAGCATTATTGTCATCGATAAGCTAGTGTGCTCCAAAACAATGACAAAATTTAGAAGATATAAGCATTCAAAACTTACAGTCTTTCACTTCTGCTAATATGGATAAATGATTTTGATGACATCACTCTGCACTTCAGCTTCTCATCAGACTTTCTGTCCAATCAAATGCTCTCTAGAATCTAAAGTGTCCCGCCCCCTACAATATAAATAGATGCTGAAGCTGCGGCAAAATTCAGTCACTTCTTTACACATTTACTATTTTCTACATTGTGAATGACACATAGTTCACTATATAGAGGATAGGGAACGAGTAAATATGCTTTTCACTGGGGCGAATGAAGTCTGGTTTTGTGTTAATGTCAGGCCAACCGTCACTGTCTGCACACAGTCTGCTCCGGTCCAGAGACACGATAGCACAGAGCGGAACAAATGCGCGAGTCTGCGCATACCAAAAAACATTGGATCCTTTGAATTTTGCAGAGCGCTACATTTTAAAGCGATATGTTGGAGATTAGGAGGAGAAAGGGTTAGAGATTAGGAGGAGGCTTCAAAAGCTCTGGCCAAGCTGTGATATAAACTAAATGCTATTGGCTAATTAAAAAAAAAGGGGAGGGGCCCTGTCCTGCCCTGTCTTCCTGTTTCAGTGGAAATTACGTCAACAAATTGAATAATGCAGCGTTTCAAGGCACTTCAGTGGGCCTTTAATAGTTCTTTCAAAATGAAAAGTCATCATTTACGGACTCTCATTCATTACAAACCTATGACTTTATTTCTTCTGCAGAACAAAGAAAATAATTGAATGACTATTGAAATGTTGGAGCAGTGAAACACCAGAAACAGCAGATGTACATTTCCGTCACTGGACTGGAGAGCAAGTGCTGGCTGGCACAGAGAAGATCAGTTAAAATTGATTTTACTCAGATTTTGTGGTTTAAACTGCTTGAATATCAGGTTATTTTTCCGCCAAAATCAGAGTAATCAAGCTGACTTCACATTCATCATCTCGTTTTGTGTTCCACAAGTAATAAGGGTTTGAAACAACTCATGTGAGCAAAAGATAAGAGAATTTAAATTTTAGGGTAATAGCTAGACCAGGGATGAGTATTAAATAAAAAGGGTCGAGTTTTAATTTTATAGTGACTTTGGGATTCCCTTTCTGAAAGAATAAGAACATTTGATTTCATGTTTAGCCTGCGATACGGTCTGCACAGAGCTTAATGCACCTCACGTACCAGGTTCTTAGACCCTGTCAAACAGTTGAGCCTCAATCACAGCAAAAATCCTCATTAGCAAACGGCACTGTGCACGGAAGACCCAGACACTTTAAAACCACAAAGCTGACGATCTGCCAAGTCTGGCAGACCACTACGGCTTCCCCTCAGACATAAATAACCCAATATGATAATGAAATGAAAACTATAATAAAAGAGATAACCATAAAAGGGGGCTGTAAAACTCATTCTTTAAACAACACCATTAAGGGTCATTAAGATCCATCATGCCGGTTCATACATGTAGGAAGTAGTACAGCGAACAGGTGGAGGAGAGCTGTGGCTCAGTGGTGATTAATAGGGGTCTTGATGGTGCTACATTAATCTGGTCAGTGTGACATTTACAAGGGAACTGCAAACCCCTGGTGTGACCACCTAACGTGTCTCCAGCGGTAGGTGAAATAAATATAGACTTGTTATAATGTGGTTGATGGTCTAAATGGGTGTTAGACATGATCGACCTTGGACCTTGACCCATCAACCGAATGTTGAGGATAAAAGGGTGCATGATTCATGAAGAATGTGTGTAGTAATGGACCTAGTGGCCTATGTAATACATCACAACATGGAACGCTTTCAAATGCTGGCACGATACTTCTATCCCTTCATTAAAGTAAAACATGCAAGGTGGATGTACAGACTTTGTGACTCAACGAATGGGGGACATAAGAAATGTACTTTTTCAGTAAGGCCAATGCTTTTTTAGTAAGTGGTCCATTATAATAATTTCAATATTATGATAAATAAGCTGAAACATTTATATTGTCATGAAGCATTAATTATATTGTCATGAATTTCAAAGTCATTTTAACATGCTGAATGCCTTAAATGGCCTTCACACCTCTTGCTCAGTAAAAAGAAAAGGGCTCAAATGGTGAAGAATTTATGAGTCCCTGATTAATGATGACCTTCATCAGATATTCCATAAAAGTCCAATAAAATGTCATGACCTACATTCATGAAAGTAGGTTATGATATTTAGGACCAGACCGTGTACAGGCCGCTAAAAATATTCAAAACAAAACATGCTGGACTTTTTTTTTCAGATTATGTCTGAAAATCTTGGTCGAAAATATAAACAGAAGCTGCAACTGTAACAGATAAAAGAATAATATTAAAATATTACATACATTTGTATTATTAATACAATTTACAATAATATATAGGCTCCTACAATTTTAAAATGTTTTAAAAAAGTCAAAAGAAAAATTTAAAATATGAAATTGTGCGTTATTATAAAAATATTAATAATAATAAAAATAATAAAATAATAATAAAATGGCACGATTGTGTAGTCATCATATCTGCTTTGGGTTCTGACCTTAGATGTCAACATACCAACAATAGCACCTTTACATCAGCAGAACCCCACTGAGGACAACACAGGCCATTAGAGAGCTATTACACACTACTTCCATTGCCTAGATACGCAGACCAGAGGGATGAACGTCAAAAGGCCAGGCACGTGACATTACACATATTCCCTGGAGTGATGGAGGAATGAATGTGTTCGGTTCTTAAAAACGCTATAGAAATTAACTTACAGGCACACCCATGTCATTTAGGTCCAAATGACATCAGCTGTCCCCAGTTGTAGTCATTTGAATTTCAAAGTTCAGGGAAATATTAGCCAGTGTTTGAATATTCATTTAAACACTGCGGAAAAAAAATGCCAGCACATTAAGTATGATATGCACTTGGGTGTTTCTTCAACTATGAGCACTTTTTTTTGTGTGCTGTGAAGGAAATTACAGACTCTTTTTTTTTTTTTTTTTTTTTTTTGCACACACTCTTATAATTTTATTTTATACCTGCACTGACTTAAATCTGAAATTGCACTATTGTTACCATTGTTTGCACTATTTGCCATCGCCACTTTACCTCTATAATTCACTTTATCCATCTTTTGTTGTTGTCACTGTTAAACTTTTGTTGTTATTGTTTTGTTGTTGTTAGGCACCTAGGAGAGTCATAGAATTTCAATTCTCTGTATGTATGTACTGTACGTATGGTAGAATTGACAATAAAGCTGACTTTGACTTGACTTTTGACTACATTTATAACATTTTAAAGGCCCCCATTGACTACCATATCATTTTTTTCCTACTATGATAGTCAATGGGAGCCGAGATCTGCTTGCTTACAAACATTCTTCCAAATATCTTCCTTTGTGTTCAGCAGAACAAACTCACAGAACAAATTCATACAGGTTTGGAACAATTTGAGGGTGATTAAACGATGTGGTGTGAACTATCCCTTTAATTTCACTGCTAGCATTTTTAGTTTTTAGTTTCATAAATACTTCATAATTACTCACAAGTGAAATGTACCTTGACTTCAGAAAAAGAGAATTAGGCCCACAACTTTGGAAAAGATGCTATAGATAATTGTCACACAATAAATATTGAATTTATTTATGTACATTTCAATCTTTGTTTTAGATTATCATAATTTTAAATGTAGTAATTAATATATTATATACTATAATATATACTATTATTTCATAATTTAAGAAAATCTGGAAGTGGGATAATAAAACCATTAACTCTATACATAAAAAGCATCTGAAAATAATTCATGAAAGCATAACAAAGGGTCTGTCTGTCTGTCTGTCTATCTATCTACTGTATGTAATATATATATATATATATATATATATATATATATATATATATATATATATATATATATATATATATATATATATATAATATATATATATATATATATATATATATATATATATATATATATATATATATATATATATATATATATATATATATAATTATTATTATTCTGTAAAAGTTCTTCAACAATCTCCATTCTAAAAAATGAAACCGAAAAACTATTTGATACATATAAACATGCAGCTTTACTTAAACTTCCAGCATAAAAAAAAAAATGCTGTTTAAAAGTTCAATCTTATGGAAGCTTGTTTCCCCCACTGAATAAAAAATAAAAAGGGTAATTGTGACTTTTTATCTCGCAATTCTGAGAACAAAAAGTCATAATTGCAGTCACCGTAATTACCTTTTTTATTTTTTATTCTGTGGCGAAAAAAACTTCCATAGAATCTAGTATTGGACATTAGGACGCACCCAGCAACAGCAGCAAGAGCAAATGCTCAGCGGCTGTGACACAGACGGGTAGCCAGATGCTCTCTGCTGGATCCCGGCATGCACTACAGGCCACCGCTGTGCCGCCTCAGCTCTGTTGCTGATGCTATCTGACAGCCGTTCAGGCCGTCTGCATGCAAAACCTCCGCCGCGTTACTTCATTGTTTCACTCCCAGCTGCACAAGACCTTTTTGACAAGCAGTTCTACTGAGATCTAGGCTGTGATGGAGAGCAAGGGTGAGCGCGCCTGCTGGGTGGAGACTGGAGAGAGGTCCGACTCCCTGCTGAATTTTTGCTGAGGAAGTACAGTCAAAGACCTCAAAGATGATGGACTGAAAGAACTTACAGCGTCTTTCAGAAAGGAGAAAATGTCAAATGAATCTAGTATCCGTTCAAGCTTGGCATTTACTAAAACCAAAACAAGTGAACAGCCTTAAGGTGCAGCTACATTAACAAAACTAGTTTGTCAATAGTGTGGTGATGTAAGAAGCACAACTCACAAAGTCACTTTCAAACCAAAGAGCTTTCTGTTTGTTAACATGACGAATTTGCATAACCAACTTGAACCATCTGCGAAATCTGCATGTTGAAATTCCCGATTGCGAGAATATCCATTTAAATTATAGGAAAAATTCACCAAACAATGGCAAATGTGACCAGCCTTTAATGTGCTCTTGAGGTCTGCCTTTGACCGTGACACCCAGGAGGCCGCAGAGTTGCTCATGAGTTACTCATGAGCCAAAATTGCCCTTTGGCAGCATTAATGCATTATTTTCAGCACTGACCGTGTTATACGTCATTAAAGGGTTAGTTCACCCATAAATTAACCCAGGATTTCCTCACCCTCAAGCCATCTTAGGTGTGTATGGTTTTCTTCTTTCAGCCGAACACAATCAGAGTTAAAAAAAAAATCAATCAAAAATATCCTGGCTCTTTCAAGCTTTATAGGAAGTCCAAAAAAAGAACATCCATTCATTATAAAAGTGCTCCACACAGCTCCAGGGTATTCTAAAGTGTCTTCTAAAGTGAAGCGATGCATTTTTGTAAGAAAAATATCCGTATTTATAACTTTATAAACTATAATCACTGGCTTCCGGTAATGGCCGTATGCGAGTCAAGTTCCGACAGAAGCGTGACCTCTGACCTGGGATGTAGGATGTAGGAATAGCGTAAGCTTAGGTGAGAGTTGATGCCTCTTGCGGTTCAAACTAATAGGGCTATGCAACAAACTCAAGCTCCTCTTCTGTTATATCTAAATCCTCTGACATTTCTCTTTAAAAATTCTCATTTTAATTCTAATTCTTGACTGGAGTTTTGCTCTATCCTCTGCACTTCCATGTTCGTCAATACGTCATGCGTCGGGTCATAGGTCACTCTTATGCTGGAACTCTGCTTGCGTACGGCCATTACTGGAAGCCAGTAATTACAGTTTATAAAGTTAGAAATATGGATATTTTTCTACAAAACTGCATCGTTTCGCTTCAGAAGGCCTTTATAAACCCCCTGGAGCCGTATGAATTACTTTTTTGATGGATGGATGCACTTTTTTGGCCTTCAAAATCTCAACCCCCTTTCACTGCCACTATAAAGCTTGGAAGATCCAGGACATTTTTTAATATAACTCCGATTGTATTCGTCTGAAAGAAGGTGGTCATATACACCTAGGATGGCTTGAGGGTGAGGAAATTATGGGGTAATTTTCATTTTTGGGTGAACTAACCCTTTAAGTAGGGCCCTATGATTTCTGCAATGCAAAATTAATTGCATCACTAAAACATGGACTCAGAGTCAGAGGAGGGCCATAAAGGTTTAAAGGGCCCTTGTGTTTTAAATGGTAAACTAGTTAAGTTAACAAGTTAATTTTAAAACACTTACCGTTTGGTTCTTAATTCGATGGTAGGGCTGAACGATAGGAAGTCCCAGCGGTGTCACCCACTCCACAGTTCTCCCAGACCTAGCTATTAGCCTAGCGCTCTCCGTCAGCCATTCCTGAGAGAAAAAAAGTCAGAACAGCTTCAACCAATCTATTCAAGTCAGTATGTGTATATATATATATATATATATATATATATATATATAATTTTTATTTATATTTATTTATAATATATATATATATATATATATATATATATATATATATATATATATATATATATATATATATATATAAAATTTTTTATTTATATTTATTTATATATATATATATATTTTTAAGAATTCAGAACGAATTTTGAAATTTTGAATAATGATTTGAACCCATCTACAAACTGAAAATTAAACCCCTATCCGTAACGGTTTTTCTTTGCCTAAAAAAATATTGCGATAAAGAAGTTGCGATAAGGTTGCTGGCTGTGCCATTTGGAAAAATTCAGATGTACAGGTAGGAAGTTGTTGCAGAGACAATCTGAAACCAAAGCCCCTATCCGTAACGATTTGGATTCACATAATAAATATCACGATAAAGTAATGGCTATAAAGTCTCTCTCTGGCTGTGCTAGTTGGAAGAATCCAGACGCACAGGTGGGAAGTTGTTGCTGAGATGATGCATTTAAAGAACCTGCTGATCCGCAGCAACAGTGCTTGCTGTGCAACTTGGCTGCCATATTCGGATGTCCCCAGTGCTCTCCCTGAAACGCTTTGTGTGAGATAAATTCCTGTGTTCATCTGGAAGCGGGCCGGGCCTGAAGTGGCTCCATTCATCAGCGCGTTCACCAACACTCCTGTATCACCTTCAGCCGGTAACGGCAATGATCAACTACCTGGGCTCAACCGCCACCCCTCCTGAGGATCTGACCTATTTAGGAAGCTGGTTGTGTCTGTAGGCAAAGTGGGGGATATTTCACATTCGTTCTGCCTGTCTGCTCGGCTCCCTTGGGGGTGCAAGAGGAGACAGAGAGCGGCTGGTCCTTGATCTACTGCACCGGGGACGTTCATTCCCTTTCTGTTTCCTGCAGCTGTAATTCATGAGCCGCAGCCAGTTGCATCATGGGAGAACTATATCTGGCGATTCACAAAAATAATCTTTTCATTCAAAAAAAAGGAGAAGCAACAATGGCTTGGGTTTTGCTTAAAAATTTAAGATAAACACTATTGTTCAAAAGTCGGTAATATTTCTGAAGAAGTCTCTCCAAAGCTGCAGTAATTTGACCAGAAATTATGAAGTAGTTTTCTATTTTCAAAATGCAAAATTTATTTCTGTGATCAAAGCTGAATTTTCAGCATCATTACTCCAGTCTTCAGTGTCACATGATCCTTCAGAAATCATTCTAATGATGATGATGCTTAAGAAACATTATTATTATTAGTGTTTAATATTTTTGTGGAACCCATGATACAATTTTATCAGGAATCTTTGATGAATAGACACCTTTACAGTCACTTTTGATCAATTTAATGCGATCTGGCTGAATAAAAAAATATTAATTTCTTTCTTTTCTTTTTATTTTTAAATCGCAATGGCCCCAACTGTTTGAACAGTACAGTTTAAGATTAATTTGTGAATGAATTAGCTAAATAATCAGGCAATTTTCTTTGACTAAAACATTTAATCAGAAATGTATCAGTGTTAACTTTATTGAAATAATGAATAATCATAACAGTAATACTAGAGAGCCTTGAGAAATGTATTAAATTATATTATTTAATACACTAACTTTAGTGGCATAAAATACTAAAACTGACCAAAACTGACTCAAATCTGCACGGGGGAATCCACGCAAACTTCCAGGCTGCGTGGATTCCTATTGAAATGACTGAATTTTGCAGGAGAAAATTCTACTCCTGATTATTAAAGAGTATAAGGGGATGAGATATTGTATACCTGAATCTCCCTCGTCCCAGTAAACATTTCCTTCAAGCTGTTGAAAACCTGAACCACCAGGTAATGTGAAGCATCCCATATGTAGTCCTGCGGATTGAAAATAGCACATTGTTATATATAAACAGGCTCAGCACTGTGGATGATTTATCCAAACCATATCAAATGCATTTGTATTTGTATATCAGGTAGCAATAATCACTGAAATTCCTTAAAATACAAAAAAGTCTCCAAAGACACTAAAAGGGCCTGAGATTTGAATCAGGAAACCACAAAACATGTTTAATTTCAACAATCCAAATTTTTGCTTTCACAAGCAGAATTGTGGAGATAAGATCCCCTGATTCTATAGGTGATAATACCTCTTTTTTATTCTCAACAGCCTGGGAGAGACGAGAGAAGCGTCAAATGTTTCTATGGCTGCCCACAAAGGGCCGCACTTGGGGAAATCAAGACTGATGCAAACGGGGGAAAAGTAAAGCCTTAAAGTTCACGTCACCTGTGATGTAAAGCAAGATTACCAAGTTTATCTTCACATTTAAATCGAGTTGAGGAAAAGGTTAGATAGCCGGAAATCATAGAATGAAATAAGAGAGAAAAGGGGAGTTTGAATAGCTAAAAGCACTTGGCAGCCAGATTAACATCTTTTTCCAGCCAAAACTGTTTTTGTTACTGCTTTAATAGTAAATTTGAGTCTGCAAAATATAGACCACATCCATCCACACATCATGCAGGGCAAAATTTGTTTTGTGTGGAAACTTCTTCACCTTTCTAGAGTTTGTTACTCCATCTATGCTAAGTTGAACTAAAGTGCAATGAGCCTCACCTTAGGGAAATCATCGATTTCCTTCAGTCGCTTTTCGATTTGCAGACGACCCCCGTAGCGAGTGACGCCATAGACCACAGTCATCACTGTCTGCTTCACCACCTTCCTGCTGATGAAGCCCTCCAGCACTTGTGCGATCTTCAAACCCTTCTCCGCATCCCGAGCCCTGAACTCTTCCACCTAAGAGACACGGGACAGCGCACATTTCTGAGAGTCCATAAATCTATGTTGGTGATGGGCCACAATTGATGACTAGTTGAGCAATCATCCGACTACAGACTAGCCGTTTTAGCTTAAGTATTGTTATATTTTTGTATATATTTTCAAATATTTTATACATTATATTATAATATTTTGTACATTACAATATAATAAAATAGTTTATTATTAGTATTATTGTTGTAAGATTTAAAATGTAGATATGTAAAAATGTAGTTTTTAATAATATATAAATAACCATAAAATCATATAATTTATTTATAGTCGAAATATTATAATTTATTTTATGTATTATTATTTTTACATATTGTAATATATAATATAATACAATCATTTATTATTATTATTATTATTATTATTATTATATGAGTATGCGTGTTTATATATTAATTTATTTGTAATATATTTTAAATGATAATAAATCTAATATAAATAAGACACTATTTTATTATATTCATTTTATTAAAATATTTTTAAATATTTTTAAAAATAAGTTAAATAAAGCACAACTTTATTTTATTATATTTTATATATAATACATTGTAACATAATATACAATTTTATTAGATTTAAAATATAAATAAATGTAATACTTTTTAAAACAATTAAAAAAATTTATATTTTATATATATATATATATCGTGATATAAAATATAATGCAATCATTTATCATTTTTAATATATTTTTAATTAGAAATTATATATATTTATACATATTTATACATTTATATTTATTATACTATATATATATATATATATATATATATATATATATATATATATATATATATATATAAATAAAAGATCTTTCCAAGAATCCTCGAGCACAGATACCCCTGGTTGCGAATCACCGCTCTGTGACATATTAATGACCACTGAGGGGGACTTCAGAAATAAAAACAATGCTAACAGAAATATCCCAGTTGTCCTTCACTTAAACTATAAATAGCTTAATCTGCAGGGGAGCAAGTTCATTAATCACACATGAGGTGTAAAAGTTGTTGACGGTCTTATTGGGGCTCTTGAGAGCTTACCATATCAAAAATGAAGGGCTGCTGAGGAACAATGAGACGGTTTGGGGCAATCTCTGACTCAGCAGAGCTCATTGAGATGTCTGCTATGTACCCTTCGGCTAAGGTTAGCGCAACCCAATGTTTTTGGCAAGACTGATACAACTGGTACACAGTGTTCCCAAATATAGTCAAATCGATAGGTAGGTCAATATATCTCGGATAGTGTTCTCTAAAAAATACACAGTCTTCCCAGAAATGAAATGAAAACTGGAGCTTTGAGGCAATGTGTTATGGAGCAGAAGCAATTTAAGATGACTGTTCAACTTCGACAGGAAAGCGGAGCAAGACGCACTGACGCCCCCTGGTGCCGTAGATTGACTAACCTGCTGAGCTACACCACTGTAGACATCCTGAGGCAGTTCACAGGGCATGAGGTTCACCGAAGTAGCACCAATCACATCCCGCCCGAGGGCAGCATAGTGCTGGAGGCCGTTGCATGAGCCGTCCTATGAGAGAGAGAGAAGTAGATTTAAAATCTACAACGTATCCCTGAGCAATTAGGTGTAATAGTGACTTGTAATGGAATAGCAAAAGCCGGATCTTCTTAACATATTTAAATTATAAAGTTAACCCGCCTGATGTACAGGGTAATGGGAGATGAATTTGGTGTGGTCGTGTGAGCGCGAGGCATTTGCTATCTCCATACAGCAACCCAGGGCCTGCCACGGCTCATCTGCATTCATCCACCATTTGCGACCCTGCAAAATAGAGTTGAGACTTTTTAGGGAGCAAGGAATGTGACAGTCATTTCAATAAAGCATACAGTAAAATATGGCTTAGTCATAACTCAAAGCCTGCAGTGTAATGCATTCCGATTAAAAAAAAAAAGAGATACCATGGAATCAGTTATACAATGTTCTATATATAATGGTATATGATACATGATACTGCAGTGGTTCCTAAACTGGGGTACATAAATATGCCCCACCTTAAAATAACAATTAAAACTGAGTGTATTTCTAACAGGCAAAATGCCTCTATTGTATCATCTATTGTAAAAACGGGAAAATGGTAGTGCCAAAAAAGGTCAAATACATGACATCCAATGAAATGACCTCATCTTTTGCGGTCAAAACTGACTGAAGCAGTGTGCATATGATAGGCTGGGTGTAAACTGTGCTGCCTTAGCAAATTGCGCTACATTACTGCTGTTCTTGACAATGTACCTTTGTAAAAGTGGGGATTTAGCACTTACTTGAACAAATAGGGATCCATTTAAGAAAAAAAAAAAAACTCCTGAACCCCGTCTACAAATGTATCTGTCCGTAAATGCCCGAATCTGATCAAACTAGACACACTTCCACTTGCATAATATATATATATATATATATATATATATATATATATATATATATTTCTAATGTATGTTTATTTATAGTAGTAGTATATGATGATTATAATATGAAATTATGTAAAATTTTATTATGTACAATTTATTATAATAAAAATGCTCTGTACTGTATATAATATTATTACTGTACTGTAATATTATTCTGTAACTGAATTGTATATGTTTCCTTCCAATTTATGGTAGCATGGACAGTGGGAAAATATTGCTAAATTCTAACAAAATGCAACTAAATTAATAATTGTGCACAGTTAAGAAATTAAACAAGCGTACACAGTTAATGATAATATTAATACATTTAATGTTGATTTATGTAATTATTGACTTTTCGTACAACATGTATTTTGGGGTTATGATAATTTAATTTAATTTAATTAAACTAATAACTAACTTTATTATTATTATTATTATTATTATTATTATTATTATTAATAATAACAACAATATTGATGATTGCAATAATTACATTATTACATTAAAATTAAATACTAATAATTATAATTATAATTAGTATTAATTATTATCATTAATACTAAGAACAGAATTTAATAATTATTGTTCATAGTATTAACAATAAAAAAATCAATAATAATAATATTAATAATAATTATTATTATTATGACTCATTACAAACTCAAAACAAATTCATTTTAATCATTGTACAATGTTTATTATTAATATATTATTAATAATATATAATTAACATTGTATTATTAATTATATAATAATAAACAATGATAAAATACTTTATTAATATTAAATAATAACTATAATTTGTAATAATTATTATTGTTAGTATTAATTATTAGTCATTATTATCATTAATACTAAGAACAAAAATATAGAACAATTAGAACAACAATAATATAATTATTATTCATAGTATTAACAATAAAATCAATAATAATACTACATCTAAATTATTATAATTATCACTCATTACAAACTCAAAACCAAAGCAAGTTTATTATTATTGTTAATAACAACAATTAATTATATAATGATAAACATAATAATACAATACTGTATTAATATTAAATAATAATAAATATAATTAGTATTATTATAATGATAATAATAATAATAATAATAATAATATAATATCAATTATTAATAAGAACAAATATAAATAGTAACAAATAATAATACTAGTACAAATAATAATAATAATAATTAATATTGTACAATGATTATAACAAGCTTGCTTTATTAATAATAATAATAATAATAATAATAATAATAATAACACAAATAATTGATGATGATAATAATAATAATAATAATTATAATTATAATTATTATAATTATTATTGTATCATCATCATCGTCGTCGTCATCGTCGTCACAAACTCTAAACCAATGCAAGTTCATTATACACAAATGGTACACCTTTAGTATACATATTATGTGTTGCACCAACCACTTAAATCAATTAGTTGTGTCACTAATCATACATAAGTTAGACCCATCAACTTAGACCCACCAACTAGTCAAATACTTTTCTAGAAGAAGTAATTTAAAAACGTAGTTGTGCAACCCCTAGTACACAGGTACGGTGTTAAGGATGCGATTAAAATACTTACGTCAAGAGGATGGTCTGCCGAGTCTAGGATATCCTCCATGATGCTCTCAGCATACTCCAGTCTTCCAGCTAGTGAGCTACGCTTCTTCAAACCCGTGAGGTTCACCAGGTGAATCTTCAACCAGTCAAGGCCTTTGGGACCGAGAGGTCTTCCCTCAGCAAACATCAGCAAAGCCCTGGTCACGTCACTGCCAAGGTGGTTAAAATAAGGCGGCTGGGGGTACGTACGACCTCGGAAATCCATATTATGTGGAAACCAAAAGATCTCGTCCCTCATGTGGTTGGCGATGGAAAGCTTATACAGCGCGTCCATTCGGAGGCTGTGCATTTCCGACACCTTCTTCTTGGCTTTGACACCCTCCCGCTTCATGTAGGCCTTCTCAATCTGAGTGTAGGACGGGTCATGAGGGTTGAAGCGAGGAATCTCAGGCGCTTCCGACAGCGGCGGGGGGATGCTGAGTTTGTCGCTGCCTTTGTCGTTGAATATCGAGATTATGATGTCCAACAGGGGTTTGTTGATCTTCCAGGGACAGTTGCCCACCTGATTGAGGGAGTCCAGCACAGCATGGAGATCTTCATCTCGGCTCTTCTCCAGGAGAAGTTGGTGTTGGATGGCTCCATCGGTGGCACGCATCAGCTTGGTGGGCGTCAGCAGGTACGCGCCACTCTTCGGGGACGTCCAGGGCACGGGCGGACACAACATGGGCATGACGTAGGAATCAAATGTAAGTTTGGTTTCCATCGCAACCCTCTGAATTTGTGTCACAATAGGATGCGGTTTGATGAAGCCAATCTGATGTGGATGTCAAAGAGAGCAAACGAAAATCAGACTTAACTTCAAGGCATGTCACAAAAAGGACATTAAACATGGACAATTAAATCTTTGAATGCCGTGAGAGTTCTACATTAATAAACATCTCTCGTCGCTAGCTCGCAGCAGCTCTGTAATCCAACCTCAAATAAATCAGAGATGATTTATGCTCGCTGCTGGTAAAGTGTTTATGGTGCACAACAGACATAACTGTCTTTGACAGCTGGATAAACAACTATTCAAAGACGGATGGCCACAAAGTAGTCACATACACAATGGCTGCATCAAGCAACTCAACATATCGAAATATGACTATACAATAAGGTTCAGTTGGCATGACTTGTTTGTGTGTTCATGAATAAACAAGTATGGATGGGTAACAATTTGATTCTGATTCATAGGCTTCTAATCTGATTCTGAATTCAACTCAGATTCATTTGGGTAGTTTCAGTACTAATATCATTTTGCTTACATATGAAAGAAATTCTCTCTTTCTTCAAATGCTGTAAATTATTCAGGGCTGTGTTTTAGATTGATTGATTGATTCAAAGCAGTATTTTTTGAGTACTCATAAATAGTTCATAAAAGTTGTTTTTAATGAATCGGACTGCACTGTTCACGCTGTGTACGTTTGTAGGCTTTTGATTCACTAAAAGGAATCTGTTTAGAAAAGTATTTTGTTTCATAAATCGGACTAAACTATTCATGCTGGATTCTCTAAATAGATCCAGTGATTAGTTCATGAATCAAACTAGATTGCTCATGCGGTGTTTCTCATTCACTAAAAAGAAACAGCTCGTAAGAGTCAGTTGTTTGCAAATCATACTACAATGTAGGTTTTGATTCACTAAAAATAATTGCTCAAAAGAGTGATTTGTTTGTGAAACGAACTACACTGGTTGTGAAGCCATTTCACTGATCCAAGGTCCTGTTTACACTAGTGCGTTTTCATTGAAAAAGATTTATACTGCCGTTTATACTGCGTTTCAGAAACGATCTCCGTCCACACTACATGACTGAAAAGGCATATCACACAGGGTTTACAGGGTCATCGAGACTGGTCTGTTATAGAGCCGTTGAGAGAGACGGCAGCGTTTCCCAAAAGCATTGTAACAATAGCCACCAAAGGTCTCTACAATCAACTTAGGCATACAGTGCTTTTAGGAAACGCAACCTCTGTTATTGTCGTGTTCAGGTAGCGTAATGTGGGCAGCTGCGCCATCGTGTTCAAAAGTCTCGGTTTGGTCCGTTTGCACTGAAACACAACCCCGGAGTTTTCAAACTAAAACCGGGTCTGCAGTGTTTTCGAAAGTCTCAGTTTTCAAGGTTCGAAAACGTCGGAGTAGCGTAGACGCCAGGCGTAACCGTAGCAAAAGTTACGCGTTTTAAAAACGAAAACAGACTTGTGTAGACGGCCTAAGGGGGCGTTTACGCAACACTGTTTTCAACTAAAAACCTAAAACATTTAATATATTTTGGCCATTCATTTACACAACAGCAGCATTCTGGGGACCTGAAAAAAAAACTTCTGAAATTGATTTCAAAGTATATAAAAAAACGAAACAATACTGTTAGTCTCCATGTAAACCACAAAAACGTGAAAACAGTGACTTCATGCGCTTGCGCATTACGTGTTCAATCTATAGGCATGTCATTTTTTCTTTACAACGTGACATCTGCAACTATTAGCCTGCCGTGAATAATACGGCATATTTAATCATATTTGCATTCCTGAAATGTTGAAATTGGTAATACTTAAAGTCATGCAAATGATCAACTTTAGTGACGATGCAACACTGGCCCGATTGTGCAAGTGACAATTCCGTCAACTGTCCCAACTCCTGAAACGCAAGACTAGTAGGCCTGTCGCAATAATCGATATATCGCACAATATATGTACATGACCTCAATAATTTTTTGTGATGCAATATATCACCCATTACGTTTACATGATAATGAATGTCACCAACATTTTACTCGATTGTGCTGTCATCTTGTATGTTTTCCGTGATGGAGGCGAAAGTGGTTCTCGGGCAGTTCCTTCATACACAGAGCGGTTATCGACAGGTGAAAACAAGGAGCCATTTGAGGCGTTATAGTGTTTTCCTGACAACTACTGACAGTTTGGAAGAATGGACTCGATTTCAAAGCCGCAATCCCCTGTTCTCCTGCACATATAAATGTCAACGCAGAATGACAAGTGTTAAAGCCGTTTCACAAGGGAAAATGTTTATTTACTATTTATTCAATATCTTTTATTTTATTTAGGGTAATATATTTTTTACCCTTAAATTCCAAGATTTAAAAGGTTGTCATTTGAAAGTGTGTAGGTCTACTTGCACTATTATGCTGTTATATTATGATTATATATTCAGTGGCATAAAAAAAGTCTTAAAATGACAATAATATCGTTTATCGCAATTATTTATGGGACGATATATCGCAAAACAAAAAGTAGTTATGACAGGCCTAGAGACTAGTATAGTTGCCTGCAGCGCGTGATTGACGGTTGCCTTGTACAACCCATTTTGAGGGAGAAAAGATGCTAAGCAATGCTGAACCATTCACGCGGTTTGTTAAATTGCGTCTCGCAGATTTTATAATCTGTGTGGATTAGTTAACTCATATAACCTACATGTTA
Source organism: Paracanthobrama guichenoti (assembly GCA_018749465.1). Lineage (NCBI taxonomy): Eukaryota > Metazoa > Chordata > Actinopteri > Cypriniformes > Gobionidae > Paracanthobrama > Paracanthobrama guichenoti. The sequence goes on from CM031964.1 coordinate 13,350,145, forward strand.
AAGTGAATGAATGTTTGCGGGAATTTCCCGCATTATAAACGTGAGACCTGCGGGAATGATTACAATTTTGTGCAATACCCGCAATCCTGCACTGAAATTCAAGCCCTAAATCTAAAAAAAAGATAGATCGTTTTACTACAAGGTGGCATTTTAAATGTCTCAGAAAAGAATGTGAATTCACTTGACTGCATTCATTGCCACATGAATAATCCACAAACACGCTAAACTGAGAGCTCTTCCCTGCTGCACAGGCCATCTGCAAGCTCAGCGGAGGAACAGGAGTTAAGCTTCAGATCTTTGAAGCCCACGGTGGAGGCCTCTGCCATGCCGAGAGCCAGGGCAGAAGCCTTGGGAATGAGATTTCGAGGACAAAAAGGAAACTGTCCTGATCTTTTTTGGCTCTTCCTCCCCCTTTCTGCAATCCCTCGGCCTTAATCAACCGGGCAATTAAGGGGACAATAAAAAGGAGATTAGTTTCAGCACAATCCGTCTTCCTCCGCTGACCCGCGATCGCTCGCACAGGAAAAATGATTCCATAATTCATGAAAACATGCGTGTCTGTGAGAGGTTTCGGAGTGGGAATGGATGGTTTATGACACGACTTTCAATGGACAGTCATTTGGATTCAAATGAAAGCTGTGTGGCCATGATCAGCCTTCAAGTATGAAAGCAAAAACAACCTTGCTTCCTAGAGGATTGTGAATAATTTCAACTCGTATGACTTCCAGTCCCAGCTGGTCTCCACCTCTTACCTTATGATTGCTGCGGAACGTATACATATGGTATAAGACGGGAATGAGCTGCTTCTCTTGAGTGGGATTGAGGATGTTGCTTCGAACTTTGACTTCATGGACCATCAGGTCAACCAGGAAGCTTCCCAGCTGCACCATCAGGACCAGGGGCCAAGGGGTGTCGTCGCCTAAAAGAGATGGCCCGCTGGACTTCTCCATCTCAAGACTCATCCAATACTCCCGCGGCAGCATGCCATTGGTCTACGATAAAATAAGAAGTAATGTGATGTACAAGCAACTGGATATTTCATACGAAAGCAGACTGAAGGCGTCATATCTGGTCAACCAAAGCTTGTACCTTGGTGTCGTTCGCCAGGAGTTCAGCATATGAGCTGTAGACACTCCCGAGCTTCTCAGTCATCTGACTGTGGCTCTTCTGCCGGATGCAGTACAGATTGTGGACTCGGATTCCCATCTCCTCAGCCATGAAGAGCAAAGATTCACCACTGGGCGACAGTTTGTCTAAACTCTGAAAAAGAAGGCTCATCAAAATGTGGAGAAAAATAACTTTAAAAGGTGCACCAAGTACGTCTTTTCCCACTTGAAAACAAGAACAGTACTTCAGTACTAAAATGCTTAAAAATGACTCCAGCGGCCAAGACAAAGCCATTTTTGTTCTACCTAATTGAAAATGAGCTCAAATTCATGTACTTTATATGTCTTATTAAGTTGGTACCTGAAGCATGATGTTCACATAATCCTGATCATCCAGGATACAAAGGTATGGGTATATGCAGGTATTCCAGGACCTCTGGCTGTTGTTGGATAATATCCGTTTCTTTTCCCTCAGTGCCTGGAGGAGAGCTTTCTCCCAGTGTTTCCTCTGTGTTGCACGTAATTCTCTCTATAAAAATATAAATGCATTTTTCAATTTTTATTTTAGAGCTCAATACGTGTGTATTAAAATCAATACATTCTGATCGAAATGTTGATCTGGACATCATACAGACTTGTACAAGGGTTTGGAAACATTCACTTGCATTAACCCATTTCACTTGATTTAACACTTTGCTAACATGTTTTAGCATGTTGCTAACATTTCTAGCATTATTTAACATGTTGCTAGCATGTTTCTGGCATGAATTAACACACTGCTAGTATGTTTTAACATGTTGCTAACATTTAATAAGACTGTCTTTTTGCTCTTTACACTCTGACACACTGTATTTCTTGGCACACTCGTTTTATGCGTACAGTATTTGTTGTCACCTATTGTTACGGGTGTATTATTGACAAGTCTAGACCCTGAATATACAGAGGTGGCCAGAATTATTAGAACACTTGGCATCTGGGAGTCATCTTATTGGGCCTGGATTTATTTTCCAAGAGGACAATGACCCGAAACATTCTTCTTACTATTGTCGGAACTACCTGCCTGCTGGAACACTGAAAATAATGGACTGGCCCCCTCAAAGTCCAGACCTCAACCCCATCGAGCACATTTGGGGCGACTTGGAAACTAAACTGAACAGATCTATTATACATTCAAAGGAAAACCTTTGGCTTCAGTTGCAGAAGGCATGGGATAACATTAGTGTTGAAGTTCTCATTGGATATATATTGACACTATGCCAGAGAGATGTGCTGTTGTGATTGATGCAAAAGGGGGACATACCAAATATTAAAGTTAACTCACTTCATCTGATATTTGATGGTCAGAGCAACAATCTGCATGTTTCATGAACATTATGAAATTAAATCATGTTTTGTAGGCAAAAAAAAAGGTCGATATTTTCAGATCTGTTCTAATAATTTTGGTCACCACTATAAGACGAACCCGAATCAGATGTATTTCTGAGAAAGAAAAAAAAAACATTACGGCAAGTAAAAACAAATATTCCTTGGTCCAACTTACCAAGTGTTAAGTGTAAGTTGAATTATTATTATATTATATAATAAATTACTAACACATAATTCCATTCCAAAATACTTATTTTGTGGAATTCTTTCTCAAATTTTCATAAACCAGCCAAACTATTTTTAATATGCAAAATATTTGAATATGTAACACCATTTAGTGACATTATTTACTGTATCTAAAGGCAAAGTATACTACCAATTTTAGTTGAGCCACTGGCACATCTTACCCCAAAACCGACATATTTGACCCCACAACGATCATTTTGGGAAAAAATGCTTAATTTTAAGCACATTTTTAACCAAATGTACCTATGTTTATAAAAAGTATACTACCATTTTTGGCTGAGCCACTGGCACATCTTACCCCGACACATTGCTAGTTTGTTTTAACGTGTTGCTAACAACATGCTAAATCATGTTAGAAATGTTAGCAATATGTTAAAATAAACTAGCAATGCGTCTCAGTGAAATGAATGGAAGCTTGTTTCCACCACTGAATTTTTTATTCCATGGCGGAAACAAGCTTGCGTAGAAATGTGACATTTCTTGATAGTTTTCATGATGTTCATGCGGTGCAACTGTGGACTTTACATTACATCCCATTCTCCTCTCAAGCAGCCTGTGGCTTTAAAAAAAATGAAATCTCAATTTTATGCACAACACAGATCGGGTTCAGTGGGCAGTCAGTGCCGCCCGGGTGAAAGTGGGTCATCTGTTCATCAAGGTGTTTTTCGGTTTCCCTGCAGACCGACAGAGAAGGCAGATATGACACAGATCAGTTATGCTGACCCTCTGATGGAAAGGTGCCTCTCTCACAGGCCTGGTGGAGACACATTACAATGCATTTCTATTCCATTAAACCCTATTGCAAATGTTGCGGGACCACGGGGGACCAGACAGGAACAGACAGTGGAGCAAATGCCAGAGTAGAAAAAGAAGCTGAATTGTGGGAATATGGCTGCTTTCAATGCATGAGCTGGAAACATTCACAAATGTCTGCGTTTAGCCAATGTATCATAGCTTAGGTGCAAATCTGGATCCTAAAAAAATATGATGTGTTAACTATTGAAAGGAAAGTCTCCACACGTGTATGTGATTTTGAAAGACCTCTTTATGGTAGTTTCCTATGTTTGAGGATTCCCACTGTGCTTATTTCAGTGAAACTAGTCAGAGCAATATTAATTCTGGCCCACAAATGGACATAAATAATTTGGTGTAGGGGAGAGTGGGGTAATCTGTCCCACTTTTTAGTTATGTTGACCAAGACAAATTACCGCATTGTTCCAAATATAACCCCCCTTTTTTGAAGACCAAATCTTGTATTTTATAAAGATTTTTTTGTAATGAAGAAACTGCTTTAATTTGAAAGTAATTTTCATATTGCATATTTTCAGTTTCATATTTAAATTTTTGTATTGAGAATATGGTAAATACTGGTAATATGTACAAACGGTCACATTTAAAAAAATAAACACTCATCTGAATTATATAGCCTAACAATTAGGCTATCCATCTCATAGTGAAAACCATAGCCTACCAAAATTTCATTAACAGTAGAAGTGAAATCTTGAAATCTGGGTACCGTCTTACGTTTTGGAAGCTTGTGTTGGAAGACATGACAGTCATTGTCTGTTTCTTGACAGGCACTTATTGTCTTTGACTGTTAGCTTTTTAATAAGACTGTCTTTTTGTGCTCGCAATCTTCTAACATTACATTCCGACACCCTTTTTCTTGGCACACTTATTTTATGCGTACAATATTTGTTGTCACCTATTGTTGCGGGTGTATTATTGACAAGTCTAGACCCTGAATATAAGATGAACCTGTTTTTTCAGCTGTACTTCTAAGAAAAAACATTGTCTTATATTCGAACAATACGGCAAGTAAAATCTAAAATTATTAATAAAAAGTTGTCCAATTTAACGTGTTATTATAGGAGAATATGTGAAAATGTATATTTATGAACAACTTATGAACACATAATCCCAAAAATTATTTTGCAGAATTTTTTTTCACATTTTTTGCCAAACGTACCTGTTTATACAAAGTATAGTACCATTTTTAGCTGAGCCACTGGCACACCTTACCCCAAAGCCGACACTGTTGAGCAATTTTTTTGCCAAATGTACCTGTTTATACAATGTCAATTTTTAATTGTTTATAGAGCTTCTATTACAAAAACAGCTATATATTATGAGCTATTGAGCTTGTTATAAATAATATATGGTCATGGGACAAAATAATGTAGTAATAATAATGCTAGACACAACTTATAGACTGACACATCTTACCCCACCCTACCATAAATGCTATAACCGTAACACACTGATTGTTCAAATCAACTCTTAAATAAAAATCAGACAAGTTGCAATTTCATACCATTTTGGCCATGTGATCAGTGACAGGTTTTAAGGCCTCTACGGAGTCAATAGTGACAGTAGTGGCCTTCTCCATTGCCAGCTGAATATTGAACCGGTCCCGCAGTTCATTCAGGCTGAAGTCCAGTTTAGGATACGTGGCTCCTTCCCTCTGAAACACGCAAGATCAAATCAGAAAATTCTGAAAATAAATGCAATCAAATGTGCCTTGCTGATTAGATCATTGAACAGAGAAGAGTACTTCTCTGAGATTCAGATATGGGTTTAGTTCAAATGTTGCCTTTCATTTACTTAGCAAATTTTTTATTAGTAACTTATTTTATTACTTAGTAATTTTTATTATTTTTATTTGTATAATGATGCTGACCTTCCAATAACACATTTTTAAATGAATTGCACCAAATGATCATGTTAAACTGAGAGTCCTACTATTTACACTCAGTAACTGATTGCATAATATTATAGCTAAAGTAATGCTTAAGTCTTCCTGGCAGAACCAGCGAGTTTTGTGTGTGTTATGCGTGTACAAAATCATAAGAAAGCTCAAGACGACCCATTAAATAATGAGCGCTGAGAATCGCTCATCGCCGGAGGCTAATGTTGAATATGACTGGCTCCTTATAACTGGATAATAAGGCTGAGAGGGTTTAAATCTCATTAGGACAAACATAAAAAACGATCGTTCATTTGACTGCCAATTAAGAAGACTATTTACTTCAACCTTTCGCAGGCTGCACACTTTGTTATGAGGCCTGATCCAAAGAAGCCATTGCACTTTATAGCCCAATAAAGAACAAAACATCATTACATTTAAGTGCACTTATTTTCGAAAAAACCAAGCAAACTAGCTAGCTAAAATAACCATGCCAATATCAAATGTTGAATGTATTTATTCTGTCTCATAACTTCCACGTACGGCCAATTAAAATCCAATGAGGTTGAACAGTCCCACTCTCGGAGGTTTGGTCGTCGGCCAAATGTGTGGCTGCATAAAATACGAACTGTAAATACAGCATATATTATAGCAACAGCTTGCTAAGTGGTGCGGAGATCGCGTTAATGTGGGCTGTGCGTTGACATGTGCAGGCATTTATTATTCGAAGGGAGGCGTTGGCGGCTTACACTGACATCTGGGAATTATCGCCAAACACATCATGGAAGGGTTGGGACAGAACAGGTCGGCCGGCGCATTAATACTCGCGAGCAAGGAGAGAGTGACTGCTAAATCTGTCCTCAATAGAGATCACATGGATGGCGGCCAAAGCAAGCGCACAGGTTGTGGAGGGATAAATCATGCTCACGGCGATGACTACTACAGCCCGGCCAGGCAGAACACGAGATGCAGTGTTGTGTACATAGGTTTGGCAAAGGCCCATATTTCCACAAAGCCACAGCCCTGACAGGGAGAAGCGCGCGTGGTGACCTCGGTATTAGAGACGTGTCGTTCCAATCTTCAATGCTTCAGTAAGGATGCGCGGATAAGGGATGCATTGGGATGTAAGAAAGGGCATTTATGGCAATGCAACTCCGTGAGGAAACGCATCTCAATCTATCTAAACCTAGTGCACACAACATGATTTTGAAATTTTAGAAATTGTGGTGTAATGGGCAAAATCAACAGTATTTGATCACTTGGTGCTCACTGACGGCCGATTAATTGATTTTTTTTCCTCAAACATTGTGAAAATTTACTTGCTATGACCTCAAATGACCGTCAATCAATACCATAGTACTGATGAAGAATATCTGGATGAAGATCACACAGTTTTGTCTTTAAATTATAATTTTTTATTAAAATTAAGCTATAAACTCAATTCATCACTTGATCACTATAGTACTATTAATAGTACTATTATTAATATCATACTGTCTGGCATAAGATTTTTTGGTATTTTTCATGACAACAATCATAAATGCCTTTGGGAATAAAAAACTAAATGCGGTCAATCGATTAAAAAAAATAACCAATTAAGCGCCCATTTTTTCTGTAATTAATCGCGATTAATCGTACCTAACATTAAAGTTTTTAATATATTTAGGGTGTTTTTACACTTGGGTCCTCTTTCAAAGAACCAAACTCAGACTCCCTTAAGTGGACCAAGGTGAACCAAGTGAAAAAGGACCCAGTTCTCTTCACGTTCACACTGTCCCTGTACCCGAAAAGAGGACTCGGATCCTTTTTTAGTCCACTTTAGTAGGAATGTGGTCTCAGACCCCTTTGTGTTCATACTGTTGCTTTTTGGATCTAGTCCAGTTCTGTGTTTGATGGATGACCCTATGGCCTTCAACATTTGATCCCATTCACTTACATTGTGCCTCAGTAACAAAGATATTTGTTTGTAAAGATTATTATTATTATTATTATTATTATTATTTTTAAATGACATGGCTACAAATGCTGTAGCTCATTTAGTTTTTTTTGCAATAATTTTTTTATACTACATATTCTTGCACTAGCTATATCATCCATCTTTGTAAATAACATTTATTTTGAATTGTTTTCCTTGAAACATCTTTGTTTTATTGCAGAAGGCAATGATAACATCAGCATACAAAAATAATACAATAAAATAATAAAAGAAAGATGCAAATTAAATAAACTGCTTTACATTTTCCAGGTAAAGTATAGGTATGCCTAAAAGCAGCATTCAAGTAAGAAATGGAATAATCACATCAAAAAATAATATGGTATTCTTCACTGTACATGACGTACTGCACTGATTCTTATATTAGGCTAATATATGCAGATGTTTACATTCACAAAACCACCTGTTTATGTGAAACTTGTGTGTTTTTGACATTTTAAAATAAATGCAATAAGATGCTAAAGGGGTTTATTACACGCGCTGTGACCGCTGGCTTATTGTGTGCTCGTAAAACCATTTTAAACTGGCAAGGCACGCAGCCGCGTCTCTCTTACACAGTTCGGAAGCGGCTGAAATTGCAATAAACAAGTGTAAGTTGTGAAAGAATAATTAGACTATGATTATGACTATGACTATGATGACTATGACTATGTTAGCCTTAAGGTTAGGAATAAGCTGGTGTGCTCCAAAACAATAACAAAATTCGCATTTCGGAGATATAAGCATTCAAAACTTAGTCTCTCACTTCCGTTAAAATGAATCACAGATTTTGATGACATCATCGCAGATTTCGTCTTCTCATCACATCTTCTGTCCAATCAAATCTCTCTAGAATCTGAAGCGTCCCGCCCCCTACACTATAAACAGACGCTGAAGCTGCGGGCCTGCAGCTGAAATCGGTCAGCTGTTCACACATTTACTATATTCTACATGGTTAATGGCAAATAACGCACTATACATGCGATAGAAAATGATTCAGACATGTAATGCTTTCACTTGAGGCGAATTAAGTCTGGTTTCATGTTAGTTTCATGAGCACCGCCGCAGCACACACACACACGCATGCACATTAGGCTGCTGTCCCTTTAAAGACTTGACGCACATGACAGAGCTGACACGCATCCTGTTTTCTCACAACTCTTTGCATTAATTTAACACTTTATCTAATTTAAGACTGTGCTTACGAGGATACTCGACAAAACAGGATTTGTGGCATCATTTTGTGTGTTTTTGTCTGCTGAAGTGCAAACGAAAACTCAAAACACACTGTCTGAAGCGCCATTCTATGTGTTTGTTCACAGAGCCGTTTCACAGACACGCGTCAGTAAAGATTTGAGTTCTTTGGGTCTTATCGTGCTTGAATGGTTTAATAGCGAATTAATGAACGAACAAACGAACGAACAAACGAACGGTCACATGACCATATACTGTAGCTCAGCCAAAAGATGACAGAAAAAAACAGATGCTGCTAAATAACATTTGTTTTTAGCCTGCTGGGCATCTCTAAAAAGTTGGTCACAGAGTTTCATTACTGACTTGTGCTGTGAGTTTCAGCATTTTCATCTCAGACCTTCACATGACCCAGTTGTTCTGTACTTTCCAGGAAAGTTTCCATTGAAGGTGTTAGGCAGCGGGGTGTGGGTTGCAAATGGGCTTATGTGCACCTGGCACCTGCTATAATAAATCAGTTGGGGAAAAGGGGGAATGCCTGGGGATTGGTTGTGGGGCAGACTGGCCCAATGAAACCCCCCTAGTGTGGCCAAAAATAGAGCGGGCACCTCTGTTTTGAAGGAATTATATAGCGGATGACAGCTGACATGGTAGTGAAACTCGTCATTTTGACACACAAGACAAGTTCAGGCAGGTCTTTTAACGCTGACAGGTATATAGTCTTATGAAAAGCACCACCTGTTTTATGGTACCAGCCTCCACTCCAACACCATTTCAACAGTGCAATTAACCTGTTTTACAACTAGTTCACTAACAATCCGTGAGGAGGGTTTAACACAAATGCTTGTATCTGACAAACTCTAACATAATTGAGAAAAGCCCCACAATTATTATACTTTTGTTCAGCGAGGAGACTAAATTGATCAAAAGTGACAGTAAAGACTGTAAAGATTTATAATGTTACAAAGGATTTCCATTTCAAATCAATTATGTTATTTTGAACTTTCTGAAGGACCATGTGACACTGAAGACAGATGCTGAAAACTCAGCTTTGATCACATTTTAAGATATATTAAAATACAAAATAGAACTAATATTTTACAAAATTCCTGTTTCTAACCATATATCAAATATAAAATAAATGCAGCCTTGGTGAGCCTTCTTTCAAAAACACGAAATATAATATAATTACAATAAAATAAAATAAAACAATAAAATATAATATAAAAAATAATTTCCCCTCTTAAAACTACATTTCGTGACAGATTCAATCAGATTCGAGAACCAGAAAGAACTTGTGTATAAAATATAATAACAGAACACTATACAGAATAAAACAGTACCTCAGCATAATATTGTTCCACCAATGGCAGGGAACAGACAGGCTGATCTTTGGATACAAGAGGTTGGTATTCTGGATGCACCAACCGGACGGCCCTCAGGACCATTTCTCTCTCGTCCTTCTTAAACACACACTGGCTGAATACATCATCCACAGACATGCCGTCCACCTCCATCTGTTGCAGACACCTGTGTGGACCATAAGAGAGATGAATATAATAACATGAATTTGAAGCAGAAGCGTTCAATTTTTTCATTGTTACTTCCCTATACCAGGTTAACATGGCCTTCAGTCAAATTTCAAGTCTCATCTTCTCACGTTCATTTCAGCTGCGGGCTAAATTCCCAGATGAAGCTATTTACTCCCAAAAAATACCTAAAAGACACCTTGAACCTTGAAAAAAAATGACATTGATAATCCAAAGGTGGAAGGGAAAGTCCTTATAATGAGAAAACTTCCACGGCCGCAGCACCTGTGCTCATAGCGCTGAGGCTGGCGGGGTGTCGGAGCGGAATATCAAATATTTGCATTGACACGGAGTGCCTTCGAACATAACGTTCTGCCTCTAGTAATGGGTGTCAGATAGGCCACTGCCATATGTCCCAAGAATTACAAGACCGTGTTTATTGGAACAGAAAAAGTGTGAATAAAGTCAGAGCCCCACGCAGCTGGACTTCTCACTGTTGATGTAGAGTTATGTTCCTGTCGTGGACAGAATAATAATTAAAGCTCTCTGGAAGAGAGAGAATGAGAGTCTGTGCCAGAGAAAACAGGTAACGAATACGTGACAGACTAGTAAATGATTGAAAATGTATACAGGCTTAATGTAACTGTGCAGTCATGATGCAAAACAATTATTACTAAAGTTAATTAATTACTTGTTGATTAGAAATCTTGCCCATAACAGCCCATTATTAGCGTGGAAAACATGTGGTGAAATTATATGGAAGTGTAATGTGGAAAACAAATTTGGAACTACTTTACGGCAATTGCAATATCTTAGAATTAGGGAAAATACAAACCCGATTCCAAAAACGTTGGGACACTGTACAAATTGTGAATAAAAACAGAATGCAATGATGTGGAAGTTTCAAGTTTCAATATTTTATTCAGAATACAACATAGATGACATATCAAATGTTTAAACTGAGAAAATTTATAATTTTAAGGGAAAATAAGTTGATTTTAAATTTCATGGCATCAACACATCTCCAAAAAGTTGGGACAAGGCCATGTTTCCCACTGTGTGGCATCCCCTCTTCTTTTTATAACAGTCTGCAAACGTCTGGGGACTGAGGAGACAAGTTGCTCAAGTTTAGGAATAGGAATGTTGTCCCATTCTTGTCTAATACAGGCTTCTAGTTGCTCAACTGTCTTAGGTCTTCTTTGTCGCATCTTCCTCTTTATGATGCACCAAATGTTTTCTATGGGTGAAAGATCTGGACTGCAGGCTGGCCATTTCAGTACCCGGATCCTTCTTCTACACAGCCATGATGTTGTAATTGATGCAGTATGTGGTCTGGCATTGTCATGTTGGAAAATGGAAGAGACGAAAGAGACGACGTCTGAAAGAGACGACGTCTGGATGGGCGCATATGTTGTTCTAGAACTTGGATATACCTTTCAGCATTGATGGTGCCTTTCCAGATGTGTAAGCTGCCCGTGCCACACGCACTCATGCAACCCCATCCCATCAGAGATGCAGGCTTCTGAACTGAGCGCTGAGAACAACTTGGCTTGTCCTTGTCCTCTTTAGTCCGGATGACATGGCGTCCCTGTTTTCCAAAAAGAACTTCAAATTTTGATTCATCTGACCACAGAACAGTTTTCCACTTTGCCACAGTCCATTTTAAATGAGCCTTGGCCCAGAGAAAACGCCTGCGCTTCTGGATCATGTTTAGATATGGCTTCTTTTTTGACCTATAGAGTTTTAGCCGGCAACGGCGAATGGCACGGTGGATTGTGTTCACTGACAATGTTTTCTGGAAGTATTCCTGAGCCCATGTTGTGATTTCCATTACAGTAGCATTCCTGTATGTGATGCAGTGCCGTCTAAGAGCCGAAGATCACGGGCATCCAGTATGGTTTTCCGGCCTTGACCCTTACGCACAGATTTTTCCAGATTCTCTGAATCTTTGGATGATATTATGCACTGTAGATGATGATAACTTCAAACTCTTTGTAATTTTTCTCTGAGAAACTCCTTTCTGATATTGCTCCAGTATTTTTGGCCGCAGCATTGGGGGAATTGGTGATCCTCTGCCCATCTTGACTTCTGAGAGACACTGCCACTCTGAGAGGCTCTTTTTATACCCAATCATGTTGCCAAATTACCTAATAAGTTGCAAATTGGTCCTCCAGCTGTTCCTTATATGTACATTTAACTTTTCCGGCCTCTTATTGCTACCTGTCCCAACTTTTTTGGAATGTGTAGCTTTCATGAAATCCAAAATGAGCCAATATTTGGCATGACATTTCAAAATGTCTCACTTTCAACATTTGATATGTTATCTATATTCTATTGTGAATAAAATATAAGTTTATGATATTCCTTTTTTATTCACAATTTGTACAGTGTCCAAACTTTTTTGGAATCGGGTTTGTACAATACTGTCGAAGTTTGGGGTCAATAAGATTTTTTTGAAAGAAATTAATACTTTATTTCAGCAAGGAATTCATCAAAAGTGACAGTAAGGACATTTATAGTGTTACAAAACAAAACATTTAGATTTAAAAATTGCACTTTCTATTCATCAAAGAATACAAAAAAATGTAGCATGGTTTCCTCAAAAATATTAACTGTTTTCAGTATTGATAATCAAATCAGCATATTAGAATGATTTATATAATGTTACAAAATATTTCTATTTCAAATAAATGTTCTTTTCAACTTTCTGAACTGTTTTCAACATTGATACAAGAAGTGTTTCTTGAGCACCAAACCAGCATATAAGAATGATTTGTGAAAGATCATGTGACTGACTTAAGACAATTCAATTATACTGAAAATTCAGCTTTAAAAATTCACTAACAAATTTTAAATATATGAAAATAGAAAACAGTTCTTTTAAATTGTAATATTTCACAGTATTACTGTTTTTATTGTATTTTTGTTTAAATAAATGCAGGCTTGATCATCAAAAGAGATTTATTTCAACAACAAAAAAATTATTTACAGAGTATTTTTCACAACTGACTAGTCGTTGACTTGTCAGAACAACTAATTAGTTGTGAACAATTAAACTATATAAATAAATGTACAAATAATAAAATATAATAATAATACTAATAATAATAATAATACTAATAATACAAAAAAAGTAAGGCTCTTAAGACATGGGGCCCTATTTTAACAATCTAAGAGCGTAGTCTAAAGCGCACAGCGCAGGTGCACTTAGGGCATGTCCGAATCCACTTTTTCTAGTTTAACGACGGGAAAAATGGTTGGCGCGCCCGGCGCATGGTAGTCCCTATTCTCTTAATGAGTTTTGGGTATATTTTGGGTGGAACGTGGAATAAACCAATCAGAGTCTCATCTCCCATTCACTTTAAAAGCCAGCTGCACTTGCACCATGGCGGAATGTGCCTGAACACACCTCGTTTTCAGATCAGCACGCCCCTGGGTGAACAGATGGGTGCAAATGCCTTTGCCATTTAAACAATGTGGCGCAGGACATGAAAATGGTAACTGCATCGGGCTGAAATTAGCGTAAAAAAAAAACAAATACTATGGAAATCAATGAGGTACATCAACTGTTTAACTACTAACATTCTTAAAAATATCTTCTTTTGTGTTCAACAGAACAAAGAAACTCATACGGGTTTGGAACAACATGAGGGTGAGTAAATGATGACAACGTTTTTGGGTGAACTATTCCTTTAACAAGACATCTTAGAAATGTAACACTCGTAGAAAATCACATCAATATGTGTCTAAGTGGCCAAAGATGTGACATTGGCATGGTGAATGGTGAAACCAGAATGGTTTAATGAAATTCATGAGCTGAAAGACAAATCACAGCAAGCTCCTTAAAGTTGACAGTAAACGTCTTGAAATCTATGGTTTCATGCAGTGAATCTATTACACCAGAGGAGAGTTAATGGCTGTAGCAGCAGCGCTTTAAAGGGAGTGAATTTAGAGACGGAACTTTTCATAGGGAGTTTACTGAGCTCACTAAAAGCACAGCATGTTCTCAGTATGGTAAAACCTCTCTTAAAAGTCTCTCAATTTACTTTAAAATCTCCTCTAAAGCCTCCAGCTATTGAAAACTAGACGCTTGGTGGATAACTAGCTGACCTTCATTCCACTGATAACAATTAAATAGCAGCCAAAACTGTTAACACTATCAGAAAATGAACATGATACAGAACAAACAAGGAACTACTTACTCAACATTATCCAACACCTTAGAAAGTATATCAGCCAATCAAAATCAAGAATTTAACATAGCTGTGGTACTTCTTGTAAACTAGCTGTTTAAGCACATTTAGGTCTGCATCTGGTTGAAGTATTTTACATTGCTGAGAGGCTGCAGGACAGACTGGGTTATTCCTAAACGTTCATTTGACAGTTTCCAAAGCAACAGGCTCCTTTGGGAGTGGAACACACGGACAATGAGTCATCAGTGCCCTCTGGTGGTGACATGTCGAGCAGATGGAGCTGTCGAGAGCGGCGTGAAGGCCTTGAGAAAGACATTCCTTTACCCTTTCCATCTTGTGCGTGACACAAGAACAATCGCATCATTAGCTCCTGAGGGTTGCATTCAATACTCTAGTAGATGTTAAATCCTGAGCTGATGCAAATGCAATTAGAAGAGGCGGAAAACTCTATCAGGGTAATCCTGAAGCATTCTTTTAAAGTCTGATCTCTTGCAGAGGACAAAGGAAGCTGATAAATATAGAGGTGAGACTCTACTTGGAAGCAGCATTTTGAATTCTCCACAGAAAACCCATTTCATTTGCCAAACCAATGTCTATGCGAAGCTGTGAAGCTTTGGGTGGTCGAGCAGAACTAAGCAGAGTAGACTTTAGAGTGGACGGCATTTTTTTTAATTTTTTTATTGAGGATTGCACAAAATATCGGCCCCATTTAATCGATTTATTGACACACGCGCACACACACGCGTCAATATTGGATATTTAATTGTACAGGTTTATGTCCCCAATTTTTACATTTAAATTCTCAAAATTAAATTAAACAAATTATTTAATAATAATAATATTAAATGAATAAGCATTTTTCATTCTGTACATTACAGTGTTATTTGAGTATTATAGTATTTATTAATATTCTGAATAAGCTTTTATTTTCATATTTCATTTTATTTTAGGTTTGTAATTTTTATTAGTTTTAATATTTTTATCATTTTATGTTTGTATTTCAGTTTTAGAAATTTTAGAAAACTTCAACTTTTCATTTTATTTCAGCATTATTTAAATTAAAGAATATTAAATAGTTTTAGTTTTAGCTAACAATAATAACACTGGCGTTATAATATTGTCATGCCTTAATTAACTTAGCATTTAAAACAATTCTCTTCAGTTTTACCCTTTTGTATTTCATTTATTTTGAAAAAAATAAAAATAATTATATATAATATATATATATAATAGTAATAATTATGGCTTATAACAGATAAAGGGCCATTATGTTAAAATAATTTCCTGCCACGTCAAGTTGAATAAACCAAATAAAACCAAAAATGTATAAACCAAATCCAAACATATCCATATGTGGTGTGAATTCAGATTCAAATGCTCTCAGTGTGAACAGACTTTTTTTCCCCGGCTGAGAACATTTATGACGTCATAACATTTAATATTGCACATCCAAATTAGCTTCTTTTTTGCCAATTCCTCCATCATACAGCAAACTATGTGATATTCACTGTATAGTGCACAGGTCAGTGATTTTGGACATGTGTGTGAATGCATAAAATGCCTCTCGCATATATATTCTCATTCACCTTGTAAGGTTCAAGAAATTTCCATTTTCCATCTTTTCTTTCCACACTGACAGCTCTTGACTTCACGCTGACACTTACATCACCGGATATTGAATGACTTAAGAATGGTCCTAAGGATCGTGACTTGAAAGAAAATGACATTCATGTGTAAGAAGGTCGGCGAGTTTGTATTGCATCAAAGGATGCAACAATCCTGCCACATGAGAGCTGAAAGGCAAGTTGAAACTGTGGCGAGAAGAACAAAGCGAGACAGATGGATAAAAAAATAGGCTCCACTGGGGTTTGTAGAAAGAACATTTCCACTGCACAACTGTGTTTACCATCAGCTCACTGTGATCGATCACACAGCCAGCTGCCAAATACCACCCTGCATCTGTCCTTCTGTTCTGTCACTGGGCGGCATCATATTGCCTCAGCAGTCACCTTTAGCACTTATTAAATGTGGAGATACGCAGACGCACAGAAGCCTAATACAATCAATTGGATCACTTGGTTATCCGGTTACAGTGAGATGGAGGGAACAACTGCCTGTTGGATTTTGAGCCAATGGGAATCTGACTGTTTTAAGATGTTCAGCAATTGCTTCTACGCAAACATGAGGCTTAAAGGGATTAGTTAACAGTAAAATCTAAATATACACTACAGTTTTATACAGGAGCTGAACAGCAGATGCGCCACCAACATCGCCCTGTTCGACTGGCCACGGCCAGAGGCGTTAAGCAGGGCGACCACACCTCGCCTAATCTGTTCACGGCGTTCTGCGAGCACATCTTTCGACACCTTGATTGGGACAACAAGGGTATTAGTGTTAACGGCCAGTGGCTCAGCCACCTGCACTTTGCTGACGACATCGTCCTAATTGGTGGGTCAGTAGCTGACGTACAGTTGCGACTCGACCAGCTCGACCAGGCCGGTACAGCACGCGGCCTGAAGATGAACCTGGCCAAGACAAAGTGGATGCGCAACCCACAGGCCACAAACAACAACATCTACATCGGACAGAAGGAGATCGAGCAGATCGACAGCTACATCTACCTCGGCCAGGAGCTGACTGCTGGGCACAAGAACAATCGAAAGCTGGCACACCGACGGAGGGCTGTCTGGGTCAGCTATGCGTTCATAGCAGAGGTGGTCACCAATACGGCCGACGCTCCCCTGCACGTCCGCCTGTTCAACAGCACCGTCCTGCCGGCCATGTTCTACAAGGCTGAGACCTTGTCACTGACTGGGGCAGACAGGCAGAAGCTGGCAGTGACCAAACGCACCCTCGAGGACAGAGCACATCAGCAACGAGCTACTGAGGAAGACGAGCAAGGTCAAGGACGCCGTCAACCAGGCCGAACAGGTCAAGAAGCGCTGGGCCAGACTCGTGGCCAGGATGTCGGACGGGCGATGGATGCAGAACGTGACTGAATGGCTGCCTCTCGACATCAAAAGACCGCTCGGCCGCCCCGCAATCCAATGGCGGGACTCGCTCAGACAAGACATCGGCAGAGACTTGATGGGTCTGGCCAGGGAGCGAAAAGTTGTGGCCTGCGCCGAAATTCAGGCCGATTGAAAGATTAAAAAGACAAGGAAAGTCAACAGGGTCCAAAGCAATATCTGAGATATTTTGAAACACTTTTGTGTTCTTTTGTGTTCCATAGAAGCATGTAGTGCTGCACTATTAAATTGAGAATCACGAGAGATCACGATTCTCCCACGATTCTGAACAGACAAGTAAAAAAATAACATTTAATTTACTAGAGGTTCTGACAAAATGTTAATTGCTGCAAATGTTTAATTAATCTGAATGAAATATATAAAAAAACGGGTTGAATAAATGATTCAATACTACACTTCATTTCATTAGTGGATGAACCAGCATTTTGAACGGACCTCTTGAATGAATGATTCAATGACAAATGCATTTTGTCACTTGTCGCCACCTACCGGTGTAAGGATGTAATTGATACAATCGTTATTTGAAGCTCTAAGTTACTTTCAAAATGTGTTTTGCTCCCTACTGTAGACATCAGTGTTTATATCCAAACTATAAACTTTTATCCCAGCATTTCTGTGATAATATGAATATTTGTAACACAGAAATAACAAAACTGTGTGGTTGTAAAGTAGTTTCATACCTATACATGACAAGTGCTCATGTGTTTGCTTAGCGCAAACACAGATCTGAATGTTCTGGTGTTATTTTGTCAAAGGTTTAATAGATACAGGCGAATTGTTGCCATTTAGGAATGAGATCACATGGGTGTTTGAATTGAGATCATGATCTTTTGACAATTAATTGTACAGCTCTATAAGAATGGTTTTCTAAAATTGCATTAATTACATGAAATTGATCATAATTATTTACATTTCTATCAATATTTGCTGAGAAAATCAAATAAAAGACAACATTACAAAGACATTTGGTATTATAATATAAAAATAAATATTTAGGTAGTAAAAAAAAAAAAAAAAAAAAAAAAAAAGTTAAGGTAAAGCATTTTACTAAATTCAAAAGACAGCTCTAATTAATACACATAATATGTGATGGCATATACAATATACACCAAAACAACAATTTTTGATCTGGCCTCATTCTGTCAAGGAGCTTCCCATATAAATGCAAGAGAGGAGGTGTTCGTCTGCTAAATTCTTCTGCCCGGAGATGAGCAGCAGCACACAAAACAAATAGATGACCAGGGAGAAAATGGCAGTCCGCTGAGTTAATGCTCTTTAGATGAATGACCACAATTTGAATTTCTATTTTTGGACCTAGGACGTTAAGGCAGGCTCAGAATAATCCTATAGTGCCATGGATGAATGGATCAGCTCATGGAAGATGTATTCACAAAAAAGCATATATATGAGCACCATTACAAATTTGCATGTTTATCAATTTAATTTGGATTCTTATTGGGAATCTAAAGAATATGCAGGAGTCTTTTGTTATACATTGCATAATGCAACACTGACATCTAGAGACACAGTCTGGAACTGTCAATCAATTCAACATTGTGGAACTCATTATTACTTAAAGGAGCAGTTCACTTTAAAATGAAAATTAGCTGATTTCCTCCCCCTCAAGCCATCCTAGGTGTATATGACTTTCTTCTTTCAGACGAATACAATCAGAGTTATATAAAAAAATATCCTGATACTTCAAAGCTTTATAATGGTAGTGACGGGGTCCATTGAGTTTGAAGCTCAAAAAAAAGCATATCCATCCATAATAAAAGTACTCCACAAGGCTCCGGGGGATTAATAAAGGAATCGATTGGGTTTTGTAAAAAAAAAAAAATCTATATTTAAAACTTTATAAAGTAAAATATCTAGCTTCTAATAGGCATTAGAAAGTCTAACGCCTCTCGCAGTTCAAAATGCTTACGCTGCGTTCCAGTGATACATCGCGGCAGTTATGTTTTTTTATGGAAGGCGGTCCAGCTTTTCCATAAAAAAAAATAGCTTTTTCTGGAAGCTATACATTTACTTTATGTTTCAAATATGGAAATGTTTCTCACACAAACCTATCGATTCACTTCAGAAGGCCTTTATTAACCCTCGGAGCCGTGCGGACTGTGGAGTACGTTTATTATGGACGGATGTGCTTTTTTGAGCTTCAAACTCAATGGACGCCATCACTGCTATTATAAAGCTTGGAAGCGTAAGGATATTTATTAATATAACTTTGATTGTGTTCATCAGAAAGAAGAAAGTCATATACACCTAGGATGTCTTGAGGGTAAGTAAATCACGGGTAATTTTCATTTTAAAGTAAAACTACTCCTTTAAATGTTTTAAACACTATAAAACTGAAAATGTTATCATTGTACAGTCTAAATGTTCTTAAAGACTTTTCAGGTCATATTTCATTCCAAATTTAATAAAAACTTCAATGACATAATGGAAAAATTGCATAAAGAGGTGAGTTTTAGTATCATTATGAATTTTCTGCATTGCTTCTCCTTTGCCTCCCCTTCTAATTCTGGAGTAAAATATGACCACGTTTTTGTGAGATAGCACTCAAGTGACTGGCAATGCACCATCTGTCGGATCCACCTATACATTGTTGTGATTGAAATACATTGAAGTACAGCTTTTGGTAAGTGGTTACCTGGTAATGATCCATGTTTCACACACAGACATGCGGCCCATGCACTCCAGAGCAGCACAGTAAGATGTGACATTGGGTTTTAGGCCTGCTTCATCAATCAGAGCAAACAAGCGACGAATGTGATTGATGGAAGCCTGCAAAGCAAAGTTAAAAAAATTACTTAAAGTTTTAAAAATTATAAAATGGAAAATCATAAAAATGTAAGACTGAAGGAAAAGGAAGGCGTGCAAAATAGAAAAAAAAAAACGTTAAAAATTATTTTGAAAAAATGTAAAGACTAAAGGGAAAAAACAGCAAAATACTTAAAAATAATCAAATTCAGATGCTGTGGAAAATTATATAAAAATAAGACTAAAAGGGGAAAGAATCAATTATTTAAAGAGAATATATATAAAAAAAAAAAAATAATAATAATATATATATATATATATATATATATATATATATATATATATATATATATATATATATATATATATACATATATACATATATACATATATATATATATATACATACATACACACACACACACACACACACACACACACACATTTACATTTAGTTTTGTGATCAGTAATATTTGAAAAATAAATAATAAATTCATAACATTTAGAATGTTACAAAAGATTGACATTTCAAATAAATGCTGAGGAATAACTTTTTATTCCTGGAAAAAAGTTAGTTTCCACCAAAACAATAAGCAGCAATTTTAAAACAACAACTTTCAACATTGATAATAATAAAGAATATTTCTTGATTATTGTCATCACAGGGATAAATTATATTTTTAAAATAGAAAACAGTGATTTTAAATAGTAATAATATTTCACAATATTACTATTTTCACTATAGTTTTGATCAAAAAAGGTGACAATGTAGAAAGAGAGATGCAAATGTGTATGCGTACTTTTTTGGCCCACATCCTCATTATGATGTTGTAGGTGCTGATAGACAGATGTGAGCGTTTGGATAACTGACGGTGATGAGACAGTAGATAGTTCTGAGCTCGTGCTACATCGTCAATGAACACGCACGCCTCCAAGTAACAGCGAATCCTGAGCTGAGGATCTCCATAACGGTTCCCTTCTTTATCCTCCAGAAGCTTTTCAGGAGCAGTCAAGCTCTGCTGGTCTACATCGTGCTCCTCGTTCTCAACCAATTCATGAATCCCAGAAACGTCACTGATGGAGACCTTTTGCAGTCCTGGAAAGCTGATGGCTAAACTTTCCGTGGCTCTCAAAAAATTCCGTTTAGCCTTTTTTTGCAAAGTGTTTTCTTTGCTTTTGGGGGATGTTGTGGTAGACGCAGTGGCTTCTACTTTCGTTTTCGTCTTACTTCTCTTGCCCGTTGTGATGGTCTTTGTAGATGTACCAGGAATCATTGAACTCCCTTTGCTGCTTTTACCCACAACTGGCTTGTCGTGCATTTTATCTGAAGTTTGTTTTTTGGGTTTAATCCACTTTTCACGCTTGAGTTTGTCCATCCAGCGACTAGCATGTGTTTTGAAAGGCATGGCACCTTCAGCTACACCCTTTTTAGCAGCTGGCCCACTTCTAAGCATTTCTGCTTTTTCTCCTGGCAAGTTCTTTTGACTATTCCCAGGTGCTATTTTCTTTAGTCTCTGCTGTATTTTGATGATTTGCACCTTTGAATGTTTGACGTCTACAACAACATCAGATTGCAGCTGTTGGATTCTGGCCTCCAGAACTGTGAAAGAAAAAAAATAACATGTTGAGAGAAACATGTTGCACTACACATATTATATAAAAAATACACTAGTATTGAACCTTCAATATTTTCCAATAAAGGTTTATATTGTTAACAATTAATAGAGTTAAAGTTGGATATATAGTACATCCAACTTTACCGCATAAATACAGTACACTCACATGCAAATCAATGACAAACATTACAAATAACCATATGGGAAAAAGATACAATACCATCCAACAACTGAGACTGTTCCCAGAATCTTTTCTTCCCATCTTCTTTCTTAGGGATGGCTGAATAGTGTCTTTGGTAAACGTTAGCCCATGTTTTTTCTGAGAAATAACAGAGCAAAAAGTTTACAAACGCTACTGTCATTTTGTGGGGGCTGGGGGATAGAAGGCATTAACAAAGTCTAGAATACAAGTACATCAAATTAAGACCAAAAACATGTGCACCAAGATGCAAAATCATCAACTTTTATGAACTATGACAGACAAAACCTCATTGACATTGATACATTAATGTGCATCTGAGATGTAAACAACATGACATTTTAACATAAATGTAAAATACACCTGCTATTAAAGAAATGACAGTAAAGTAAAATGATTGACTTAATGTGCTTTGAAGGACAAGACAAATGAGAGCATGACAATAAGACAGTTTTCTCATTACCTTGCATTTGTCTCTCTCCATTACTCCGTATTCTAAGACACAGGCGGCAATAATCGCCATTTAGAAATCGTATAGCCCTGTCAACCGCAAAACTGCGAGTTAAACCCGCTGAATAGGCACACAGTCTCAAAAGTGACATGTTGTCATGATAGTTTTGAACACCGCATTATCCCGTGCAGAAGGCGGCCATTTTGTTCAGACCTGACTAGTTCACAGGCGATATAATGAGTCCAGACCTCAGAGCAACGAGCAGATCGATCAAATTGTATCTTGAGGTAGGATGAAACATCTGCTACTGTACATGTAAGTTGTATTTCACTGATATCTAATCACTTATTTTGGGTAAACTTTAGGAAATGTTCTTAACGCACGTGGAAAACGAAAAAAAGGCCTATTTTAGGCTATTTGTGTACAAAACCTGTAAGCTTAAGTTTTTTCGATTTAACAATGAGGAAGGCTTAGTTTGACAACTTTTATGTATAAACGCCATATAAAATGAAAAGAAAAGAAAACTTAAAGCGTATTTAAGTATTAAGATAATACACGATTTACTTAATGTCAAAGGACTGTCTGAATTCAAAAGGTGTGTATTGGTTAGAAGCTATACAGTAGATGGCGAACTTCGACAAATTATCAGTCAATCCACACAAAATGCTCTTTCGGGTTTTCGCCGTTGTGTGAGGCGTTTAAGAGCTTTATGAAACTTTATGAGCTGTCCTACTGTATACTAGTATACAACTTGATATTTGTAGATTTTCTGTGTGGCTGAGCAGACCTCGAAATTAACTTTTTTTACTTTGGAGCACCACAATTAAATGTTTATATATTATATTGTATAACATTTAAATGTGTGTGTGTGTGTGTGTGTGTGTGTGTGTGTGTGTGTGTGTGTGTCATGTACAAGTACATCGGTCATTTAATTGTCCGAATAAAGTTGCTTGTCTGGGAAAAATAAATAAATAAATAATATATATATATATATATATATATATATATAATATGTGTGTGTTGTAAATATAGCCTAATTTATTCTGAAGCAATACTCTGAAGCATTTTTTTTCTCTTACATTTAGAAAGGACATTTTCACCCTATTCGTATTAAATGTGTGCTTCATCTTTCATTTTAAATTCTTAAATTTGATCAATAAATTCAATTAGAATAATAAAACATTATAGTGCTGTTGCCAATCAAATTAAACAATTTACACTGAGAAATTACAACGGCATTGAATTTGAAAAAATTGAAAGTTATGAGAGTGTTTTAAATATATTTTGAATATGCAAATAAGGAATGTTGGAAATAATGATACTTTTAAACATGTAACTAAACCGCCAGTAGGTGGCGGCAGGGGAGTCATTGAGTTCAAACAGCTGATTCATTCAAGAATGAGGCCGTTGTTTATGAATGGGTCATTGAATCGTTGATCAGCTGATTCGTTCAAAATGCTGAATCATTCAGTAATGAAATACGGTTGAGTGTTGTTGCTATGATCTTTGTTTGGAACTATTTTCGCTGCTGAAACAACAGTCTAAAATGAAAGTGACTTGATTTGAACTGTTTATTAAACTGTTGTATGAAATCAATGTCACGTTTTCAATCGTGATGGTATTCAGGAAAACAAAACTCTTGATTGTGTGATGTTGCTTAACTTCATCGCATGTTAAAAATATAAAAACTCCACATTTGGAATATTAACCACAGTATGTTAACTGAGTTTCTTTGTGTTTTAATTTCTCCTCGAGAGGCTGCGAGCCTCAGCAGCGCATCAGTAACACATTATTATCCACCATCAATCGCCACTTACACTAAATGAAATAAAATCAGAATCATTCTTGCGTTTTGGTGATTCCCTGGTTATTTTTGGTGCTGACGTTTAATCAGGCTACTTGTCCGGTTGGGCAAGTAAAACCCTTTCACTTGCCCCTTTCTCTCCTCAGCTCTTTATATTTTGTGCGCTAGTCAGCACCCTGTCACGTGACAACAGAGCGCAGTGAAAGGGAGAGATTGACGGCTAATATTAACTAACCTAAAGTCTGTTTTAAAGTTAAGCGCGTGAAGATGATGTAATGTGATAGAACGGTGAATCAGTTCACATCAGGTACATACTGTGCAGTAATTAAGGAACGTTTTGTAGAGAAATGAAAACAGGTCGCACCTTAGCATTTATTTGCACTTGCACAAATGCTCCCAAATATATTTTGAGGTCGCACAGATTAAATTTCGGGGGCATATGTGACCAAAATGGTTGTAATTTCGAGCCTTGCTGAGTGATTTGGACCTGTTTATACAAACCCAATTCCAAAAAAGTTGGGACACTACAAATTGTGAATAAAAAAGAATGCAATAATTTACAAATCTCATAAACTTATATTTTATTCACAATAGAATATAGATAACATATCAAATGTTGAAAGTGAGACATTTTGAAATGTCATGCCAAATATTGGCTCATTTTGGATTTCATGAGAGCTACACATTCCAAAAAAGTTGGGACAGGTAGCAATAAGAGGCCGGAAAAGTTAAATGTACATATAAGGAACAGCTGGAGGACCAATTTGAAACTTATTAGGTCAATTGGCAACATGATTGGGTACAAAAAGAGCCTCTCAGAGTGGCAGTGTCTCTCAGAAGTCAAGATGGGCAGAGGATCACCAATTCCCCCAATGCTGCGGCCAAAAATACTGGAGCAATATCAGAAAGGAGTTTCTCAGAGAAAAACTGCAAAGAGTTTGAAGTTATCATCATCTACAGTGCATAATATCATCCAAAGATTCAGAGAATCTGGAAAAATCTGTGCGTAAGGGTCAAGGCCGGAAAACCATACTGGATGCCCGTGATCTTCGGCTCTTAGACGGCACTGCATCACATACAGGAATGCTACTGTAATGGAAATCACAACATGGGCTCAGGAATACTTCCAGAAAACATTGTCGGTGAACACAATCCACCGTGCCATTCGCTGTTGCCGGCTAAATCTCTATAGGTCAAAAAAGAAGCCATATCTAAACATGATCCAGAAGCACAGGTGTTTTCTCTGGGTGTTTCCATTTAAAATGGACTGTGGCAAAGTGGAAAACTGTTCTGTGGTCAGACCAATCAAAATTTGAAGTTCTTTTTGGAAAACTGGGATGCCATGTCATCCGGACTAAGAGAGGACAAGGACAACCCAAGTTGTTCTCAGCGCTCAGTTCAGAAGCCTGCATCTCTGATGGGATGGGGTTGCATGAGTGCGTGTGGCATGGGCAGCTTACACATCTGGAAAGGCACCATCAATGCTGAAAGGTATATTCAAGTTCTAGAACAACATATGCTCCCATCCAGACGTCGTCTCTTTCAGGGAAGACCTTGCATTTTCCAACATGACAATGCCAGACCACATACTGCATCAATTACATCATCATGGCTGTGTAGAAGAAGGATCCGGGTACTGAAATGGCCAGCCTGCAGTCCAGATCTTTCACCCATAGAAAACATTTGGTGCATCATAAAGAGGAAGATGCGACAAAGAAGACCTAAGACAGTTGAGCAACTAGAAGCCTGTATTAGACAAGAATGGGACAACATTCCTATTCCTAAACTTGAGCAACTTGTCTCCTCAGTCCCCAGACATTTGCAGACTGTTATAAAAAGAAGAGGGGATGCCACACAGTGGGAAACATGGCCTTGTCCCAACTTTTTTGAGATGTGTTGATGCCATGAAATTTAAAATCAACTTATTTTTCCCTTAAAATGATACATTTTCTCAGTTTAAACATTTGATTGTTGTATTCTGAATAAAATATTGAAATTTGAAACTTCCACATCATTGCATTCTGTTTTTATTCATAATTTGTACAGTGTCCCAACTTTTTTGGAATCGGGTTTGTAATTAGGTTAATTGTTTAAAATGTATGATGAGAGTAACAAATATCCTAAAGTTTGGGGTCGGTAAGATTTTTATTCAGCAAAGATGCATTTAATGTAAACTGTTGTTTACATTGTTATACAAAAAAAAACCTATTTCAAATAAATGCTTTTCTTTTGAATTTTCTGAATCCTAGAATTATTATGGTTACTTTCCACAAAAATTAAGCATCACCTCTATTTTCGACATTGATAATAATGTTTCTTTTGCACCAAATCCTCAATGATTAGAATAACTGTAGTTTGATTCACCACAATCACATTATTACAAAATAAGCAAATAGTTTGGGAGTGAAAAATACGAGTAGTCCACAGAATATGTGTAAAGAAAAATGAAATAAAAAATACTAATAACTAGTGGATAAAATGTAGTTTTTGTGCTGATGCCATTTACCATTGGTTAAATGTCAGTTGAAGTAGTTTGAAGTGAAACAGACTGCTATTTCAAATAAATGCTTTTCTTTTGAATTTTCTGAATCCTAGAATTATTATGGTTACTTTCCACAAAAAATTAAGCATCACCTCTATTTTCGACATTGATAATAATGTTTCTTTTGCACCAAATCCTCAATGATTAGATGATGATGATGTGTATGTGGGTGGGTGGTCCAGGTAAACCCTACATTATGGTAATGTCCCCACAAAGATAGCAATATCCAAAATCCTTGTCCGTGTGGGGACATTTTTTTGTCCCCATGATGAAAACAACTGAGTGTGTGTGTGTGTGTGTGTGTGTAAAATCTTTATTATTATTATTAATGTTTACTTTAACATAATTTAGTTTTTCTCCCTGAAATGTAGTCTAAAATCTGTAATAAGTCAATATACACATATATTGACAGTATGATGCAGTCATCCCAGCAAGTTGCGCATAGCTAGTAGGAGGAGATCAGATGTTGTTGGTTGCTACGGTTCACAGGGTCACCTTTCTGACAGGCCCAATTGATGTTCAAGCTCTGGTGTGATACTCATTACTGGGTGACTGGCTGTCAACAAAAGGAGAGAAGAGAGCCATTCAAGACCCTGATAATAACTCCAGCCAGGACGAGGCTGCCATTCCCTGGGACTCTGATATTCAGACTTCTTTGCACACCTATATGAAGGGTGTGTTTCTTTGTTTTTGGAAATAGGAGCAGTTTTTAAAATGTTCACTTGATTAGCCAATGCTTCATGCAAGTATGGGTTGAGGTTTCTGGAAAAAGGACAGTGAAAAATTCTGGAAAGAGAAAATACTCCTTTTTTTGTCCTCTAAACATACCAATGCTTAGTGTATTTTACAACCACAATGTGAAGGTTAGCATACCCTCATGCAACACATTAGGAAAATTTCTCCACCCCTGTCAATACTAATAATTCAATATGCATAAAATATATGAAAAAAAACTTGAAGGCAAATTTGAAGTTTGCACACTTGGTACAGACAGAACATCTCCCACATCTCTCTTTGATTATCGCTAATGATGAATGTCCACCAATCACATACACAATCTTTTCTCTTTAAAAAGTAACAGTCCATGTTATCACTCTCAGATCTCTGTCAACTTTCCAGAGAGGACGAAGACTCTCAGGAGCTGTTGATCAGATAGACTGCTAACTTATCACTGATTTCAGCCACA
Source organism: Paracanthobrama guichenoti (assembly GCA_018749465.1). NCBI lineage: Eukaryota > Metazoa > Chordata > Actinopteri > Cypriniformes > Gobionidae > Paracanthobrama > Paracanthobrama guichenoti. The sequence continues at coordinate 13,378,023 of CM031964.1, forward strand.
ATGGACAATGGTCACGAAGCAGGAAATGCAAATAGGCTTGTTGGAGATTGATCTTCAGTTGTGGCGGCAGTGGACAGATTCCGAATTAGAAACGGATGTTTATGCAAGCGACCGCACAGTGTGGCACTCTGGTTATCTTGGCCACCTGCGTCGGAGAAGTATAGCAGGAAGTCAGTGGTTGACATGAGACATAGTAGTACATTGCATAACTGTAGTTCGATTCACCACAATCACATTATTACAAAATAAGCAAATAGTTTGGGAGTGAAAAATACGAGTAGTCCACAGAATATGTGTAAAGAAAAATGAAATAAAAAAAATACTAATAACTAGTGGATAAAATGTAGTTTTTGTGCTGATGCCATTTACCATTGGTTAAATGTCAGTTGAAGTAGTTTGAAGCGAAACAGAGAGACTAAGTTTGCATTGGGGGTGGAGCTGGGTGATGGAGGGGGATTGGAAGAGAGTCCGTATGTTAGCAGGAGAGAGAAAACAATTAATAATGGGAGCTATTAGGGGGAGATCGTCATCGCAAAGAGGGAGGTCGGATTTCAGGCCCTTTTGGATGACTTTGATGGTACAAAACAGGCCTCATTACTGAGATATTATCTCTATTCATACACTTCCAGAGTTGATGGGAGCCCTGCTGGGAAAGATTAGGTTCCTTTCGCAAGTGAACATCCCACATGGCCGCACAGATTTTCTCAGCTCAGGGCGCAGCCGGCATAGCATGGCATCATGGGAGCTAAGCAGAGGCCTATTGATGACCAACGACGTGTGGAATTAGAGATGGTTACCTTTTCTGTGAGGTCATGTCAATCAAGATGAAATCTAATATGTTTTTCTTTTGTTTTTTGGCACATTAAATAGGCTACACAATTTTTTTTTTTTTTTTAATCTGTTGAATTATTATTATTATTATTATTATTATTATTATTATTATTATTTTGTCATTTAAAAAAAAAGAAAAAGAAGAGTGTACAGTACCATTTTAAATTTTGAGACGCTAGAAAGCTGAGCGGAAGTGAAAAGCCAAAACTCCCAAATTTTAGTCTACTTTAAACAATCTTGCCCATCCCAAATACTTGTATTTCAGAAGCCAATACACCAGTCTTAAGTGTCACATAATCCTTCATAATTTATTCTAATATGCTCCACTACATTTGGATTAGATTTACTGAAAGGTTTAGATTATGGCAGTTGCTGTTGTGTTCTGAGTGAAATAACTGTGTTGTGGACATTAACAGAGGTACTATCATCCACACATTAGCCTAAACAAGTTTATCATCTTGCTCAGGCTAACATTCATATGTGGACAGAACTTTGTTCTTGAACTTCTAAGTGCAGCATCTTGCATTTCCCCATAAATTAGTGTAATTGCTGATGTTATGGACTTCCAGGGTCATTGAGTGTATCTTCATGGAAGGGTACATCTGTTAAATAGACAGCAAGCCGGTCAAAAAGGAAGGACAATACACAAGTTAATTAAGTTGTGCATAATTTTTAGCTACAAAATTTGGCTACATTGTGTCGACATTGGCTTAGAATACAGAAAAGTAAACTATTGAACTATTGATATTATATAAAAATAAACCATGATTTGAGGTATTATTATTGTCTGTAGCATTATTCAGAGCAGGATGAGCTCAAAGTTTCTCAAAGTATGAGCAACAGTAATAGTGATTAGTGTCCTAGAAAGCTTTGCTAATTAAAACCGCATCCATTTTTACAGCTTTTTCTCAGACTGTAGCCAGCTGTTGAAGCGCACAGCATGACAGTGATGAGTACTTTTCTGTGCCATCCATTTTTGTGAGGAGCATAAAGGTTGACATGGAGGAGAGAAATTAAAGGTAGGGGTCCACTTCAGTTAGGTTTAATTGGGGATGAAGGACTGAGATGTATAAGACTAGAAGAAAGACTAGGCTTTGAAGTACGTTAACAAAAAACCCAAAGGCCGATATGCCCAAGCAGACGGGAATGGCTACGGGGAGTTGAAAAAGACTGCAGACGGCTGTCTCCATAGGATTTTATAGGCTAAGCTTGAGACCTAAAGCTTCAGAGACTTGTTAGTTAACTAGCTACAAAGTATGAAGTGACTGACTCTTCTCGGTAAAACACACTTTTCAAGATCATTTGCACCCTCTGCCCCTGGGCTGCACACTTCATTGAAACCAGGAGGCTTTGAAAAGGATGTCAGTGCTTCAGAGCAGAAGTTCGCTTAGACAAATGTGCTGCCAAATGCCACTCATTTCAGTAGAGCTCACAACATCTTGAGCAGCGATAAAGAAGAATTTTGTAAATATTTGACTTGGTGTCCTTTCGGAAAATGTTGCGGTTTTTAGGCTCCCAGCTGTGATATTAACTTGGTCAAAAGCTGACTCAAATGCCCATTGGGATTGTCAACATACAAGTGCCATTACAGGTAAGTGATACCTCATCCTTGCTGCTCAAATTTATCAATTTTTAAAGTAGTTATAAAACCCTTAACATCAGTTTTATTTACTGATTAAATTGAGTGTATTTATCACCTGTTATTTACCTGATGATTAACTTCCACAGACACTGCAGTATGTCACATGTGATGGCAATATAAAATGATATGGAGCATCTGTGGATGAACATTTTTTCTAAAGGGGAATGTGACCATACAGTAAAAGGTAAACAATATTGAGAGTGACATTGACTTGAAATGATTATAAATAATCCAGGCCCCACCCATCTCCTAAATCCCCCAGATGCAAGCCCTGCCCTGAATGCAGGAAAGAACTGAGCCACTCCACCAAATAGCAGGCAGACAGCAAGGCACAGAGAGTGAGAGAGAGAAAGACACCCATTTACAGCTTTACTGCCTTGTTCAGTCCGTCAGACTTGCTCTCACTGCCACCTCTATCTTATCCTCTCCCTCTCTTTCTCTCTGTAGTCTCTTTAAATATCTCTCTCTCACACACACACTCATTCAAATACACTCATTCAACTCAGCTCATTCACAGGCACAGGTCAGGCAGCCTCACATTTCACCTTGCTCTGCCTCTGGCTGAAAGGAGAGAGCCCTGCAAGGTGCAGCCATCACACAGGACACAGGCTCCCACAAACTCAGTCAGGTTTGACTGAGGGACCTGGATGCTCTTGGACAATCTAACAAGACAGAGACTTTTTCTTCAGGATGGAATTGCAGAGTTTTCATACATCATTCTGAAGAGCAAAACCAGCAGACAGCTAGTTACAAGACCAAAGAGAAACAGTCAAATTTGAAGTTGGTCAAAGATCTTTAACCTTCTCTTCTCATGTTCCTGCCAATGGGGTCTGCGTGAGGCAGAGCGCCCAGCGAAGACCAGCATCATGCCGACTACTTGTGCAAGGTGCACCTTGGGAGTCTGACCCATCATGTGCAAATGGACACCTACTACCGCTGGTCTCCACTTCGACCTCACCTTCGCTGGCTCAGCCCTCCCTTCTTGTCCTTTTTCCCTGTTATGCCTGTCCTTGCTCTTTCTGGCTTGCTCTGCTCTTGGAGGTTGCCCACCTGCACTGGGGCATGACCCCCTTCATGTGCTGGCACAGGGCACAAACTGCTCTTGGACTCTGGAGCGGCACACGCGCAGCTACAACCACCTGGAGGGTGACGTTCGCCTGCGACGCCTCTATTCCGCCAACAAGTTCTTTCTCTGCATCGACAAAACAGGCAAGGTGGATGGCACCCGTCGAAAGAATTACGCTGACAGTGAGTAGACACCCAGTGTTTTTCTTCATTTATGTGATCCTACAGAAAGGGAGTGGGGCTCATTTGGTCTTTATGATCTTCCATCGACTCTTATCATTTGTGTTTTATGGCTCTTTTAGTCCTCTGTTTGTAGGGTCAGGCTTTTTATTACGAGTATGTACAAAGGTGTTGCTAGGTAGGATTTGTAATACGCAAAACACTTAATGGGAAAGTGAAGGCCCTTCACTGTTATATTGGCCCACAAAATACTATGATTTGAAATATGGAAGTCTGTCTCCGCTTCAGAGTTAAAAAAAATAAATAAAAGGTAATTGTGACTATATCTCATGATTGCCGCTTTATATCTCCTAATTGCAACTTATCTTATCTTGCAACTTAATATTTCACAATGTCACTTCTTGCTATTGTGACTTTATATCCCACATTTGTGACTTTGCCTTATTTTTTATGTGTATCAGTTACCTGTTTTATTTTTTACTCAGAGGCAGAAACTGACTTCTGTATTTAAATAAGGGATCATTTGAACAGGAGAGGATTTAACTCGTCAAGTGAACAGTAAGTCCTTCATTTTTAAACAGAAAATGTAATCACAACTGTATATTTTGTTTGCAGTTAAGTACAGTTTCATATTCTCATGCATGTTTAACATGTATTCAACATTTGTTTTTAGAATCTTAAAACCCTCTGCACACTGTCAGAACAAAAAATAGCAAAAACTAAACTTTTAGGTATACAACAGCTTGTCACTGGTGCAGTACCCTTAAAAGGACGACTTTACTATTAACATTTACAGTAGGGCTAAATAAGGTAATGCCCAGTGAAGGTACCCTTGAAGGTAAAATTTTTGCACATTTTTTCTGAGAGTGTATATACTGTACTGTGACACTATTTTAGCCAATTCTGGGTGTTTGCACATTTTAAAAAAGCAGGTGCAGTTGGTCAAAAGCTTACACTGATAAAATCAACCAGATGTGCCTGTCATCAGGGTCATCCCATGCTCCTTACAAATCACTTCTTTCCTTCCTCCTAATTTGGTTCCATTTATCTTTACACTTTTTCAGCTAGAGTTTTACTTTGTCATCCCGTGTCAGAGTTTTGCCGTGGCTTTCCGTTAATTTGAATTCGGGATTTAACTGGTCTGGGTCATGGTGGGTTGACCCTGGCTGTTGTGTATGTGTGTGTTGTTGAAAAACAGTGAGTCAGACTTTTTTCCAGGAAAGTTCCTTTAACTGCTCTGCCACTGTGCAGATCTTAACTGTTGCATGACATTTGTTTATGAGTTTCATGCTCTCCACGGCTGTCTCAGATCAGCTTAGATTCTTGTGCTTAATACAGCTGGGTGAAATTGTACAGCCCTCAGAAGCAATTTGCTTGCACATTTACTCACCATCTTCTCATTTCCTGTCCCTCAATTAAGGTCCTGTTTGGCAAAGTGGGTCCCCTTCACAGAAAGATATTCTTGCTATATCCTATAGCTTTGCTTTCCATTTACTTTAAAGGTTCACAGGAAATTTTAGATTTTCACAAAAAGGGCTTTGAAATACGGGTATCATGACTACATACAGTAAACTCAGAATCAGAACTTAATTTTGCATTGATCTTCTTGGTGTTGCTTTGCTGCTGTCCACCTTGTCCTCTGCTTAGCCCTCAGTGTCCGTCAACACTGCTGCGTTGCCCAAACAGCCCCACACTCACTCTCCCTCTCACTTTTTCCAACTCCCGCTCCCAAACTCTCAGGTGCAAAAACAGTTGGAATTAGTCAACGGGCCCTTGGCTAATTGAGGTAGGAAAATATTGTATCAATCCCAGTGAGCTTCAGACTGGAACAGCTGAGAGAAGAGGCTTCGATGCAAAGGACTAAAAGAAAGATTGAGAGGTAAAACGATGCAGGGGATATTATTGCATTTGTGCATGTGCATTTCCATTGAACAATACACATGTATAGTACATTTCCATACTTAATTCACAAATTTTCATGCAGAGGATTCCATTAACCACAAGTTTTTAAATGGTCCATTAACCACAAGTTTGGAGGATTGCTCAAGTTTAATTGGTTAGCAAAATAATTTTAGATAGCACTGCTTGAGCCAGGACAAAATTAAGCACCATGACCTGGAGGAAATGTCTTGCATAATTGTCAAATGATTTTAGAGCTTAACCGGCCACAATCTAGCCTTGCTTTGCCTCCAATTCCTGAAACTTGTTTTTGTACAGGTGCTGAATGGAACAAGCACTTTGAGGTTTCAGGAATCAAAGTAGATTGATGTCAATCAAATACAATAAGATTCTTATCGTTCACAGTTAATGTCCACCTAATGCAAACCAAACAAGCTTATTTGACTATAATTTCACAGTTGAGTGCAAATGAAGGGTGGTAGTAGTAGTACAGTGCTTATTGGCTGTTGGCAGTACAAAAACAGACACAGTCCCAATCCTTTTGCAATAAACTATTCTCCTGGTGTGTAAGCTTGACAATAAGAAATTTATTGCAGCAGACAAGAAAAAAATAGTCAGTTTCATGGTTTTACAAGCAGTCCAAAAATTTGTTAGTGGCAAATCGTCTACTACGGTATAATGAAATATTTACAATTTGTTGTTACAATTTGTTTACAAGTTGCTTGTCTCAATTGTCAATGGAGATGCATTTTGCACACATAATGGTGTAGTTTCACCATCTACCAGCGAGGGCTAACAAGCTAGCCATCCAAACTTTGTGGAGACCCAAGCACTAGTGAGATCCACTTGCTACTCTATCAATAATGGCCTTTAATTTAGCAACTAAAAAATTCAATTTTGCTCAAGGCAAGCTATCCATGAAATTAATACTGTAACATGAAGTGCAATCAGAATTATCGTAAGTACTAGTTTCCTAGTTAAAAAATTGGACAAGTCAAAACCTGAATGCAATGAGCTTGTAATCGCGACTTCAGAAGTAGGAAGTATGACATTTCCGAAAGCTCCTGAAGTTTCTTCAGATGTAATGTTTTTCAGATATAAAGTAACAAATGTAGTAATGTAGTTTAACACATTTTCTCTAAAATGCATGGGGAAGAAATGAGTAGAGAGTAAAAGAATGGAAATGTTAATCAGCCTTCAAAGGTAAAGACTGTAACCATCAACCACCACTTGATAACTAAAGTGGGTTGGTGAGTAAGAAAGTAGATCAAACTTAATCCAATGTTTTCTGTCCATTCTGTAAAAGGTTTTCGTCTAAGCCAAAGTTGTTTTCTTTTATACTTTTTGTGTTGCAGGTACTTCAAAAAATTTTGCAGGCTGACAAAACCAGCTTAGCTCTTTTTTTCCCCTTAACATTTGGCTTTAAAAAAGAACACTGTTGAAGTCTAGGGCGTATGTGGTTGAGGACATCAAATGCTTGACTTGAGTCCAGGCAACAACACTGTGCTTAAGGAAATAAAGTCATGCGACAGGCATAATCAGAAAAGTCACTTTTGCTAAAATATGGCCACTTTGCAGTTTGCCAGGCCTTTCCCTCCGTCTCTCATTTTCTCTCACTCTCCTTCTTCCATTTCAGCTGTATTTACAAGAGTTGTGTCATGTTTACCAAGTTTCCCCTAACTTTTCTGCATCTTGCGTTAGATGTTACAGTTTTCCCTTGCCGTGATTTCATAGGTGTGTTGAGCTTGGACCTGAGTCATGGGAAGAAAATCATCCACCCGTTCTGAATATATTGTGGAATTATTTAAAACATATTTCAAAAAGAGAGACTGTCAGTTCATGGATGACTAGAGGCCACAGAGGAGATATTGTGCACAACTGAATGCTGGAGAATTCATGAGAGGTGAAAATAAATTCACAATATTATATTATATCAGGTCTGCATATGTGTTCTTTGATTACAGACAGTTGCATTCAGAAAAGGAATTAACAGGCCTCCAGATGTATCAAAATGAGATGAGACAGTAAATGACTTGATTGCCTCAAACAAATGTGTTAAAGAGTGAGAGAGGGCATGTACTCCACTAAGGACCTTTCATAAGTACAGTAGTGAAGCTCCTGGTCTGTGATAGTTTAAGTGGTAAGGGCACATGGGTGCTAGGTGATTCCAGACGCTTCTGGAAAGTCTGGGAATGTTGCTTACATTTAGCCTGTGGGGGCCTCTTGGAGATTTTGGTGCCAGGAAAAAAAAGAAAATCCTACAAATCCAGCCTTTTTAATCCTTCCGATGGACAGTGGTCCAGAGTATAGTGAGAAAATGCTCTAAATCCATCTCTTGCCAGGTGTTTTTGGCCCTGGGAAAGTGAAAAAGACTGACACACACTTTGAGTGGGAGAGCTAAAATGTCCTTATTTTTCTAACCTCTTCTCTTTCCAAAGGCCAGTTTTGATGTCATGAATGGATAAAAAGACGAGTTGCAATTAGTAGTGTGCTGCTAGGTGCAAAGAAGCTGAGTAAAACGTACTTTACTTTGGGGAAAGTTACATTTAAAAGTAATACATTACAATATCACGTTACTTCCTAAAAAAGTAACTAATTGCATTATTTAGTTACTTTGTACACTCTCCGAAAAAAGGTACAGTGCTGTCACTGGGGCAAGTGGAAATGTACATCTTTGTACCTTACTTACCCCTAAATGGTACATATCAGTACTTTAAAAGTACGTATTAGTACCTTTTTTTTTTTTTCGCTTTTGTTCCTTAGGGTTTTTTTTTCTTTTCACTTTTGTTTTTTAATAACAAAAAAAGTCTCAATCTTTTTGGTAAATGTAAAGGCCCTTTCACACCAAAAGTACAAATGAGAAAGGAAATGCAAATTTACATCTGTACGGTAGAGGATACAGCTCAAACAAACCTTTCAGCTGTTCTGGATCACAGAATAGAACACAGGAAAAGAAAGTTAAAAACTTTAAAAATTAAACAAATGTGATGTTTACCTGAAGGAATTTTAGTTTAAGCCCCATTCACACCGCCAGCGACACGCAACGGCAAAGCGGCATGATCCCATTCAGTTCAATGGGGAGCTGGCGACTTCCGGCGACACGAGCGACAGTGACAGCTGGCGACAGAACGTAGGCGTGGCGAGTGGAAATTTCAACTTTATGCAAATGAGAATCGAATTTTGTGAGTGACAACCAATAGGAGTGAAGACTGTCTGTGTGCAGGCGAGTGCAGGCAAGACGGGACAGAGTTCTGAAGTGATTTAACTGTAACCACATACATGGATATAATAAAATGATGTATGGAAACTGTCGGCAGTCTTATTGAGTTTGATTCATACGTTGATAGTTTGTGTTGTTAATTATATGATGCAGTTTAGCACTACTGCAGTTCATATTACAGTTTCCCCTGCATTATGTCGGTTATTAGGAACAAGAAAATAGATTATTTGTCAAATTTGAATGACATTTTAGTCATTTTTGACAGTATGAGTGAGTTTAATTTGTTGATAGATCGATCGTTAATCTGGTTAATGATTTAATGCACTCAGCACTGCTGTGGTTGATATAACCACGCTCTCCAACATCAAAATGTTACTTTTTGAATTATTTTAAACCTAGTCAAATTAGAATGATATCTTAGTTTTATATATCACTTGTGATTGCGTTTTCTAAATAAATGGCCATATGTGCAGTCTACCAATAACATTAGAGTGAAAGCAATGGGAACGCCACAATCGTCTCACAGTACAGAGACTAGCGACATGCAGCAACAAAATCGCTGACGGTGTGAATGGGGCTTTAGTATGGTTGAATTGGATCATCAAAGGTCAGTAGCAAATTCATTGGTTAATAAAGTGAGATTAAATGCATAAAGTATATTTGTGTAATTTAACATAGGTAATTATTGCAGGTTTATGTAAAATTCAGAGTTTGCATTTCCCTGTTTTTATTCATTTTGAGCAATACTGAATCTGTTTTTGTGCAGGTGAGATGAGTAAATATCTGCTCACATTTAGTCTAGAACTACAATAACCATCGTGTTCACACAGCGTTCACACTTACACATGGGGACAGGAGAGCTGTCATTCAATACATGGAAAAACAAAGTAAGTTGCGTTACTAATTTGAAAAAGTAACTCAGATATTTTATAGTAAATTTAAAAATAATGCGTTAAAAAAAGTAATCTAATTACATAACTCGTGTTACTTGTAACGTGGGACCCCCCCAACACTGGCAAGCAGTAATCCTACTATGGCTAATAGATATCCAGAAAATCTGGAATTTCACACGAGGGTGAAGATTTCACCATGCAGATTTTGCAATGAGTTAAAGCTGGTAGAATTAGCCATACTAACCAACAGGAAAGTGCTTGGCTTCTGTGTGAGACGTGCTTCATTCATAGCAAGAATACTGACAATAGACAATAGAAGAAAAAAAAAATTGTTGGCAAAATTTGACCATGTGTATATGTATTCAAATATTTAAAGATTAAATGCACATTACGCATCACCTCTGTCTTCTTATGCGCACAACCCCAAGGCTATAATCGCATTATCTAGGTCTGTTAGTCCAACTTTGCAAAAATCCAACTGCCATGATTTCAGACTGAAATGCTTATTTCTTTAGCCTGACTGAAATCAAACTTTTAAAGCACATGTAAATATACTTATTGAGTCACGGAGTGTCAGTATGAATCTGGTAATCTCTGATGATATCACAAAAACAGCCAACAATAACAACATAAAACTGTGCCCAGTTTTGTGACGACTCGGCTAATGCAATATACATTTACATTTAAAGGTTGAGCACTCTATATACCCAGTGGTGCAATTACTGACAGGCAGTCTCATGGTTCAGAAGGTATTGCTCCGCTTCTCTCATCTTCGCTAGCCAAACGGTAATGTTTGCAGAAAATTGACCCGAGACCATTTTTTCCTGAATGAGAAGTCATTAGCACTGTTATTATTATTATAACTTTTTGTGAGGGATGTAAAACAAGTATTAATTAGATCAGTTGGGAACCCACAGCTTGGCTAAATCATGCAGTGCCATATGCTGACTAACATCTGCCAAAGCCAACACAGTCCACCTCTCTTGGCTCTGAGGCGAAATTAAACAGACAGACAGACTCGGTCTCATTGTGACTAGGTTCAGGCACTAGGCAGCGGCAAATTGGAGCACCCTCTTGGGATTGTAGTCGCTCTGAATTGACCTTTTGATTAAAGCTGTTCAACTTCAAGCTTAGGTTAACCCAGACGGTGTATCTTGGAGACTCTGAGCGACTACTGTGGGATTCCCATGGATGCATTTATATTAATTTGAGATTTACACATTCACAGTATACTGTGGTAACATTAATATCCAAAACTGCCATTTTGGGATAAATATCAGAAGTCGAAATGCAGGCTTATTAAACTGATTTCTCTTAGTCTGAAATGATACACAGGAATATTAACTTATGCTGTAAGTCTCCCATTGGGTTTCCTTGCAAGTCCATTGTATTTGTAAGTAGTTCACCTCATGTTTCGGTGACCTAAATTGATTCTATTTATCATTTGTCTATTTATAATAATTGAAGTAAATAGAGGTCTTGCAAGCTCAAGTTTCTAATCAGACCTAAAATCTAAGGAAACTCCTTATAAAATATGGAACGATAAGAATGTGACACACACCCAGTGCACGTCTTTACACTCTTATACATCTGATTGAGTTGTAAAAACAGCAATAAAATGAGTCACTAAAAACAGGCCCACCCTTCATCTGCCTGAGGATTCCTATGGCTAACACTGGAAGACTTTGATCACATGATCTAAAATAGTTTCTACCATAGATATTTTAGTTAATTTCATATTGTGCTGTACAGGAAGTAATGTGACGATGGATTTTAGCAGCTTTTGATTTATAAAATCCCATGATATAAAACGTTTTAGTATGAAGTTTGCGAATGACACACATACCTGTCTTATGTTTGGAAGTGTGTTGCACAATTTGCTGCTAACATAATCATAGTTATAAAACAACTTGTGTATATAAAAACAACATGACAACAAACGACAATATAAAACAGCGATATCACCATGGTAGCACAGTTTACTCCGAGTATATTGCTATCAGCTATGTGAGTTTTATGTGATAAGACCGTACAATTCTCTGGACAGCTTTTGCTCCAAGCCCTATGTTGAACAGTACATGGTGAGATTTAGAAACTTTTTCCATATCTCATCACAATCCGCTTGTTTGTATGAAATCAGACATAGGACAACAACAAAAGGCAGGTCACTATGAAGGCTGAATGTTTCAACAGCTTTATCTCGCCATCTAAAAATTATGATGTGCTGAAATGTAATGTCTTAAAATGACAAATAAGGGCACTGTCATTGAGCCCATTCAACACAATAAACCATAAGCACACATAGGAATTGCCCCATGGTGTAAACTGAATTGGTGTGTTTCCTCGCTTAGGCAGTTTATATGATTTGATTTGACTATTAAAACTTGAATCAGTTTTCAGCAGTGAATAATAATGATTTACTACACATCACAGTTGGCTTCTTCATTGCTTGCACACTACCTTCCACCAACATTTTGGCAAGCATACTACGCTTGTAACCACTATGCTACTGGGATCATTAAGAAGCTGTCAAGACTGATACATTATCTCAATTTCCTGACACATTTCTCTTTTTGTCTTGCCCCATCATTATTCAATTGTGATTCAATTTATTTTCCCACACGCTTTTCAATATCTGTTTAGTTTCCTGTGTGGCCAATTAGCTGAATCATCATTTTCAGGATGTATGCTGTTTGTCAATTGTGATCCTTCATCTGCAAGTTAACACATAGCAGAGCACACTGTATGTTTATGCATTTATTCTTCTTTCTGCATGCCTAATCATGGCCAGACCGTAGTTTACAAATGAGACGGTTCTTTTTATACATGCAGTACAACCAGTGTAGTTCAGTTCATGAACAAATTACTCTGAACTGGTTCTTTGTGTATTTGGTTATGTTTTATGTGTCTTTGTGCGTTTTTGTTTCACTAAAGAGTTTATCAGAGCAGTTACTAAATCAATATTTGACTCACTTCTGAACTGCAAGTTATATTAGTTATTGTCCCTTGAAATGTCTTTTTTTTTTTTTTTTTTTTTTTTAATTTTGTAATATATACAAAATACCAAATATCAAAGTGGCATCCGCAAAGAAATGATGCTTGAGCTTTCTCATCACTAACCACTTTTCCAATTATTTTAACCAATTGGTCTTGAGGTCTTTTTTTGTGGCTGTTTAAAGTCTCAAGTTCAAACAGGTTACCACAAAAATATTCACGTCATGAATTATCCCTCACCCTCAAGTCATCCTTGGGGATTTAAGACTTTCTTTTTTCAGCAGAACACAATCAGAGTTATATTAAATAATATCCTGGCTCTTCTCAACTTTGTAATTGCATTGAATAGAGTTTGAGTTTTTGAAGCTCTAAAAAGTACATCCATCCATCATAAAAGTAATCCATAACCCACTTCAGTGGATTAATAAAGGCATTCTGAAGCAAAGCGATGGGTTTTTGTAGGAAAAATGTCCAGCGTTTGGTTTTGCTCTATCCTCTGCGCTTCCACATCCGTCAATTCTCACCAAAGCTTATGCTACACCTACATCATACGTCAGGTCAGAGGTCACCATTCCGCTGGAACTCAACTCTCCCGTGATCGCGTTTACGGCTATTGCCGGAAGTTAATGATTTTTTTTTTGTTTTAAAAAAAAAAAAAAAAAACATCGATTCACCTCAGAAGGCATTTATTAAACCATTGGAGTCGTATGGATTACTTTTTTGATGGATGGATGTGCTTTTTGGAGCTTAAAAACACTATTCAATGCCATTACAAAGCTGGGAAGAGCCAGGATATTAATTAATATAACTCTGCTTGTGTTCGGCTTCTAGGATTATGGAATCATTTTAATTTTTGGGCAAACTGTTCCTTTAACAATAAACTTAAATGTTCCATAAAGTTTGTCAACCAAACATACCTTTTGTCTTCATTTTGAGCAATGCACTTACATTTTATATTTTCGTTTCATGAAATGATGAATTTGATTGAAAAATTCCTCTATATTTATTTAAAATAAATTAATTTTTTTAATATTATATTATATGTTACGAGCTCAACACCAAATGATGCCAAGTCTGATGGTAAAGCTCTTTAAAACAAGGGGAGATGTTGTCTTAACTCTCTGTGCTGTTGATCTCAGTTCTGAAGTTTCAGGTGTGCTCTGATCAGAAAGTTGCAGACCAAGGTTGAGTGGACAAGGGCCAGAAATCCCCCATGGAGGATAGTGTTAAGGTCAAGGCCTCTCTCACTAGCTGAGTGATTTGACAGATCTGACAAGAAGCTGATTGCCCCTTTGTGCTGCCTGTCAACTTCCTTTTCGGTCCGTCTCATTTCAGTGCTTTGAAACACAGACTGAGCTCCAGCCATGGAAAACATCCTGCTTTGGATTGACCAAGTGGAACTCCTTGTCTAGGCTCAGTCGGCCATGTTTCAAGTTCTACCTTCTCTTCTGTTGTCACCGAAACACAACCTTTGTAACTCCGTTGCTATTTTTAGATTAAGTGCTTTGTCTAATGAGAGTAGAACGGGTGATGTAATTGATTTGTGTGATAGATTATGGTAATTGTTCTGTGTGACAACTAGTATTAAACCCTCTCTTCTGGAGACGTTCAACCACAGCTTTGTTTGAATGAGCCCTACATGTATTTGCAATGGTACTATGCTCTTGTCCCCAAGCCTGTTTTTAGTCAGGACGACTGCATCTGCATTTTGGCAGGTGTACGGTTCTCCTCTCATGCAACTTGGTGCAATTAACCACATTTCAACAATGACCTCAGCCTTAATCCTGGGCCTTTTGATAGTGCTGGTTGCAGAAAACAACAGAAGCCTTGAGTCACAAAATAGCCCTTGAATCTGCTTGTAACTATGCGTACGGGCCATTGATGTCTACCCACTTGCTGGCACAGGAAGTGATGCGTGATTTGGAGGCACTGCTGCACACCCTCTCCTTGATTAAAGAAAAGCCTATTTATGGGGGTCTGCTTTCTTTCCGTGCCACCTCACTCCTTTTAGTACCTCATAAGACCAGACACACCAGACCATGTCTTCGTTAACCTCTTGCGCCTTGACAGTCCTCACGACAGAGCCACCGCTTGCCCTCCGGCATGCTAAAACTCTTTGTGGGTGGGTGGGTGGGTGGGTGGGTGATTGTCTGCTAGTTTTTTCAATGAGAAAAAATGCTAGCAAGGGAACCATCCTGAGAGTTCAGTTTCACATGCGAAAGAAGCCAGATACGTACTATTCAGCCTTTAGGAGCAATAGAAATCGGTCTTGTTGAAGGTCTGGCCTATAGTTTGCGACCACCTGTGCAGTTATAGAAACCTTACAATGAAACGAGATACATTTCTTTGAAAAGCAACACTGCATAACATGTTTAGACATATTTCTGAGAATTTGAGTCCATTTAATCTTATTGCACTGGCAAATTTATTCCACTTGCATTAAGTATAAACCAGAAAAAAATCTGCCAGTGTAGTAAAACAAAACTGTAGGAAAAGACAAATTTTCCGTGAGAAAATTTGGAGGGATAAACATTTTAATTTAATGCATCTGCTCAAACATTCGCATGTCGTCAGTGTGACAGATTTGTTTACAGAGAGGTATTCTAATATCTTTTCCAACACCCTGTTAAAAAAAGGGGTAACCAATCAGATTTGTGCAAAAATCTGAACAGCTGTTCGCATGGACCAATGGTAGTTCAAAGGTGTTTACCAGCAGGAGCAAACTTTTCCAGAAAGTTCACTTTGGCAAGCTGTTTCGAACTCTCAAAACAAACTCCAAACGAACATCGTTTTGGCCAGATTTTGTCCGAAATGACATCACATCAGTTAGTTTTTCAATTTAGCTTGAAGCATATCGGGGCCTAGAGAGTGAATTTGTCCTTTTTTTTTTTTTTTAAGTCTAAACAGACAAATCACATCTGAAAATGAGACAGAATCTTTGTCCCAAACATTTTTGCTGGTGCAAACAGGCCTTTAATGTCCTATGCAATGTTTCTTCTAAATTTAAAGTAAATTATTTTGTTCTAGATATTTTTACTGAACACATCAATTCAAAAACATATTTTTTGGTGAGCAGATGAAGTGATTGCTGTACTTGTCTCAGTTTACTCCATTGTGGACCATACAGTAAGTAATTCGGACATTCTGGGATCTTGCTTTAAGGGGTTGATGATGTAATTTGGCCTCTGACCCTGGATCCATTGACTCTGGAAGTGGCCTCTTTATCTGGGACAGTAATTGTTTAATGAAAGACTTCCTGTGCCTTGTGAGAATCTCTTATCTCGGAGTCAAAAGCAAGGTCTCATTTCTAAATCTTGATAACACGCATGTAATAAAAAAGTTACTTTGTGAATTCAATGAACCAATACATTTGCACAGATTTAGTCAGTTGTGCATATTAGTTGAATATGTGCAATTCAATACAAATACAAATCCCAGATTAAAGTCCAGTTTAAAGTGCCCAATACGTGTCTTTCAACCTTTCAGTCACAAACTTCACACATTTACAGTGGAACCGGTCAGTGACAGAAACAGCCACCTGTAAATTTAGACAAGGTAGACAAACTGACAGAAAGAGACTAGCAAAGTCTTGCTTTGTCCCCGTCTGACCCCTGCTCTCCTTCCTGGCCTCTGTGCCTCTCACCTGGGCCGTCTCTGTGTGCTGGGGGTAATGGGATACCTGTCATTGGCTCTAATGGCCTTTGAAGGACCTGGCTAATCCCAAGAGCTTGCATTCAGCGAGCCATAAAAGCAAAACGAGGCCAAGGGCAGGCCCCTGAAACTGTAACAGCCCTGAATTGTGTGAGAGGGAACGTCACCCAAGTGTGCAACCCTGGCAAATGAGTGTGATAATGAACTCTCAACTGAGTTAAAGTGTCTTGATGCTTGTGGTTCAAAATTTGCACTTGCAGACACAATGGCAATTCTGTATAAGCACTGCCTATTGGTACACACTATATTGGTACCATATCGGTTATCGGCCGATATTGGATATTTAATTGTAAATATTTATAACTCATAATTTAACATTTTGATGACCTTTTCAGTCATCTAACATTCATTTAAAGTTCATCTTTAGAAATCTCATAATGAATATCCTTTCTATTTTCATATTTTTCATTTTTCATATTGTACAATTTGCACACTGATGTAGCATTTTAAACAGTTGATTTTAGTGTTCTTTTTTTTCTTCTGAATGTGTGTGTGTGTGTGTGTGTGTGTGTGTGTGTATTGGAATAAGTTATCTTCATGGCTAAGTGTTTTTCTGAATATTTGGGGTAAAGTACTATAGATCAGTTTCAGTATTAAGGATAAATGTCATTTTCCAACCATGACTCTTTGGTGCATAGAATAGAATATTGTTTTTTTTTTTTATTATTCCTTATTTTATTCAGTACAGCTTGAGTGAATATGACATGCATTTTATTATACTGGAGCCCAATGAAACACATGGTGAGAAGTCTGAAACAGATGTTTCACATTACAGCCAATGGACATTTATGAGACTGGACAGTAAATGCTTGGCAGAGTTATTTAACTTCAATGTGTGTGACATAACAAAAATCTTTTTATTAGATTTTTATTTTTAAAATATGGTGCAGATTTCATCACCTTTTACTTTACCTATAGTACTAGTTCCTATTTGCTTTTGTTCATGTTGTCTGAAATATGTCAATTAGTCTATATTATCTCTAGAGAAGTGCATGTGTGCTGCATTAGCTATATTATATACCGATAGTTTAGACCTTTTTATTAATCTGATATTGGCTATTTAAGCACTTAGTCAATTTTAAAAAACACTAATAATTCGCAACTCTTTTAAATGTGATCTTTAGCAAATCTCAAAATGAGCATTAATGTGTTTAATTAATAAAGTTTTTTATTAAGCTGTTATCTAAATTCACTATAGCATTTCAAACAATTGATTTCAGTGTTTTATTTAATTTATTCAGTCAAAAAAGTATCAGATAGCCTCATGGGCAGCGAACCGACATATAGCGCCGTTGCACTTCGGGCGACCCGAGTTCGAATCCCGGCTTGTGGACCTTTCCCAATCCCGTCCCCCTTTCTCTCCTACCTCGCTTGCTGTCCGCTCTATACTCTCCTGTCGCAATAAAAATAATATATAACGAAAAATGATATCGGCTATTTAAAATGTGTGAGTATCTTGGAAAACGTGTTTATAACTAGGAAAAAAAAAATATTGTTGGTGGTTCTCTTCTCTTGTATAGCAACTGTACCAAGACCTTGTTCAGGCTTATTATTGCTCAGAAATCTCTATTTAACATCCAATTTAATTGTGAAAAAGAGCATGTTTACCTCACACGCGGGCCTCTGGTGCAATGGATAGCAGACTAATAGGATGAGAAAGACTGATGTTATCAAAGCCAGCGTAGTTTAACACACACCACCCCACCCCCTGGAGATGGCAAGAATGTGGGAACGAAGAGAGAATCAGGCCAGGCAAAGAATCGCCTCAGCCACGTCCTTTCTTTGCACTCTCGTTGTTTCTTTCATCCCTTTCCTTTTACCATTTTCACAGTCAGAACAGACCCGAATGCAAGCGAGTCCATCTGAACAAACCATTGTCCTGCTTCTAAATGGCGAAAAACGGTATATATTTGTTATGAATTTCTTCGGCCGCCAACAACCATTATTTTATTTGACCCAAATACACTTTCCCGACAAAACAACAAGCAATTTGGATATTCTGCAACTAATATCATAACATTTAGACATTTTTAGACACCGTATATATATTTTAAGAGCCACTGTATATATTACATATTGCTAAGTTATCTATAGACGGGCCAGATTTTTCTCAAAATAACTAGTTTGTTTGAACTTAAAAGTGCTTTATCTTGTGAATTAATCAGTAACTTCTCTCAGTTTCATGCAGAAAATCAATTGACATGCAGCGTCCGTTTATTTAGTGTCGAAAATGTCAAGAAATGTCTAGCTTTTTTCCACACATTCAGCTTAGAGGGAGCTTGGAAACTGCTATTATAAACAGCTTAGCTGTACACATTTATTACATCAATAACAACCATAAGTTATGTTTATGGCTGTGTGGGGTGTCATGGGATCTAAATAAGACATGGGAATCATTACTATAGACTTTAACGCCTAGACAGACTTACGTAATTTGAATAATATATAGTAATGCAAAGCCAAGGTGGAAAATACTGTAGCATACAAGTTATATTACTATACTAGGACAGTTCCATTAAGGTTACAGGGTCATTTTGACAATCTGCCATTATATGTACTATATGTGTGTGGTGGGAGAGTTTTCCAGGAGTGAAAGAGTAGCAGTGTGGAAGAGGTTTGTGAATGTAGAGGAGACGTGTGTCATAGCCTGTAACCTTTGGAGACTTCATATAGTTATGATGCATGTCCGTAAACACAGGCTGGAGCTTCTCAGCTGCTCACTGGAATACTTTCAGGATCTTTCAGCTGTTAATTAGCTCATAAATTTAACAACCCTGCAGAAGCCGTCTGACCACACCTGTGGTCAATGGGGAGCTTCAGCTCAGTCATGCCAGGACAAGTTTTAAATGGTAGTTTTTACCTAATTTTCGGGTTAAAACCATTATGAAATTACTTGAACCCAACTTAAAACATGAAATAAACATACTTGCATCCAAGGAGGGCCCCAAAAATATCAAGAGACCAGCATATTAAAACCATTATGAAATTACCTGGGGGAAAAAAGACATGACTTGCATATTTTTGTGTCCAAGTGTATTATTTCCTTTTAAAATAATTTGATAAACTCATGACATATATCACGTTATTCTATAAAACCTATTGTTTGAATTCATTTTAGTACATTTCAATAATACGTATTATGTTTTGTTTTCTTAAACCCCCAAAATGTCAGGTGGCGCAACTGACTGAACAAATGATAATAAAAATTAAAATAATAATAATAATAAACTAAATACTATGGCATCTTTTTACTTGAAACCTTTCATATAAACCTTTTTTTGTTGTTGTTGTTGTTGTTGTTAATAAAGTTTTAGAGATAACTGAAAAACGTTTGTCCAACTATTTGTATATTCTTAAATGTTAGGTTGGCACAACTGCAAACATGTCTCTTTTATTACGAATTGACAATAACCGTAAACATGATAATGCATCATCCAGAGGAACCCAACTGATCATTGACAGGGTGAAAAGGTTTATATATCTCTCTCAAATACTGGTAAAAATGGCTAATTTCAAGTATGGGTAGGTTGGTACACTCTCCATGTCAGGTGGTACAACTACAATATCATTTGATCATTTTTATATAAATTCAGTACACAAAACGTGATTAAAAAACATCTGCACATTACATCTAGGACCAGTAATAACATGAGATGATAACCTCTTTCGCCAGGGCACCAGTGTTCGGTGAAAATTTGATTTTGAATATAACATGGTCCAGAAGTAGGGCAGAGCAGTTTCCCGCACACTTGAAACTCAACTTGTTTAAAGCAGCAGTGACTAGGGTGGGCTCACAGCCTCAACGCTCATCCCACACACATAGGCCTAGAGTTCATTCGGCTCAAGAGCACCTAGGAGGAGGCTGATCTGATCAAAGGTGCTGGTCACGGCCATTAGGCACAGCAATAAGGACCCAGCATGAAAAGGTTGTGATCTGAAAAGGGTTAGGAAAGAAAAGGAGAAAAAACAACATCAGGACCCTCTAAAGGAAGAAAGCAAACTGTGAAAAAATTGAAAAGGTACGTCAATCAACTACAAGCACCCAGTTGGACACAAGAGATTCCCAGGCTTTCACCCGAAGGGGCGACAGGCCAGAGAGGGCTGCTGGAGGGGGCGACCTGGGAAATTAAAGACCTTCTTTAAAAAGCACGTAAGGGAGGGAGTTCGCAGGAGAAACTTAGCTCCATCTTTTACCCTGTCGACCCCCTCCTTCTCTTTTAATTGATGTGGGTGGAACTTTGCTCTGTGTGACAAAAGCTGGGTCATTAATGAGACCTTGTCAGCTTCCAAATCTCAGGTAGGTAACAAAGGCCTTTTGGGAGCAAAGGGCCAGTTGAAGGAAACATAATTTTAGGAACCTCCTGACCTCCACCCTGGCTTTCCTTATTACCAGCATCCCGCGTTCTCCATCAACTCCTCCTTCTGCTCCTCTCACCCGACGATAATTCTGACAAAGGAATCGCTTTGAGAGCTCCTTCCTGCTTTTTTTTTAAATGATTTGCTTTCAATGTCAAAAAAGGGCTGAATGATCTGAAGATGGGCTCACGTCCAGAAAGTAAAGGGTGGGAGATTAAGGCAAAAGTGAAAGAGTAAAAAGAAAAGCAAAGGGCTTTCAGAAGTTACATGTGAGATGGGAAGAATGGGTAGTCAACACTTGACTAAGTCTGTAGAAATTAGGATTTTGCTTGTAATAGTTCAAGCAGCTTATTGCCATCTCCGGCCAAAACATGGCAAAGGTCAAGCGAGTTTCCCGAAGATGAGATGAAAACAAACTCATGCTATTTAACTGAAATGATTCTCACCTACAAAAATCACTGGCATCTTGCATAATTATTTCATTGAAATTTAAAAATTTAACAGACAAAAAGCATAATGGTGTGTTTAAAGGGATAGTTCACCCAAAAAAGAGAATTGTGTAATTTATTTACTTCCCATCATGTTGTTCCAAACCCGCAAGTCTTTTGTTCCTCTTCAGAACACAAATGAGATCTTTTTGATGAAATCTGAGAGCTTTCTCTCCCTCCATTGACAGTTTAAACTACCACTTTGACGCTTCAAAAAGTTCATAAAGGGATCGTAAAATGAATCCATATCTATTTAGCGGTTTAGTTGAAATTTTCTGTAGAAGCCTGACTTGATCGCTTTATATGATCACAAAAACATTCATCAACTCACACATCAGCTTTGGTAAACGGAAGCTCAAGCATGTTCGCTTGACGTGCAAGAACCAATGAGGTTCATTCTCATGTTACACAGCACATTTGAGCTTCTGCAAGAACCACTGAGGTTCATTCTCGTTACGCAGCACATTTGAGCTTCCACAAGAACCAATGAGGTTCATTCTCGTGTTACGCAGCACATTTGAGCTTCCACAAGAACCAATGAGGTTCATTCTCGTGTTACGCAGCACATTTGAGCTTCCACAAGAACCAATGAAGTTCATTCTCGTGTTACGCAGCACATTTGAGCTTCCACAAGAACCAATGAGGTTCATTCTCGTGTTACGCAGCACATTTGAGCTTCCACAAGAACCAATGAACCAGTCTCTTTATGAACGTTTTGGAGTGTCAAAATTTTAGTTGCATAGACTGTCAATGGAGGGACAGAAAGCTCTCAGATTTCATCAAATAGATCTTCATCCTTGTTCTGAAGATGAACGAAAGTCTTAAGGGTTTAGAATAATATGAGGGTGAGTAAATAATGACAGAATTAAAATGTTGGGGTGAACTAACCGTTTAACTACACAATAGCATTGCCATATTACTCAGTAATATAGGTCTCACAGTTGTATGTGTTTGATTCACTATAAAGAACCATCTCATTTGAGTCATTCTGCTGACATTCGGACTATATTTGCATTGTAAAGATTAACCTTTGCAGTACTTTACTTCTTTCAAGGTTTTTAGGTTGTGTCGGACTGGGCATTTTCATGAAAATTTTAATTCCTTGAACACTCTAGAGACCATAGGCTTAGGACACAATAGAGGACATTTTCAAAGGGAATAAAGATTAATAAAGGTCCAACTTGGCTCTACAGGTGTTTGGTCATGCATCAAGAACTTTAATAATTTCACCTAGACAAATCCGCACAGAATATCCATCGGATTTTCTCAACTGTGATTCAGCTGAGGCTGGTTCAAATAATGATAAAGAATAGACAAAGTATCATTTATATGGAAATTTGATGACAATTGATGGAAGAATGGGACTTTTGTCTTTTTAAAAAGATAAGGTTTTAGTGCGTTAAATAAAGCGACTCTTAATCAGTTCTTTATTTAGGAGTTTTTTTCTGAATTGGACTTGACTCACACCTTTGAGCAGTTAATAATGAAAATTTGAAGATACTTACTTGCACTTACTTCAGACACCGGTGCTTTTCATCTGACTCAACCATTGCTCATAAACTCAATGTGAGCTCTAATCATCTGGGAGACTGGCTGGATGTCTTAAGAGCTGTTTGCACGCATCCATCACCAAAGCTGCCATGTTTGTAAACACAGCAAGGAAATAACATATTGACCTTCAAAGCACAAACATTATTGAATGAGGTTGCAGCTGTACACCTGAATAATCTCTCAGCATGTCTTTATGATGGACTGTTACCCATATATGAAGAAAGACGTTGTTTACCTTACACTTCTCTATTGTTACAAGAAAAAAATGACATGACACTTTCTGTCGCCTATCAGCTGTAATGGTCATGCTTGCCAAGTGAATTTCTTTCCTTTTAAATTTTATTATTATTTATTATCTATTTTTTTCTTGCATTTTCTAAGTTAAATTACATTTATTGCATTTGATTTTTATAATGCATACATTGAATACATGGTAAGTTGCTTGGGATAAAAGCATCTGCAAAATGTAATATAAATGTAAATACGACCTATAAAATTCTATAAAATTAAAAGAAATCTAACACACACATATATATATATATATATATATATATATATATATATATATATATATATATATATATATATATATATATATATATATATATATATACATACATACATACATACACACACACTGAACAAAATTATTAACGCAACCCCCATTTTTATGAGCTGAACTCAGAGATCTAAGACTTTTTCTATGTACACAAAAGGCCTATTTCTCTCAAATATTGTTCACAAATCTGTGAATTATTGGTGTTAGTGAGCACTTCTCCTTTGCCCAGATAATCCATCCACCTCACAGGTGTGGCATATCAAGATGCTGATTAGACGTGTGGGTGAGCGGTTTGCTGATGTCAACGTTGTGGACCGAGTGGCCCATGGTGACGGTGGGGTTATGGTATGGACAGGCGTATGTTGTGGACAATGAACACAGGTGCATTTTATTGATGGCATTTTGAATTCACAGAGATACCGTGACAAGATCCTGAGGCCCATTGTTGTGCCATTCATCCATGACCATCACCTCATGTTGCAGCATGATAATGCATGGCCCCGTGTTGCAAGGATCTGTACACAATTCCTGGAAGCTGAAAACATCCCAGTTCTTGCATGGCCAGCATACTCACTGGACATGTCACCCATTGAGCATGTTTGGGATGCTCTGAATATCCATCAGCTTCGCACAGCCATTGAAAAGGAGTGGATCAACATTCCACAGGCCACAATCAATAACCTGATCAACACTATGCGAAGGAGATGCGTGAGGCAAATGGTGGTCACACTAGATACTGACTGGCTTTCGGACCCTCACCCCGGACCCCCCAATACAGTAAAACTTCACATTTTAGACTGGCCTTTTATTGTGGCCAGCCAAAGGCACACCTGTGCAATAATCATGCTGTCTGGTCAGTATCTTGATATGCCACACATGTGAGGTGGATGGATTATCTCAGCAAAGGAGAAGTGCTCACTAACACAGATTTAGACAGATTTGTGAACAATATTTGAGAGAAATAGGCCTTTTGTGTACATAGGTAAAGTCTTAGATCTTTAAGTTAAGATCATGAAAAATTGGGGCAAAAACAAAAGTGTTGCTTTTATGTATGCAGTATGTGTGTGTGTGTGTGTGTGTGTGTGTGTGTGTGTGTGTGTGTGTGTATATATATATATATAATGTCATGACAAGCATGGGAAGACTTGAATGTTGTCTGATTTTTGCTTTTAGAGTTTACCACAAAAATACATGAACAATCATGAATGATAGATGTTATTATTGAGTCTTCCATCCCATCGTGTCAGTGATTTCATTTCCAAACCCATTGGAAATGACATACGGCCAAGGATATTACTTTATCACTACATTTTCTATTCCATTTTCCAAGTTTTTCTAAAACGTACAATTCAACAAGTACATTCATCCCAGGAAGTGTCACAAAGTTGCAGATGATAATTAGCCAATGAGTTTAAACTGGAAGAAATGGCTGTTGAGAAATGACTACACCTGCTAAAACCTGACGGCGAGGGTTTATTCAGTCACAGCTGAAAAGCTTTAACCAGAATCCCAAACCCAAGTTCTTCGGTCTGCCACCTGCAACACATGTGTTCAACAGAACTGCCTTCCTGTGTGTTTTTTTTTTTTTTTTTTTTTTTTTTTTTTTTCATTTCCCAACTGGCGCTAGGTCAACATCTCATTCAGCACCTCGATGTGTTACAGTGTTTACAGTCCAAAGCCAACAGCTGATTTGTCTGCACCGTTTCCCCTTTCAGTATTATAGAGAGGCACCCAGCTGACACCAAATGGTTCGCAGCATTTTGTCTTTTTTTCCCTTTTAAGCTGCTTTTTATGAGCCTTAAAAAGTCATGGATGCTCTGGACAGATAACATCAGACATTAAGAAGTATCTGATGTAATGGAGAGGAACACTTCTCAGAAAGCATTCATATGTTTTCCACAGATTTTCAGGACAATCTTAGGTCATCTCCAAAACAACCTATTGTCATGACAATGGGACGGCCTCCATTTTAGAGCAAAAACAGCATTAGAAGAACTTTGCTTGATGGACATCCAACCATAATCAATCTACTAAATTGACAGATCATAAAAAAATACTCTAATAGGCGAAATGCACTTTTAACTTAATATCCAGTTGATGATTTAAAGTTACTCAACAAATATGAGTATTTTCATTAGAGATGCACCGATATGAAAATTTTGTCCGATACTGATAATTCTTTATATTTGAAAGCTGATAACCGATATATTGGCTGATAAATCTAAATACAATTGTTTATATATTTTTGAGAGCTTGGTTACAAAAACAAAATTCTCACCATTAAAAGCCATGTCCCAAACACACAATTATAATTTTATCATTATAATTTTATGTAGTTTATAACTGTATTTTCCTTTTTTAAATGATTCCAATCATATTTCAAGCACTTCAAAACCATCATGGTGCATCTGATGTGTCTCAGTTTAAGGAAATAATCCATTAGGAAATAATCCATCCAGGAAATAATCAGCTTTAATAGCTTTAATATATCAGCCAAATTTTCTTATTTAAAAATGACCATATATTGGCCGGAACCGATATGGTAGCCGATATATTGTGCATCCCTAATTTTCATGTTATTTCTCAATGATAAAGAGGCAAAAAATTTACTTTTCATGTATCATAATTCTATTCATATTTCATAAATACCATGTTATAAGAACAAACTAATTACATTACATTTTTATTTATGGCAAGTAACATGTTTTGTGTTGCTTTTTTTCCTCGTTAGCTGGCTTAGGGGCCATTCACACAGACAGAATGCATATTTTCATTTGATAATGTGAAACGCAGAACGTGAAATGGAAAAACAAAATCTTTTTTTTTTAAGTTTAACTTATTTTACCTTGAATGGCACATTTTTAAGAGCACTGCGTTGTGGGAGACTCTGCAAAAGACATGAGTGCAACAATTAAAGATGTCCATCAAGTGCATGTTAAAAAATACATAGACAACTGGAAAATAAATTCTGTTTGCAAATTCATATAAAGACCTCATTTGTACATTGCCATACAATCTGCTCTCGCCCTACTGAGGGGTAAGTTTTGGGGTGGGTTAGGGATGAAACTTAAAAGGATATATAGTTCACCCAAAAATGAAATTTCTGTTATCATTTACTCACCCTTAAGTTGTTCCACACCTGTATGTTCTTTCTTCCGATGAACACAAAAGAAGATATTTTGAAGAATGTCGGTAACCAAACAGTTGATGGACCCCATTGACTTCCATAGTATGGAGAACAAAGAAAAAAAATACTATGGAAGTCAATGGGACCCATCAACTGTTTGAATTGCAATGATCACCATGAAAACCAAATTGTCATTTTGTCAGCTACAAATGGCGAGTACATCTGAAATCAGTTGTATTTGTCAGTAAATAAAATGTGTTAATTTGCTTACAATTTGTATTCGTAACATTTAAGTGTTACCCCCAACACATAACATCAATCTAGCATTTTGTCTTTTTCTACACTTTCGTTCATTATGTCATAAGTGCCACATAAGTTTCAAAGAAAAACACGTCTGGAAATCTAGGTTGTTCTTGGTGGATTCACAAAGAGCATCATTCAAACTTGTCTATTGTAGTGTGTCCTGTTTTTTTTGTTGTTTTTTTTTCTTGTCCTGGGAGAAGACATCCCTTGAGCATATGGATGCCTGGTTTTCTAATCAGTATGATAGAGTGGCTTTTGACGGAGAAACTCGCCCTTTCTAAACCAGACTTCTGTTCCTTTTTCCCCTCCTCAGGTCTGATGGAAATCCGATCTGTCAGTGTGGGAGTTGTCGCCATCAAATCTGTCAGCACCGGCCTGTACTTAGCTATGTCCAAAAAGGGAACGCTCTTCGGATCGGTAGGTACATCGAATGACAGTGTTTCAGCATCTTTCAGTATTAACATTTTTGCAAATTACAGACAAAATGGGTCATCCAGTGAATATCCTGCAACTGATATTTGGACTTTTAACATTGTAATTGAACTCAAACTTGGTCGTTACAGGACAATTCAGAATCTGCGGTCTCTTACCGCTTTTGTGAAGTTAGTGCGTGCCACCAGACAGTTGTTTGTGGCTTGTTTAATGAAGACGCCCCATTGCATGGTGCGTTTTAACTGCCCTCTGAGAAATCTCACCCTGGCAATCTGTCACCCAGCCATGATAAGATGGCTTACAGATGGCTATATCTGTCCTCCGATCCCCAGAGTAAACATGACAAACCTTGGGAATCACTCGAGGCCTAAGCACCCTTCTTTTCTTACCCTTTTGAATGATTATTAGTCACATTCACTCATTCCACAGTGATCTTATCAGACTGTAAGCTGCCTCAACCAGGACTCTTAAGTGTTATTGTCATCATCCTTTTTGTCCTTTTTCAAGTTAATAGCTTTATCCAGCTGTGGCAGAGTGGCAAAGCTCTTTTGGTTTCGTCAGGCAGCTTTTTGAACCCATGCGAGACGGTGATGGTTGATTTACAATGACAGGCTAGTTGAGATAAATACAAATGCGTAATGGGTACACAATGGGATGTTTAGAACATTACTCACTCTCAGATTTCCCAGGACATAACCACATATCCTGGGTTTGGGGATCCAAATGTAATAAATTTTGGGGTGTGGAAAAAACAAGAAAAAAACAACAAAATGTATTAAAAATACATTTATTTCACACTAAGTACACTGCAAATATATTAACATACGCTTAAGACTTACTGATATAAATATTATAATTCAACTTTATCGCACAATGCACATTTCTTAATACTAAGCCTAAAATGTGTTTTTATATCACAATTAGTAAGCATACTATGGTCACTGTATAGTATCAGCCTTTAAATGAAAGCTATTTAAAGTGTAGCTAAAGTATACTTGCAATAGTTCCATTTTAGCATAATCAAATGTAAGGATATCTTTAGTTGGACCTCAGCACTTAGCATTAGAATTTAGCAGACTTTAAGTATACCAAAAGTACAACTGCAGGGTAATAAGTACATACATATGTAAATGTATTTGTTGTAAACTTACCATACAATAAATGTATCTCAAATACATTTTGATATATTTGTTTTTATAGGGGTGGTTACAGACCTGGAAAGCTCACGATCTGTTGTTTTGTGTAGCCAGATTTTTGATGGTTGAAAATAAACTTGGTAGCTTATCCTGACATTTTATATAAAATTTGTTCTGTTCGGTTATATTTGAACATAAACACGATTGAATATGTATTTGTATGTATACGTTTCACGATTGAATATGTGTTTTCTTGGCATTTTAAGTTTTAGATTTAAATATATCTTTAATAAAAATAATAATAATAATAATAATTAAAAAAATAAAAAAATATATATATATATATATATATATATATATATATATATATATATATGTGTGTGTGTGTGTGTGTGTGTGTTATTTCCTTAAGCCACGCTGTTTATTTAGCTTATATTTGAAATCTACTGTGTGTATGTATATATGTATATATATATATATATATATATATATATATGTATATATGTATATATGTATATATATATATATATATATATATATTATGATGGTGTCAACAAGTAACTCAACCTGCAATCTTCATTTGACTAATTGCAGGTCAGATACAACCCCAGCTGCAAATTTAAAGAGCGCATCGAAGAGAACGGCTATAACACCTACGCCTCCCTGCGCTGGAAGCACAGGGGGAGGCAGATGTTCGTGTCGCTGAACGGCCGAGGGAAACCCCGCAGAGGCCACAAAGCTAGACGGAGACACCCATCTACTCATTTCCTCCCTATGCTGCCCACATAGCTGGACTCTTCCTCATGAGCAATGCTATGCCATCTGCATTTGATGGGGACTTATTAAATGTTATTAAGTTCTTGTTTGTCTGTTTTGTTTTTCTGAGTACTGTCGCACAGTACATTAACTTATTACTCTGTCTTCTGGCTCAGCTTAAGACCCAGTAAAGTTTAAAGCAAGGCTGTTAATATCATGTACATGTTATGTATTAATGTTATCATTGAGTTAACTAGGTATTGCATCTCTTTGTAGTCCTATTATGGCAGATTTCTGACAGAGATCACCAACCCAGTCTCATTGGAAAAACATGCCTCTACCTAAATTTTTGTAAAACTCCACAAATGTACATTTACATACTATTCACTGCAGTTCCCGGCTGAAATTAACAATGCAGTGGCACCTTATAGAAATTATGATTATGGGGTATTCATTACCTATAATAAAGCAGTGAATGTTTCCACAGTCACGTTCATTTGTTCAAGCGAAAAAATTTAATGCGCTTTTAGTGCTATTTTACTTTGGTATTTTATTATCTATATTAAAATACTTTTCACAATAGTAACTTTTTTCAAGACATCACATCAAAATTTAACCATATTGAACGATTTGCAGGCTAATTCATTTTAATATTTACATCCAGCTTCATACGGTGCCGTTCAAAAGTATGTGGTCAGTCTTTGTTTTTTTTTATATATTAATAGTTTTATTTAGCAAGGCCACATTGAATTGAAGCAAAAGTGACAGTAAAGGTATTTATAATGTAAGAAAAGATTTCTTATTTCAAATGAATGAACTTTCCATTTATTAACCCTTAAGTGCGTACCTCGGGTCTTTATTGACCGGGACGTCATTCACTATCCTCCTATTTTTAAAGTTAGGCATCAACCTTCTTAGTATTCCTAAATCAATTCCTTATAAACAATATAATATGGAAAAAAGTCATTATAAAAGCATGCCTATTTTTCCATTCATTATTTGTAAAAATTGTATAGGGTCGCTAACGACCCGAGGTGTGTATCAGTGTATGTATATATTTTTTTCTGCACAGCAATAATTGAATCTTTGATGACAGTTCATCTTTATTCCACAAGGTGACAATGTCTGATTCAAAATTATGAAGTGACGTTTCATTTAGACAGAAAACAAAAGATTAGGAAGTATCATCAGCAAAACTTGAAATGGCTCAGTGATTTACTGCAGAGCACGAACTGAACACAATCAAATATGAGTGTCTGTCACTTGATGATGGATCTGATGATCTGCCTAGCAATGCTGAAAATAATCATTTTCTAATATTAGGCTAATATTCACGATCATTTGCTGAATGTACTGGGAAATGAGCTCTGATGAGGACAGTGATGGTGTTATAAAACATCTGCTCAAACTGAACCATTCCAAGCTTCAAAAGGTAACAAAATATGCTTTATTTTATTCTTCCATAATTATTACTCTAATATCAGGGGAGTTTTATATTATCGCGACAGGCAGAGATCCATCCGTGTTAGATATAGATCAGGGTCGCTGAAGACCCGAATATGTAAGAACGATAAATTAAATACAATTAAAAATGTATCACGTTCACGTTTGTTAATTATTGATAATTATAATAAATGTTTCTCAAGGACCAAATCAGCATATAATGATTTCTGGAAGATCATGTGACACTGAATACTGGAGTACTGATGCTGAAAATTCAACTTTGCCTTTGCAGGATTAATAACATTTTAAAATATATTACAATAGACAACTTGATTTTGCTTACACTATCGGTCTATGTTTTCTTCATATCAAAATCGATAGAGAATTAACCTTTTAGTGCCACTTACCTGACATTTCATTTCCGAACTTCCGTGATAGCCTACGTGCAAGCAGCAGCGAATGTTTCCATAGTCACGTCAGTTTGTTCCAGCGAAAACTGATCACGCTTTTAGTGCTATTTCACTTGTTAATGCTGCGCAAAAATAATATCATTTTGCAAAAAGATCACCACAGGCACGTTTCTTTTATGAGACTGGATTGGACATCACATAGTGATTGGCGACTGCATTTTTTAAAAGAAACTGCTGGAAACCGTTGTTTGAAAATGTAAAAGACAAAAAAAAAAGCTTTTTTTTTTTTTTTTTTGTAAATCTCAAATTTATTTCTTGGAATGAAAAGAAACTCTCATATTTCACTGCCAACATTCACTGTGAAGGGAACATACAACCCGGACAGCAACATAGTGTCTGTTCAGTAAGGGAACTAATTGGTTAGATGAGTCACTAATAGACAAAAGTCAGGCAAATGCAAACAGATTCAGTACGCAGATCAACTTTTAGCATAACAGATTTCCTGTAACGCTCTGAAAAGATGTTTATATATCCATGTGTTCTTACTGTCACATTAACATTTTTTTTTTCCACGACTTGTCGCAAAATAGAACATTTAATATATTTCGACCTTTTGAACTCCACTGTTCGGTTGTGATGTTATTGTCTATGTTTTTTGTCCTTCGTAACTACAGTCTGCTCCATGTATCGGTGAGAATCTGGCTCCCTCCACGTGCCATCGACCACAACTGCATGTTCTGCCTACTAATGATCAGCATCAGCTGCTGAGTGGTTAGCCGTGGCAGAAAGTCCAAAGAACCCTTCCAAAAAGGCGGAATTCTAGCCGCGCTAATGGAAGCTTCATCTGTTTGAGTCAAAACAGGGGTCTGCTTTCACCTGTTGCTGGCAGTCGCTAAAAAGCTCCGGAGACTTCTATGCCCATCTCGCCTGTTAGTCAAAAAGTAAAAGGATTTTATTCACTGTGTGAAATGTTGGTTGACATTTTGTATAGTTATATGTGTTTGAACAAGGAGATGAAACTAATGGGGTATGCTGAGGTATTTGCGTATATATTACGTTACAAGAGTGCTGTGGTTTATTAGCCTCATTGATTCTCGTCTTATTTGCAGCTTTAATGACAACAAAAATCCTTAATGCTACTACTACTGACATAATGATCCAACAAAACCTCACAAATCTTGGAAGAGAGTAAAAAGCTCTATTCAGAAGGAAAATCAAGCAATGTAGAAGGCAAAAGGATCTTGGAGGGGTTTTTCAGCCTGATAGTAATTGCACAGAGGACATTTATTTGCTAGTTCTTGTAAAAACGTCTATGTTCTTGTGCTCATGCTGATCTGAGGAACCTATAGAAGAACCTGGACCTATAGAATGTCAAAATGAAAGAATAATTGACCACCAAATGATTCTGTGGTGAAGTAAATACTACAGAAAAAAACTAATTTCTACATTAAAAAAATTAGTTCAGACAACGATTAAAAAAAGAGTCTATATTAGAACTCAATTCAAGCTTGTAGAAATGAAAGCTTAAATATTAACGTTATACAATTAAGTAAAACTACTTAACTTTTCTGATACTGGTGTTCCCATCATGCACTGGGGTTTGAATAATTAATGAGGTTGATCTTTCGCTGTCTTCCAGTTGTATTTACACTGTTTTATCATTGCCTTTGTTGTTAGGTTTAGTAATTTGTCATTTTGTGACATTTGGAGTTCATTTTCTACTCAAAATTACATTCATACTCAAAAACGCTCCATTGAATGTTACCGTCATTGTGTACCAAGTATTGAGGTGTCTGTGTTCAGGTGCCGCGTTACTACTCTTACACAGATATGATGTCTACACAATATCTATATTTATATCTATATCTTATTCTTTGTTCGTTTTACTTAACTTTAAGTAGAGTTTACTTAATTCCATATGTGAAATTTGCTTAAAAATATGTGTGCAAAAACTTGACAAAAAAATTAAGTACATTTTACTTGTTTTTTTCAGTGTAGAGGAACCTGTTGAAGAACATCTAAGAATCCTTTTGAAGGTCCCTCGAATCTCAAATATCCCATTTTGTGCTGAAGTATCTTCCAAATATATTTCAAGTACCGCAAAACCTTTCCTTTATGATGGGTTTCTGGAAGAGACGTTGATGTTTCCAGAAGTCTTGCAGGAATCTGTGGGTTCCTAGAACTTCATAATAAATTTTATCTTGAAGATACATTTTCAGAACATGCTTAAAAACTAAAATGAAGGTATTCGCTTTAAGATACCATTTATTATGAATGTACATGAAAGCAAAGCTTTATAGAGACACCAACTTTCTGTCATGCAGAAACGTTATATCCTCCTTTAATCTATTCTCTTCGTCATCTAAAGAGTAAAAGCACTTTACCTTTCTTCCATTCTCTCTCTCCGTGCTACAGTCCAGGAATTCAGGCTGTAGTGCAGAGTGTCTGTTTATGCCAGTTTTTTGCTTGAAAGACACAGAAAGAAACATAAAGAGGAGCCTGTAATTATCATTGTTGGTCTACTGTCCTGTCAGTTCGCTCGCCAGAGAGACCGGAGTGATCTTTTGGCAGCACTAGGACGAAAGATCAAAGCTGTGGACCTTTGATCAATGCTAAAACAGCCCGCAAAACGTCTCTGTGGAAAATCAGGATGGAATGCCTGAGAAAAAAAGAGGACAAGACCCTGGAAAGCTTGGCGAGGACATCTTCTGTCGTCTTCCATTTTTAGACAATGGTGGCAGTTTGATTGTTCATATTTTGTGTCTTTAAAGATGGTCAAGCAGTGATGAATGTTTTGATATAATAGATTAGAGAATTTCAAAGACAGTGTGCTTCCCAATTATAAGTTATTACATTATGTATATACATTATATTCATAATCATATTAAATCATAGCAGGGGTAACTAGACCCCGCTAATCAATCACTATAGCTTCACCAAATATTATTGTTATACTGTTGAATGCTTCAATCTGATTTGTTGACGGACGTTCTAAGGTGTGCAATTCCCTTTTTTATAGCATCAAATAACTAACTAAAACCAAGCTTACTTAAAAAAACGAACACTTGAACTAACATCAGCGTTATAAAAAACAGCCTAAAATGACAGAAACCATCTTTGAGAAGTGTAATTTGATTGTTTAGTTTGTTGTCCCGTTACATTACATGGAGAAGGCGGAGTTTATGACCTATACTGCATCCAGCCACATGGGGGCGATCGAGATCCGTTGGCTTCACTTTTCAGGACTCGTGTGACAGGCTTGGTGCAATTCTTTTTTTAGAGAAACGCACGGCTAAAGTAATTCCAGGCAAGTCTTGACCGCATTACAGTTCCATATCACTTTGCCAAATGATTTCAGTTATTTCAAAGGTCCTTACAGCCGACAACAGCAAAAGAACCAAAACCCACAATGACACTGAACAGGCAAATAAATATAGTTAACAAAAGGATAGAAAGGATAGAATTTTTTTTTTGCCACAAAATTCAGTTTTATTATGTATGGAAATCACATACTCTCTTTCTCCCACTCTCTCTGCTCTCCCACTCATACACACACACACACACACACACGTTGCAGACACACACTCGCACAGACTCTGACGATTTTATCGGTAAAATTAGTTTAGCTACGAGACATTTCTCACTAGCGAGGTAATACAGGCACTGTTCTTACAGTTTCGTATTAGTAGACGCTGCTGCCGAACACTGTTGAAAGAGACAGGCAGACTGAGGTAATTTACTCTCTCTCTAATAACTTACTGCATTAATAACCGCATTAGGCCCAGATCAGACAGAATGCGTTTTTCAGGTTTGAAAACAAGAGGTACTGCTTTTTTTGGTTGACATTTTCAAATTTAGAAAAGAGCAGTGTGCTGCGTTTTTTTTTTTTTTTTATGTTGCTAGGAAACCCCTGAATCAGTTTCCCTGTCAGTCTAATCAAGGTAACGGGCACAACAGAAGGCCCGCCTCTCCATTCATTCGATTGGACAATAGAAAAAAAACGCGTTGATGTTGGGCGCTTTTCTGCTCAGAGTTGGTTTTTTTTCAACTTCATGCGATCAGAGCGCTCCTTCAAAAACGCGAGGTGCAGCAGGCGGTTAAAACGCGAGAAACAGTGTGCAAAGTGCTCACTGCCAACAGAAAACTATTTAAAAAAGGCGCCTCTCTCTGCAAAAAAACACGTTCTGTCTGGTCTGGGCCTTAGTCTGCTATCAGTGGCTTAAGCCTCAGTTACTAGTTCTAAAATTACGTTTTGGAATTAGCAATAGAGGCTTTAGTTTAGATGCGTAAGAAATTTCTCCTGCACACGAGAGTTTTAAGAACAAAACCTGACAAATGTCTTGAAATAAATAATCTGAACAATGTTTTGAAGTGTGGTAACCATAGTATAAGCAGAATAATTGACCCCGGGCCATTGAATTATTAGAAAAATAATGCACACCGAGGGTAATAGTTCAATGGCCCGGAAGTCAATTATTTCTTACTTAAAACATGTTTCGCAAACACTGTTCGCAAATACTGCCATCTGCCACCACTTGCAGTATTTATTCAAATTGTACCAATATAGTCACTTAAACAGCCTTATTCTCATTCATCTTTCCTCTTTTCTTTCTACTTGTATGTATTTTTCATCTGTTCCATTTATAATTAATCTAAAGGCCAGAAGAAAAACATATCTGCAAGATCAGCATTTGCAACTAATACCAGCCCGACCTGTTCCATGTTTTCGTCATGTTCGCCTCGCGAAGGGCTTGCTGATTTAGAGACAAGAATGAACAGAATCTAAATGTTTCTCAATTTGTATAGGGGCAACTCTCAGGGTTGCTTTGAAATTGATCCAGTTTCATAGGCTATCTGATATTTCTTTACCTCCAAACAACTTCTGCATTTGATTTTGAGCATCCTCTATACTTACTTTGAGGCCAAAGTGTTCATTACATATAGCATGATGGTTTTTTCAAGTCTGTCAAAGAGCCTGGCGTTACAGCATTGCATCTGTGCGAGACAGTTTAGGACGGCAGTTAAAATGAGTTGTTGCATGACTCTCAGGCTGAAAAAACACGGCTTTCAGAAACCCCTTGTCCTTTTCCTCTTGCGGTCTCTCTCTTTCTCTCAACCTTGGCAGTCACGACAAGATTCATCATAGCTTCGATTGTCAACACGTTGAGGATTAGTGTGTGTTGTCTGAAGCGACTGGACGCACATGAATCCTGGAGTGGTGTGCGCGCCTCGTGGCCCTCGTGAACCCCACCATGCCACTGTCGCGGTATGTGCCGCCACCACAAAGTCTTCCCTGACTTCTGTACCATTTTGGCATTCCCAGAATGCCTGTGGGCAAGCCAAACGCTGGCGAGTGGGTTGAGCAGGCTGCCATGAGGAGGGGTTGCTGTCCATTGTTATAGGTTTTGGGCTGTTGAAGCAGACCGTATATTGGCTGCCATCCCAGCCAGCATTGTGAGGTTGTCTTTGGCTTTTGAGGGGCTGGAAAAGGGATGGGTTGGGGTTCATACAGTGTTAATTTATTTTGATAAAAATATCCTTTAAATGTAATCAATATTCTGGATTTAGCCAATTTGACAAAAATGGAATCCAATTTATAGTTAGGGAGAATAGTATATTAGTGCAAAATTAGTGTAAAATTAAAACAAACATTCAAAGATTTTACATATTAAATATTGTCAACATTAAAAAAATAAATAAAATAAAAAACCCTGGAAACTGTGCTTGTGAAAACCTGGGCTCCTAAAAAATCACTATAATGAATAGCCTACATTATTTAAAGTCCCCATGAAATCAAAGTTATGTTTTTTGACTTGCATGAATATGGAATATAGATATGGGTCACTAAAGACCCAAATATGTAAGAATGATTGGTTAAACAGTCATGCATTTAAGGGTTAAGTACAGTATTGTAATTCCTTATGCTTTATTCATTGTCCCAATTCTAGCATGTTGTAACGGAAACAGCATATTTATAATGTGACTAACACATTCTGACTGGCACGTAACTTCAGTCCATTATTAAACCATTTATTTTGGTCTCTTTCCATTGGGTTAGTATTAGACTCGAGCGCACTAGCCAATCAAATTTCAGCTTCAACTCTGTGTCATGATTTTCTGTGACAATGAAGATAACTTGATACTAATAATGGCTGTATCAGACACACATACTGGTTCAGTCTGGCTTTCCTCTCTTTTTTAAATATGTTATTGATTGTACTAATAGCATATCAAAATAAATCATATCCAGCAGACATTGGTTTCTGCATATGCAATCAGATATCTAGACAGATGTGCTTTTGGAAGTAGATCACAGCATGATTTTGGTCTCTATCTTTATCATGTCACTAAGAGTATATAAATAAAATAAAAGCTGATATTTATGTAATCTGAATCATAAACATCCAAATAAGTTTAAATAAAGGAAAGAAATCTAAGAAGTCTTACAAGAAAAGAAGAAAAGTGTTATAAACAGTATGCACAATACAATAGTGGCGAGCAGTGGTGTTCTGAAATGAGGAGGCAACGTTTTTTTTGTTTGTTTTTTAATGTTTAAATAAAAAAAAAGTAATTTGTAACAAGTCACATGTAACTCATGTCACAGTTATTTTTTGACTCATGTCATAGTAACATTTTCCTTGTTAAATAAACATTACATCAAAAAAGTGAAACCAAATACAATTCCATTTTGTATTTATATGTGCATTAAAGTTCTATTTATTAAAACCATGTATAAATCTGATCAGGTTAGACTGCGCAGTAGTGATCTTGAGGTGGATCCACGGCATCAAGGTCCCGCCCACACACTCATTCGCAAGCACAGCTGTCGATAATGACATTCCCCCTCTAGAAATCTTATGTTCCCAGAACGTCGCCTATTAACGCCCCCGGGGCGTTCCGAGGCAGTCATGATGTGGAGTTCTTTAAAGGGTTGGGGGACGTTATTTGGCAGGCCATCACGGAACATTCAGGACGTTTTCTGAACTTTTAGGGGACCGTATTTTATTTGGATATTTGATGTTCCCAGAACGTTCTCAGAACGTCCCCACTTGTGTCAAGGAAGTAGCCTAGTAACGTTCCCAGAACATTCCGAGACGGTCATGATGTGGAGTTCAGGATGTTTTCTGAACTTTTAGGGGACCATATTTTATTTGGATATTTGATGTTCCCAGTTCTTTAAAGGGTTGGGGGACGTTATTTGGT
Source organism: Paracanthobrama guichenoti (assembly GCA_018749465.1). NCBI lineage: Eukaryota > Metazoa > Chordata > Actinopteri > Cypriniformes > Gobionidae > Paracanthobrama > Paracanthobrama guichenoti. The sequence continues at coordinate 13,416,222 of CM031964.1, forward strand.
GGACCTTCATGGAATGTTCTCGGAACTGTTTAGGGGACCATATTTTTTTTGAAAATAATAAAACCAAAATGTAACGTCATATAAGGAGCCTTGAACTGCAGCACTTTCATAACCAAAAGAGGACGTTTTAGGAACGTCCCTAATGTTCTGTAAAGGTTCAGGATTTTCATCATCTTTAGAGAACCTTTAGGGAATGCTGTGCAAGGTCGCGAGAACGTCCCCTCCTATGTGGATTGCACCCCGTTTTTATAGCATCAAATAACTAAAACCAAACTTATTGTGTAAATGAAGACTTGAGCACACATCTGTGTGTTAAGAACTACCTGAAATGACAGAAACCATCTTTGGGGGGAAAATATATATATATATTTGAAGTGTATTTGGATTTTATAGTTTGGCTTGAATCCATTCAATTACATGGAGAGGGCGGGGTTTAAGACATATACTGCAGCCAGCCACCAGGTGGTGATCGAAATGCTTTGCTCCACTTTTCAGGACTGATTCAGGACCGATTTGCCAACATGCATGAAAAAAATGGGGCAAGATTTATCGCACAAACCAACCATATCCAATCATAACCAACCATATCCACTTATAGCGTGATGGAGACACTGCCTCCTCTCACGTGACTTACCCCCCAACAAACCCACCAACTCAATGGGCTCAGGGGCAAAGCCACTTAAAGGCAATCCTGCAAGGTTAGAAAAAAAAGCAAAATGCCTGCTAATGTAACGGGGGTCAGCTAGTAGTTGCTGTGTGAGTAAACCTCACTCCTCTGATCTCAAGAGACGCTCTAGTGCTGACGCTAGAGGTTGCAGCCTTTAGCCTCCTTGTTAGAGCGTCTGACTCTCATGCCGGTGGACCCGGGTTCGAACAGGAGGGGTTACATTGGTGCCGTGACCCGGATGGGAGTGAGGTTTAGGGGGGTGAGTGTAACGGAGGCCAGCTAGTAGTTGCTGTGTGAGTAAACCTCACTCCTCTGATCTCAAGAGACGCTCTAGTGCTGACGCTAGAGGTTGCAGCCTTTAGCCTCCTTGTTAGAGCTGTCTGACTCTCATGCCGGTGGACCCGGGTTCGAGCGGGCAGTTCGAACAGGAGGCGTTACACTAACGCTGTGGTTCACAGGGAAGGAGACCAGAGGCCTTTTTTTTTAAATGGATGTCAATGAAGGAAAGGCATCACTGCACTGAATAAGCTACTTTTTATGGACTAATCATTTGTGTCTAATCACACTGTCCCACTTTTTGAAAGCACATTTCCTAAAGTGGGACACTAGGAAAGTTGATAAAAATATAAAATATATAGTTTATGCATAGAAAGTTATAAAAAAAATTCATGGACAAATATTTCATAAGCACAATAGGCCAAAGAGTAGCAGCTTTGTCAAAACTCTGTCACAGACATTCCTGTTTGATTCACCATCATATATGACTGGACATTTGAGAGGTCATGTGCATTTTATCACGACACCACAGCCAGTTATTTATGGGGGACCTACAAACACTAGACCTTAGGTGTCCCACATTAGGCACTGTCCCACTTTTAGGACAATTCACCCTATATAGGGAAGTATGCGATTTCGGGTACAGCCCATCTCTGTGAGAGTAGGCAAAAGAGACACGCTGTAAACTTTACCTGTGGGTATTGCTGTTGGACAGTGATTTATACAGCTTTTAATGTCATATTTTAGTTTTATTTTTGTAATATGGACTATTTTCTCATCCATTTCTCATCCGCACTGCCTCCCTTGTCTCTTCGGAGGAAACACCCCTGATATACAAGTGTCAGAAATTAAATGTTTTATTTAACAGGAACTATTTGCTGCCTACAGTTTATTTTTAGAGGCAGTTTATGCCTTTATGAAGTTCATAACTTAATTTTTACTTTTACTTAAATCATATAAAAGACAATATGCCAATCCATACAGGCAACTCACATCAGATGTGTTTATAGAGCCCTCTTCTGGCAGAAAGAGTCCATTACAGCATAAAAAACCATGCTATGGAAATGTGTGAAAATGCCAACACATTTCGATTTTTTGTGCCGATTTAATACATGCTATGGAATCTTTGAATCAGATGAACACTTCTGAAGATATTGCACTGTATTTGTATAGAAAAAACGTGTCTCAGGGCATTACAAAAATGGAAATTGAGTGATCTGACTTGCACTTTTTTTGTAACACTATGCATCCTCTTTTTACAGTTTTTAATGCCCAGTGCTTTCGTCTGACACTGGTTGGAGATCATGCTATGGGTGTGAAGTTTTAATGCATTCTTCTAAATAAAGTAAAATTGCTTCCGCTTTTGCACACCGTTTCAAAAAAGACCAGAAATGTATATACTAAATAAAATGCTTCAAATGGCTCCAGTTCAATCTAGTAGGAAATACATTAGATTAAATATGTAAAAAAAAAAAAAAAAAAAAAAAGGTGACCTATGTTTATCATCGCATAAGCAAACTCCTTCACATACTTGGACTGAATTATTATCAAGTCTCTTGATCACTAAGCATTTGTAAAAGATACATTCCCTCAGTGCGCCCTCTAGCGGTGTAGACTGTAAAAACCTATGTTAAAACGTTCCAAAGTTTAAAAAAAGCAGCTCTCCTTTGATTGGCTAGATTTACATGCTACTTATTTACATTCTAGGCTCTGTGCACTGCATGTTTAATAAAGTCATTGCCAAGCCACAAATATTATCAAGTCTTCTAATCAGAATTAGTGACGCTACAAACTGGCAGAAAAAAGCTCAGTGTCTCCACCCAACTTTTTAAAGTATTTATACCGTGTTTAACCTGCAAGAGTTCACTGATCGTCATCTTCATCATGGCCATCATCATCATCTCTCTGCTCCTGCTGGCCTCTCTGATGCCACACCTGACCTTCACTGGTGAGAGATACAACTAAATACTAATAACCCGAGTTGTATACCATATATAAATCAGCACGGCAGAAACATACTAACTAACACTGTCTTTCTCTTAGCTCGTGTGAATGTGGGTATAGTGAACGGCAGGGAAGCCGAACCCCACTCCAGACCTTACATGGTTTCTGTTCAGAAGTATGGGCAACATGTCTGCGGTGGATTCCTCATTTCTGATCAGTTTGTCTTGACTGCTGCACATTGCAGAAACAAGTAAGACCTTGTTTAATATGCAATCTTGAGTTAGCTAATTATATTGTTAGCTTAGCCTGTCAGTGTAATATATATATATATATATATATATATATATATATATATATATATATATATATATATATATATATATATATATATTTCCACTTCATGAAAATCATATACTGTAAAATATTCATCATGACTTTGGCTACCAAATCACCACACTTCTAAATAAAATGTACTTCTTTTAACAGTTCTCCAGTTCTGACAGTAGTGCTAGGTGCACATGAGCTACAAAAAGGAATTTGTACCGGATCAAAGTGGATTTCTACCATGAGCATCCGAGCTATACCAATAAATCCTATCATAATGACATTTTGCTTTTGAGGGTAACAAACTACACTTATTTTAGTTGTTCTAAATAATATTTGGGTTGCACTTTATTTCACAGTATGTGTACTTACAGTGTACTTACCTTAATAATATACACAGGTTAAGGTTATGTTTAGGTGTAGTTTCTGGGTTAGAACCTAGTTATTATCCAGTTATTAATAATAAGTACATATTATGTACATGGAGAACATGACTGTAAAACAAAGTGCTATCAATATTTGTTTCAGGAAATAGTGGTACAATCCTGTCAGTTTTATGTTACACTTCTTACCCCCATCTGGAAGATGATCAAATCCTTCTATTAATGATGATGCTGTTTTTGGTTTACAGCTAGAAAAACATGTCGAACTAAACAACAACGTCAGGTGGATATCCATACCAACGAAAGAAGATGATATCGAAGCAGAAACTGTTTGTAGTGTCGCAGGATGGGGAATTACAGAAACAAATGGCAAAGGAAGCAATCGCCTCATGGAGACAAATGTGAAAGTCATGAAAAAGAAAAATTGTCAATATAAATGGGGGAATGTTTTCTATTCAGCTTCACAGATGATATGTGTATATGGCGATGGAGGAAGCTGTGTAGTATGTATAAATAAACAACAACAACAATTGAGTAACCAAATCTTAATGTGTCAGTGCATATTATGGCAACACATGACTTATGTGTTGATCTGTGTTTCTTAACAGGGGGATTCAGGAGGTCCTTTGGTTTGTGGAGACACTGCTGTTGGTGTCACATCCTTCGGAGACCCCAATCACTGTAATTCACCTGAACTACCTGAAGTATATATTAAGATTTCAGCATATCTTCAATGGATAAAGAGCATTATTGGAAATGTTAATTGAATTAATTGCAGGTGAAATGGGGTGATTTTTGTTGAGATGATTTGCCCCAAAATCTTCTTTCAATAAACATAATATACATTGCAATATACATATGTGCTGTGTGTTTTTTCTCTCAATAACAAAATAAACACATAATAAAAATGAAAACAGTGAGAAAACAGCAGTTAAGAAAGTGATGTGGAGATGTTTGCACTTTCATGTCGACAGATAAGGTCATTCAATTATTCTATGATAGTTCGATTATAGAGTATTTGAGGCTAGTTTAAATGAATCCCTTTTCTTTGCATGGACATTGTCCTGAATATTGTATAAGCATTCATTTCATGCGTCACTGGAAACATCATATCCTTTTGACTTTCCTGGCAAAAACGTCCAGAGTCCTTCACATAAAAATCAGTCTACAGGCTTTACACAACCTGGGAAATCGGGAAAGGTTTTTTTTTTACACATTGGCAATAAAAAGCGATTAATACATGAAAATATTCACATAAGCCCCTTTTAAAGTAATTTATAATGTTACAAAAGATATATATATTTCAAATAAATTCTGTTCTTTTGAACTTTCTTCATCAAAGAATCCTGAGGGGGAAATGTAGCACAGTTTCCACAAAAATATTATGTTGTACAAATGTTTTTACACATTAATAACAAAAAGAAATGTTTCTTGTGCAACAAATTAGAGACTTCTTTCAAAAGCATTTTAAAAAATCTTCCCAAACTCAAAATTTTGAACAGTTGTATAGTTTTTTGTCTGTATACACTACAAACACATTTATTGCAAAAACGCATGCACATGGTGCTTGTAATAATCTTTTATGCTTCCGAGCTCCTCCACGAGAGGATTCGAGACTGGTGTGACTTGCAGCTGTTACTCTTCTTCAATCACGCGCCCGCTTTGCGCCGCTCTCTCATGGCTGTGGCCTGCACTGCTTGTCACATACTCCCATCACCCCTCGCAGCCCGGGGGGTACCCACGAGACTGCGCTCTACTTCCCCTGGGGCCAGTCTCAGCGGCCGCAGCACCTGGGGGTATGGACAGACGAGATGAGAGAAAAGGAGACAGAAGTACAAGGAGTGACAGAGACGAGAGAGTGGAGAGAGGAAAAAAAGAAAAAATCTTGATCCGGTCCCCGGACACACTGCCACTCGGTCCTCAGCCAGCCGAGAGGCTCTTCCTCGCGGTGCCATGCGATGGTACTAGATGCTCCTTGGTGGACGGCTCGATTCTCCTCTGTCCCCTGGCGGCAGGTGATGGCTCTTCCAGCTCAGGGCACGCTCCCTGCTCCTCCCCATCATAGTTGATGGCTGCAGGCTCCGGTCCATGGCAAATGCTGGCAACTCCTCCGCTCCCTCTCGGATGGCAGCCACCCCACCTTGTCCCAGGAGCACAACAGCGAGCTCTCCGTCCCACCGGGTCTTCACACCATGATCCCCCTCAGCAGTGAGGGCTCTCCGACAGAATGTCCCTCCTTCCTCCCGGGTTTCGGCACCAATGTGATGGGGTTTGTTGTTATGGGAAGAGGGAGTTGGGAACTGACAAACGTTCAACAGGCAGCCCCTCATGGACAACTAATAAAACAAACAAAGCCCAACGTAAAATCCAGGCCTGGTCCTCTCTTGTCCTTTACTGTTGTCGCTCCTCCTTTTATGCTCCCGAGCTCCTCCGTGAGAAGATTCGAGACGTGCAGCTGACGCTCATCTTCAATCACACACCGGCCTTGCGCCGCTTTCTCATGGCTGTCCCCCGCACTGCTTGTCACAGGTACTTTTTATGGAAAGTAATGTGTTAAGATGGGATTGCTTGTTTATTTTTTTATTTTAAAAGTTTTATTTTTGGCAAATGTATAGGCCCTTTCATACCAAAAGTGAAATGAATAAGCCTTAGGCTGAAGGAAATGCAAATACAGTAGAGAGTGCAGCTCAAACAAATATTTGCTTTTACTTCAACATTAAAATAAAGAAACACAATGTGATGTTTAACTAAAGTCATTGTTGCTTATTCGTATGTGTGATGTTATGCCTGATAACAACTTTGATTGCAGGGCAACACTTTATAATAACGTTCAGTTGTAAGTCATTTATAAGTGGTTCGTTAATGATGAACGAATCATTTACAAAACATTCGTAAATGATTATCAAGTGATACGCTAACATTTTATGTCTGTTTTGTAAATTCCATTACAAGTCATTTACAAGTGATTAGTAAATGATTAACTAATCAATTACGAAACATGACTATGCGTTCATAAATGATTAATAAGTGACATGTTAATTATTTTACGTATGTTTTGTAGATTCAGTTATAAGTAATTTACACTTGATTAGTTCATGATGAACTGATAATTTACAAAGCATGATTATGCATTTCATAAATGTTTAATTGTCACTTTTTGTATGTTTTGTAGATTCAGTTACACATTATTTACAAGTTATTAGATAATGATAAACTAATCATTTACAAATCATGACTATAGATTCATAAATGATTAAGTAATATGTAACGATTTACAAATCTGTCATAAGTTATCTTTAAAAAAATAGCATATCATAAAATAATCAAACAGATCCTTAGTAAATGGTTATTAAGTTACTAGTTAATATATTATTAATCACTGAAGTGTCAACATACTATTATCTCAATAAATAATTGTTAATTATGAACAAATGATGATCAAACCATTAGTAAATGATGAGTATATAATTTATTGATGCATCGATACAAGTTGTAAGCTGGTCTGTTAAAACCAACAAAAGTGCATTAATGCTAAAGCTATTTTTTTTTAAAGAATGATAAATTACTAGTTGTCAAATGAATAAACATTTTAAAATGACTTAAAGTCAGGGGACTGCAGTGTGTTAAGTTAAATCCTTCCACTCAACAGTGCAGACTTGTGTTCTGTGTGAGATCTAGTGATAATGTGAACTGGTTTTACCCTGCACTGAAGATCACATCAGGTGCACGTTAAAGACTTTATGAGTGTCAGAGAAGACAGCTGTCTATACCCTCACCAGTCAGCATTTACATGAAATTACACACTACAAAGTGTTCAACACCTGTTATGATGTTGTAAACGCATGAATAAATAATTTACAAAGTTTCTTACCCGTTACAAATGATCTGTACATGTATACAAGGCATTTACTACCCTTTCTGCGTCTCCTAATCTAAAGTGTAGGCGATTCATCACTTGTAAATGTCTTACACATCATTCATAGATCTTTCTTACCTTTTACAAATGCATCCCCTGATTGCAACAACAAATGTACATGTGAAAATTCTATTCTGCTATTCCTCACCTGTTGCAATAGAAATGTGTAAATAGGTAAATCATCTGATTCAACTCTAAAGCATTCAACTCCTATTCGTCACATATTGACGCTTGGAAACTTTGGAGTCTTAGTCTAGTCATGCTTTGTAAATTATTAGTTCATCATGAACTAATCAAGTGTAAAATACTTATAACTAAATCTACAAAACATACATAAAATAATTAACATGTCACTTATTAATCATTTATGAACGCATAGTCATGTTTCGTAATTGATTAGTTAATCATTTACTAATCACTTGTAAATGACTTGTAATGGAATTTACAAAACAGACATAAAATGTTAGCGTATCACTTGATAATCATTTACGAATGTTTTGTAAATGATTCGTTCATCATTAACGAACCACTTATAAATGACTTACAACTGAACATTATTATAAAGTGTTACCGTTTTTATTCATTTTGAGGAATACTGAATCTGTTTTTTGTGCAAGTGAGATGAGTAAATGCATGTTCGTGATAGTCTAGAACTACTGTACAATAACCATTGTGTTTACACAGCGCACACAACGCCTCTGCACTCACTCACTATTTCTGTCAACATGGGGATAGAAGAGGAGTCCATCAATACATTGGAGTAACTTGCATTAATTATTTGAAAAAGTTATTTTTAAATCATAAATAACAAAGTTATGTTGGTGTTAATTTAAAAGTAATGGGTTACTTCACTAGTCACTTGAAAAAAAGTAATCCGACCATGTAACTTGCATTATTTGTAATGTGTTACCCGCGGAACTGATAAGAACAAATCGAAAGATTCAAATGAACATTGCAACTGGTGGGAAAATGCTATTTTGTACTGACAATCTTACCTCTTTTTCGGCCTTGGTTTAACATGATAGTACATTCTGATAACACGATAGTACATTTCCTGTTGACATCATGCGTAACCCATATCTTAAATTTGTAATCTGATATGGATTTTCTGCCTGACTTGTTGTTTTTAATACATTTTAAGGTATGTTAATTGTGTTCAGTGCATTTAACATCATGCTTGCCTTGATCACCAGTGAGAGTATTTTATATGCAAATTTAACAGCAAATTGCCCCATTTACTGTTTTCCCTCTTGACTTATGAGCTCAACTGCATTGATAGCCACATAACTGACTGCTCAACCACATCCACCCTTTTCACTGCAAACTTTGTTCAAAATGGGTAGTCCGATTTATTTTTATTCGTTTATTTTTTAAATGTATTGTTGTAGTTGCATGCACTATAGTACAATTCACAATTTTCCATCTACATTTTCTGTACGAATTTTAGTCATACAATTACTAAAAGACTTCACTTGGTCATGTCTACAGCTCACTTGAATTTGTTGTAGATCGCTAGATATGACATTGTGGTGCCCTGGAAGCTGGTCTGACTAATAGTTGCCAGAAGCTCAACGTTTCCACCCACACTTATATTCATAAAGTGTTTTAAGAGCTCACTGGTCATTGTCTTCATCATGACCATTACCATCTCTCTGCTCCTGCTGGCCTCTCTGATGCCACACCTGACCTTCACTGGTGAGACTGACTGACTAAACTGCATATTAATTAATCTGGCCAATAATATATCTAACCTAATCTCTCTCTCAGCTCGTATGAATGTGGGTATAGTGAACGGCACAGAAGCCAAACCCCACTCCAGACCTTACATGGTTTCTGTTCAGAAGAACTGGTTACATATCTGCGGTGGATTCCTCATTTCTGATCAGTTTGTCTTGACTGCTGCACATTGTCAAAAGAAGTACAGTGTATTGTTTGGAAATGTCCATCATGATATTTGACATACTATACTCTGAACTGTAAATGCTGATTATATTAATAAAATCTATTTTATATGAACAGATCAGAGATTTTGACAGTTGTGGTTGGTGCACACAACCTAAAAAATAAGACTGAGGGTTCAGTCCGCATCGGAGTGAAGTCCTACCACCAGCATCCAGACTTTACCGTGGAACCGGTTATGAATGACATTATGCTTTTAATGGTAACAATCTGTTCTCATTGCAGTTCGTAATGCTATCTTATTAGACAAGATATTTATACAACATTTATCTTTAACTTAAAATATGGGATATATTACTTGTAAGCAAGAGATAAAGTACAGTTGGCAAAATAAACTGGCCAAGTGCTTTCCTGTAGCTCAGACAATAAGAGCGTGGCGCTAGCAACGCCAAGGTCATGGGTTCGATTCCCAGGGAAAGCAAGAACTGACAAAATGTGTACCATTGAATACAATGTAAGTCGCTTTGGATAAAAGCGTCTACCAAATGCATAAATGTAAGTGTATTTTAACACAGCTGCTAATTATTTTATAATCTTACCTGTACAGTCTCTTAAAACTTCTGCTAAGGAAAAAATACATGGTAGAAAAAGTATAATTAATACTAGGTTATTTCCCCTAAAATCAATAACTAAGACTCAAGATGGTGCCAGTTGCATTTGTGATAAGCGAGACATAACAAATAAAACTCAGTATACGTGCAGTGTCATGATGGATGACGGACCGCCAAGTATTATTATAAGTAGTTAAATTACTGTAATTGCACATTTCTCCTATTATTTTGTATATGCTGTTGAGAAGTGGTTAGTGTATGGGTGTGCAGGGCTCCAAAACATCTAACAGTAATATGTACAAATTGCCAACATTTATAAGATAAATATAAAGGATTCATACACATGTTTGTGTTTCTAAAGCTTTGCATATGTAAATGCTTTTATTAGGATGCTGTCAATACATTTATTGTACATTTGCTATCTGAACGTACAAAGATGCATCAATACTTGATCAGAAAAGAAACCAGACAAACAAATCTCAACTGAAGGGGAAAGACCTAAGACGGGTTACATATCTGTTCTGATAAAGTAAAATAAAAAATAGAATTAAAAATGGAATTAAATCTTTCTTTATGATTTTTAACAACAGCTGGATAAAAAGTCACACAAAACAAGAAAGTCAACTGGATATCTATACCAATGAAAGAAGAGGACGTTGAAGTGGATTCTGTGTGCAGTGTTGCAGGCTGGGGAAGACTGAATATTAATGGCTCCATTAGCAGTCGTCTCATGGAGACGCGTGTGAAGATCATGAATAGCACAAAATGTGAAAATAAATGGGGAGAAGACCGCTATTCAGCTTCACAGATGATGTGTACATATGGCGATGGAGGAAGTTGCACCGTGAGTACAAGATCATCTGTCATTTAATCCACACACTGACTGATATGAAGCCCAAAATTGTTCACTTGTGTTTGCATTGTTAACAGGGGGATTCAGGAGGTCCTTTGGTTTGTGGAGACACTGCTGTTGGTGTCACATCTTTCGGAGACCCCAATCACTGTAATTCACCTGAACTACCTGAAGTATATATTAAGATTGCAGCATATCTTCCATGGATACATAAATTTATTGGAAAGGTTTGACTTTTAGCATATCTTCCACTGATACATGAGTTTATTTGAAATGTTTATTGACATTTACTTGTTTTTGTCTTGAATGTTGTTTCAATAAATGCATCATAAAATCAATCAGTGAGTCAAGAGCCTGTTTTTTATTTTATTTTTTTATTTTTTTATCTAGCCCTTGGTAACTAAAATACATTTTATTTTACATCACATTTATCTAGGAGATAGTGTATTTTCTGTAGACAAGATGTTCTGCCCACATGTTTTTACCACACAGATTCAGGAGATTCTGATAAATATTTCCTGGCCACAAGACGTCAGCAAAATTTTAGCAAAAAAACACTTACTAAGCATTTAAACATTTGATTTGAATATGCTGCACTGTAAAAAGATATTGTTGGTTTAACTTAAAAAAGTAAGCAACCTGGTTGCCTTAAAGTGTTGAGTTCATTGAAATTAAAAATTTGAGTTAATACAATGAAGGAAATGGGCTTAATAAGTAGAAACTCAAAATATTATTGTATCTGAACCACATAAATAATTGATTTTTGTGATAAATCATGAAAATTGCACAATTTGGCATGTTTCACTGCATTATAACAAATAAAAATCAATCACGCAATATGCTTACAAAATCTTTTAATACTATTTGAATAAAGGGTGATGTCAATTCTCAAAAATGTTCATTGTATTAACTCAAAATTTTAAGGCAACCAGGTAACTTTTGAAATATTTTTTTTTAGTAGAAGTAATTTTAGCACATGAAAACGTATTTTAGCATGTAGCAATAACAGGACTTTTATTACAAAGGAAATAAAATACTGCAATTTCCTAAACTTGTTATATAACGTGGTATTCAAGCACATGAAGACGAGGAATAAAGCTGGGAGATAGACTTTAACAATAATAACTTGGAAACAGGGATAAACGCAGGAGTAACACACACGCTGACATTAAACGAGAACTGACAGAGACAGAAGGAGAACACAGGATGGAGATATATATATATATATATATATATATATATATATATATATATATATATATATATATATATATATATATATATATATATATATATACTCACCTAAAGGATTATTAGGAACACCTGTTAAATTTCTCATTAATGCAATTATCTAATCAACCAATCACCTGGCAGTTGCTTCAATGCATTTAGGGGTGTGGTCCTGGCCAAGACAATCTCCTGAACTCCAAACTGAATGTCAGAATGGGAAAGAAAGGTGATTTAAGCAATTTTGAGTGTGGCATGGTTGTTGGTGCCAGACGGGCCGGTCTGAGTATTTCACAATCTGCTCAGTTACTGGGTTTTTCACTCACAACCATTTCTAGGGTTTACAAAGAATGGTGTGAAAAGGGAAAAACATCCAGTATGCGGCAGTCCTGTGGGCGAAAATGTCTTGTTGATGCTAGAGGTCAGAGGAGAAGGGTTGACTGATTTAAGCTGATAGAAGAGCAACTTTGACTGAAATAACCACTTGTTACAACCGAGGTATGCAGCAAAGCATTTGTGAAGCCACAACACGCACAACCTTGAGGCGGATGGGCTACAACAGCAGAAGACCCCACCGGGGTACCACTCATCTCCACTACAAATAGGAAAAAGAGGCTACAATTTGCACAAGCTCACCAAAATTGGACAGTTGAAGACTGGAAAAATGTTGCCTGGTCTGATGAGTCTGGATTTCTGTTGAGACATTCAGATGGTAGAGTCAGAATTGGGCGTAAACAGAATGAGAACATGGATCCATCATGCCTTGTTACCACTGTGCAGGCTGCTGGTGGTGGTGTAATGGTGTGGGGGATGTTTTCTTGGCACACTTTAGGCCCCTTAGTGCCATTTGGGCATCGTTTAAATGCCACGGCCTACCTGAGCATTGTTTCTGACCATGTCCATCCCTTTATGACCACCATGTACCCATTCTCTGATGGCTACATCCAGCAGGATAATGCACCATGTCACAAAGTTCGAATCATTTCAAATTGGTTTCTTGAACATGACAATGAGTTCACTGTACTAAAATGGCCCCCACAGTCACCAGATCTCAACCCAATTGAGCATCTTTGGGATGTGGTGGAACGGGAGCTTCATGCCCTGGATGTGCATCCCACAAATCTCCATCAACTGCAAGATGCTATCCTATCAATATGGGCCAACATTTCTAAAGAATGCTTTCAGCACCTTGTTGAATCAATGCCAGGTAGAATTAAGGCAGTTCTGAAGGCAAAAGGGGGTCAAACACAGTATTAGTATGGTGTTCCTAATAATCCATTAGCTGAGTGTATATATATATATATATATATACATACATACATACATACATACATACATACACACACATACACATACATACGACAAAGAACCATAAGATAATTAACAAGACAGGTGAGGGAAATTATTACCAATACACACACACACACTGGGGAAATCTAGACCCACATCCAGACGAAGCCAGAGCTTTCCCTATCCAATGGTGCCATCTTTTTTTCCCCCTCGTCTCAAGAAATATCTGCGTACGCATGAAACCTCAAAACAATGTACTATACGTGCCAGACCAATATGTGGCGCTGTAATTCTGCCACCGAGAGACACTAAAAACGGAGAACACTTGGAGCATGTGCGAGACGTGGTGTGATGATACTGTTTCACAAAATATACGGATTGGCTGTACACACGAAAACACAAGGGTGTCGTTTTCAGATTTATCCAATTTGGGACACGGTTTAAAAAAAATACCGGTTTCAGGCTCCCAAAACACCAGATCCGTGTGGACGAAACGCTGATACGATTCAAAATGTGTACGCATCACAAAACAAACTCAAACTGTAACAAAACTCTTCTTCACATACATTGGTAATTTGTCAGTTTCCTTGCATTGATGGTATGATTTGGGTTGGCTTTGGGTTGACCCTACATTCAAGAGAATGAGGAACGTGCGTTTAGTGGCTTTAACCAGCTTTTTACATCATATATAGTGGACACTTCTAACAAGACCACAACATTTTCACCTGCAGTATTTTTGCTTCCAAAACTACCCCAGTGATGGACACTTACTTGTATCCCGTTTTTGTTTATTGATGGTCTCTACCGTATGTTCGATAATATTTGGGGTTTCCTATATTACAGTATATGAAAACAGTGTTTATGTATCACAAGTTGTGGTCACAAAAGTGGTTCTAGCAACATACTGTGAAGTTCTACCACATCCATCTTGAACATTGTGAAACTGCTTTTGCGGCACAAACCATCTTTGCTTGGGGCAGAACTGTAAAGCAAGAATTCACTGGAACTTTGTAGATTATGAGAACTTCACAATAATTGATTAAACATCTGATTTATATTCTGTGTTCAATACAAGCTGAGCTCAATCGATAGCAGTTGTTATTGATGACTATCATAAAATAATAGGAATACAGCGAGTCAAGTGGCCATTTTATTTTTTTAATTTTTTTAAATCAAGCCATTGGTGACCGTAAATATAAAGGTTTATTTATTTATTTTATTTTTTATCACATTTATTCAGAATATAGTGTATTTCCTGTAGGGAAGCTGTTCTGCCCACAATGTTTTACCACGCTGATTCAGGAGATTTTACTAAATATTTCCCGCCCACCAGACATACCTAGAAACGTCAGCAACATTTCAGAGAAAAACGCTGACTACTGATAACTACTGATAACCTGAACATGCTAGAAGGATTTTGAACACAGAAAAATATTTTTGCATGTAGCACTAACATTTTATTATAGTGCAAATTATACATTATAGTGTGATTTTACTATTTGTATTTGTCAGGTAACTGTGCGTTTAAACAGTTCCCTTGCAGATAAATCTTCCTGGGCTAACTGCAGGGCTAACTTTAAAAATATTTGTCGGGTAACTGTGCGTTTAAACAGTACCTGTCACGTGTGACTAATGAAAACTGATGTGAGGACTCATGCGCAGAGGAAAGTGACTTTATTAACAATAATCAAACTAACAAATTCAAACATACCAACATGGGGAGACATAGACAATACAACAATCCGACCAAGACTAACGAACACAAGGAGCTTATAAAGGGGACAAATCAAGCAGGGACACGAGGGAACACAGGTGGGGCAAATGAAACCAATAAAGAGATAACAAGGGGGGTGGGATCTAGACAGAGACAGGAGCACATGACCCAAAATAACAAAACACTACAAGTGCTACGCGAGACAGGACAGGCATGTGACAGTACCCTTGCAGATAAATCTTCCTGGGCTAACTCCAGGGCTAAATTTAAAAATATTTGTCGGGTAACTGTGCGTTTAAACAGTACCCTTGTAGATAAATCTTCCTGGGCTAACTGCAGGGCTAACTTTTAAAATATTTGTCAGGTAACTGTGCGTTTAAACAGTACCCTTGCAGATAAATCTTCCTGCTTTTTAAATAAAATCCCATTCCTCCACATCCCAAAGGTGCTCTATTGGACTGAGATCTGGTGACTGGAGGCCATTTGAGTATAGACGATGAGTTCATATAGTGAAGTCATTGTCATGTTCAAGAAACCAGTTTGAGATGATTTGAGCATTGTGACACGGCGTGTTATCCTGCTGGAAGTACCCATCAGAAGATGGTTCTTAAGGGATGGGCATATGTAGCAGATGTAGCAATACTGACCTTATTATTGTGAGATATTATTACAATTTAATTTTCATCAGCCATTACTCACATGAACCTTCCGAAATCATTCTAATATGTGATTTATTATCAGTGACTACATTTACATGCTCCCTCATAATGCGATTATAATAGGATTATAACAAATGCGATTAAGCTCATAAACGTAGTAACCATAGTCGTTTTACACTAGGTGGCGTACGCCGATTTTAATCACAATAAACAAGCATGTAAACGGCTTAATCGCATTATTACAGCTCTGACCAACCGTACGACCAACCGCGGACGTACACGGATGCCGTGTGTTGTTGTTCACACAACTTCATGAATGAACTTGGTGACATTATTCTGAGGTTTTCTCTTCTCCAAATCAATAAACTCTGTCAACACAACTCGTTGCGCAGTCTCTGCTCCGTACCTTCATCTAGATGGCGCGAAGAACACGATGGCAGCATGCGATGTACATCACGGTGCCGAATAATATCCAGTAATCTTCGTCAAGAAAATGTATTATGAATTTGATGAGAGTAGATTAAAACAATGGCCGCTAACATGCATACTGTATGCCTATCTGAGTGTGGTATAACCATACTTAGAGAATAATCAGAATAATGAAAATTGCATGTAAACTTGAGTGAAGAGTTCTGCTCATGTCATGTAAACATCCTACTGCGATTAAGGCCGTACTCTGATTATTAGAAATAGTCGCATTATTGGTGCACATGTAAACATAGTCAATGTTGGAAACTGCTGTGTTTCTTAATATTTTTATAACCTGTGATACTTTTTTTCAGGATTCTTGGATGAATAAATTTAGTAATGGATGATGAAAACTCAGTTTTGCATCATAGAAATAAATGATATTTTACAGTATATTAAAATAGAAAAACATTATTTTAAATGGATTGTTTTCTGTATTTTTGGTCAAATGATAAGCATAAGAGACTTTTTTTTTTTTTAGAAAAAGCATTAATTTGAATAGTAATGTGTCCAGACATTTGACTGGTACTGTATTTATAGCATCTGAGCAGAAATTTGCGAACAAAAGCTTTATTGATGTGACACTATTTTTCAGTAAACACCATAATCTATCCACACAGGCCAAATAAATCTTGTCTAAACAGTCTTATGTCTATGATATTTTATGTAGTGTATTTGTTATATTTTAGAGCCTATAAATGTTAATTTGCAGTTTAATATGTCACACAGAGACATGCAGAACATGCAGGATTCATGTTTAAATGAATTGTTGTGGTTTAATATTCACAGACACTAACGGAATAAACTTATCACAATCCTCGGCTGAATTTGCTCCTCGAAATTAAACAGCTTTTCTTCTGAGGTAAATTATTCCAGGATTATTCCTCACCGCATCTCTTAACGATGCAAAGTGCATGCATCATCAATAATGCATAAAATGTATTATTACTATTATCAAACTAAACAGATTTGAATGATGTATAACACTTGGCTGTAAGACAAAATCCCTGTTCCCTCCTCTGGACCGAGGGACTTCACAGCCTTGATAATCCATGTAATTTTCTCAATCAAACCACTGCCACCTTCTGCTTCTGCTACTGATTGCTTTTAGAGGGAAAAGCTGCCTATAACTGCTGGTCTAGGATCAGTTTTCTTTGTAATAATATCATATTATTAGTGGAAAAGAGTGGCCATGGAGCTTGGCACACCATGGTTTCCAGCAAGTCCAGTTGGACACCATGCCAGAGTCTCCAGCCGTCATGGACATCACACCAGAGTCTTCAGCTGTCATGGACGTCATGTCAAAGTTTCTAGACGTCATGAACACTGCATTTGAAGCTACCAAGGCAGTCCCAGACTGGGTCTCAGAGGTGGTCCCACTGTTGATTGCACTCCCCGTTACGATGATGGCCATTCTGTGTGTTTGGGCCGCACGCTGCGCTCCAGCCCACAAGCCCGTTCCAGCCCATGAGTCTGCTCCAGAGCTCAGTCCTCTGTTTTCTCTTGCCTGTAAACTTCCTGTCTGCCATGATGCAACCACGGAGGTCGTCCCTGAGTGGTCTGTCTGCCCTGATGCGACTACAGAGGTCGCTCTTGAACTGCCTGTCTGCTTCGACACGACCATAGAGTTCATCCATGAACTTCCAGTCTGCCCAGAGATGACCACAAAGGTCAACCTGGAACACCCTGCCTGTTCCTTTATGACCATCAAGGATGCCCTTGAGCTCCCAGCCTGTCTGTGCTCTGTTGTAGATCTGCCCTGGGGGTCTTTAGTTCGGCCATGGTTGTCATCAGCACTACCTGCTCCACCGTGGTGGTCCTCAGCTATGCCTGTCTGCCCAGCTGTGGTTGTCATCTGCTCTGCCATGATGATCTTCAGCTTTGCTGAGGTGATCTTCAATCCAGCCTCCGCCGCCCTGGCCACCTGCACTGTCTACTCTGCTCTGGTCACCTGTTCTACCAACTCCACCCTGGCTTTTTGCTCTGCCTCGGTTTCCAGGTCCTCTTCCTCCACTCCATGGACCTGGCCCTCCACTGAATATTTAACTGAACTGAATATTGATCAATAAGGTATGTAACTAACTAACCGAAATGTCTCTCTTTCAGCTCATTTGAATGGCAGGGGAACCGAACCCTACTCCAGACCTTACATGGTTTCTCTTCAGAACTGTCTATATCTGCTGTGGATTGCTAATTTCTGATCAGTCATTCTTGACTGCTGCACAATGCAGCATGCAAAAGTGTCTTCATGGTCACAATAATATATAATTCCAATATTACATGGGGGGCACAAAAGTAATTTCACTTTATTAGTTTCTTTTTATTAGTTCACTTGATAACCATCTAGGTAATACCCAAAATGTCCAGTCATGCAAATATGGCTCATATATGTATACTCAAATGGGGAAAGACTTAAAACTCCAAAACTGTTGGTCAGTAGTCTAATAATTCAAACCATCTGTAGCTTCAATATGAGACTGCCAGGATTAACAAGAACAATATTTTCTCATCATTGTGTTGAGTACATTTTTTTTTTTAAAGGTGGAGTAACGTGCCACTTATTGTCTCCACCCATATTTAAAGTATATTTATACCGTGTTTATCCAGTGAGAGCTCAGTGATTGTCATTTTCATCATGACCATCATCATCATCTCTCTGCTCCTGCTGGCCTCTCTGCTGCCACACCTGACCTTCACTGGTGAGAATGATTATATACAGCATATTACAATGATTATTTAAGAATATTTCATTGGTATGTTCTGAATAAGTTGACGGTCAGCACTCTCTCTCTCTCTCAGCTCATGTGGGTATAGTGAACGGCAGGGAAGCCAAACCCCACTCCAGACCTTACATGGTTTCTCTTCAGTCGAATGGGTGACATATCTGCGGTGGATCTCTCATTTCTGATCAGTTTGTCTTGACTGCTGCACACTGCTGGGACCAGTAAGACCTTGTTTAGTGTAAACTGCAATGTTGAGCTAAAATTACTTTTGACTGATAATGAATGCAATGCAATCATACAGTGTATCATATGACATAAACATACATTAACAATACACTCTATCAACAGAGGAGATATTCTGACGGTTGTGGTTGGTGCTCATGACTTAAGGAACAGCAAGAGTTCAGATCGCATTAAAGTGATGTCCTACATCCCACATCCAAACTATAAGGGCCGACCCAATCCTATTCAGAATGACATCATGCTTTTGAAGGTAACAACCTGTAATACTTTTAGTTGTTCAAAAGAATATCTGGAAACAATTAAAATTACTGAAGGGATTTAAATCATTATAGGGGGAGACTGGGGAATGTTACATGGGGTCAATTGTAACTGTCAGTTCGACAAGTCAGAAAAGAGCTATGGTGATGTCATAAAAATTGTGATTACAGTCATGTGACACGCAAGAGTAAAGCAGTCTGCAGAAGAAGCATCAAGTTTGGCACGTGGCTACAGGCCTGGCCTAAAGGAAAGAACAGCTTGTTTAATCAATCTAATATTGTGTTGGTCATACTATACAATAGGGCTCTGAGAAAAGATTCTCTCTCTAATGATTCTGGATCATTCTGGTCATTCTGACCGTTGATTTTAACTGCAGGTGTGAATGCCGATCTCCCGCTGTCTATGATGTCATCATTAATAATCAAGCAACAGTAAAGATGAGAAAGAGAAAAATCGCTCACAGCTCTGGAAATGGAAAACGTTCAGATCTTAAATACTGAACGCACTCTTTGTTCATTGCTTGTAATATGTTTTTGTTCCTCTTTATTATTTACTAGCATTTATGTTTTAAAGCTATGTTAGTTTATATATTTAAAATTCTTAACATGCAATTGTTTTAATAATTTGTTTGTGTAATTATTTAAAAAAATCACATATATAATATTTAAAAAAAAAAAGATTTTAAGTTTTATTAATAAGATTAATTAATAAGAAAAAAAGTTCAAGAATTCGAGAAACTCAAGAAATCGGATCGTGACTCCCAGAATCGGAATCGGATCGTGAGGTGCCTAAAGGTTCCCACCATTACTATACAATGATTTATTTCCCGTCTTTGTTGAATAATACAATAATAAGAAGATAAAGAGCTTAAAAAATAATTGCATATTAAATCGAAATCGCAATTAGATTATTTTCCAAAATCGTTCAGCCCTAGTTAGGGGTGGGGATAGTTGTAACAGATCATTAACTGTTAATATCAACCCCTTATGATGATTCCAGATATCAACCACATCCACTGTTAAGAGAATTGTGACGGGCGTTGTTGTATGTTGAGGGATTTATGTGGTAAATGTGTTTCCATTTTTTGCACATATCTTCTTATCGGATTATGTGGATTGTGTAGTACATGTCCAAGTGAGTTACATTTGTAGCAGACAAATGTGGCTATCATGTATAAAATTGAGAGATCTAGCACAAACCACTGAGTTACCGATGCTCAAACAAAAGGTGCCACTTTCATCTTTTTAATTACAGCTAAAAAAAAAAGTCAAACTAAACAACAAGGTTAGACTGATACCATTACCAAATGAAGGAGAAGACGTGGGAACAGGTACTCGCTGTAGTGTTGCCGGCTGGGGAAGACTGGAGACTAATGGCCCAGTGAGTGATCGTCTAATGGAGGCAGACACGACTACAATGAATCAGGCAGAGTGTGAGCTTAGATGGGGATCTAAGTACTTCAAAGTCTCACAGATGATCTGTGCATATGGCGGTGGTGGATCCTGCTTTGTATGTACAAAAGATGATCACAGACGTTATGGTATTGTAAAAACTGGTTTCACTAGTGACGTGTTGATCTGTGTTTCTTAACAGGGGGATTCAGGAGGTCCTTTGGTTTGTGGAAACACTGCTGTTGGTGTCACATCTTTTGTACTTAAAGATCACTGCAATTCACCTGAGCGTCCTAATGTGTATACAAAGATTTCAGCATTTACTCAATGGATCCTCAAAGAAATTGGAAATCTTAAGTGATTTTATGTAAACTAAAAAAAAGAAGAAATGTTTTTCTTGAATTCTTCCATAAACCTTAAAAGTATAATAAAAGTATCACATGGCAAGCATCAATTATAGTCATAGTGTTCTCATTGTCACAACCATAATTACACACTCAATAATTACACACTCATAATTACACACTCAAAATCATTTAGCAGGTCACTTTGTAGCCATCATGGCCAGAGGCGGATTAAGGTGGTCAGGGGCCCCAAGGCTGCTCTTTGTGTAAGGCCTCCCTTAATCATTATGCTTTTCTGGAAAAATCTATTTAGTGCCATACATGGTCCACACGCAAATATGGTGAACTGGTATATACACACACACAGATTGAGACAGCCAATACTACAGTGTTTCCTCTACATTCCTTCCATGTGGACCACCACAGTACAAAAAATACCACAGGAACACATTCCAATTTACTTGTATATTGATTGATTAAATTGCAATAATATTTCACAATATAACTGTTTTACTGTATTTTGATCAAATAAATGCAGCCTTGGTGAGCAGAAGAGACTTCTTTTAAAAACAAGAAATGTTGGTGGATTTCTTTCAAACATTAAACAGAGGACAAAAATAGAAGACATTAGTGCTTCTATTTGTTGACAACAATGAATTTGCATTCCCAAATGATAATTTTGAGCGACTTGCGAACATATAGCACTTGCAGAGAAACATTTACTGTGAACAGAAACTGAAAGCTATGCTGTACTCCGTCCAAAACATGCAGCATGTCAAATGAGATATTTGCACTAAAGCATATCACATTCTCAAATCCATCCAT
Organism: Paracanthobrama guichenoti; assembly: GCA_018749465.1. NCBI lineage: Eukaryota > Metazoa > Chordata > Actinopteri > Cypriniformes > Gobionidae > Paracanthobrama > Paracanthobrama guichenoti. The sequence continues at coordinate 13,438,237 of CM031964.1, forward strand.
TCATAAAAAGGTTACTGGGCAAGGGGCAACTGACGAGTAGCACCGGTTCAGCACCGATTTTTCTTGCACTTTGGACTTCGAATCCTGGCTAACAAGCTAATAGTGTCCAGCGGATGGCGCCGCGAGCTCGTGCAGCGCTGTCAGAATCAATCTGTGCATATATTAGAAAACATTTTGCTGTTTATTTAGTAATTGCTTAAGGCCATTTCACGATTTCAAACATCATAAAGTAACATGCAGCAACAAGTCATTTCATGTGCTCTTGGGGGGCCCCCTGGCAGCCGCTTAGTTCCCTTAGGCCTTGGGCCGGCTCTGAGTTTGGTGGACTACCTGTCCACCCTGAGCTGCCAGCAATGCCCTGGAGGCTTCCTGTTTACAGTATAGCATATTTTATACAGGGTTGCCACCATGATCTATATAGAGAACTGGATTGCTCATGCCATCATAAAAAGTGAAGCCACCACCCCGCCATATTGGTGCTCCCTAGTAAGCTCACGTGTTCCATTGAATTAATAGGAAATTATATGATTTTACTGTGAAAACATTGCCTAACGAGACACCGTTTCTAAATCTGAAGTCTCCCTGTACATTCCTACAATACAGACGTCCTAAGCATGTAAATGGTTATTTGCTGAAAGTCAGAAAAATTACGTTATCGTATGCACAGACACCACACCGGATCCAGTTCTCTTTCACACTTGAACGAACAAAAACACACGCAATAATGCCAAAATGCCTGTTTTGAGTATTCTCAAAAGAGCAGTCTTAAATTATTTAAATAGTGCCTTAAATGAACTTAAAAAGACGCGTATCATGTTTGACAGTGGCAAGTCTTAAAGTCACAGCAGCCTAATAAACCAGTTGCTGTCACGTCTGTCATTAATGTTAATCAAAGAACAAAGGTAACGAAGAAAATTGTAGCTTTAATAAGGATTAAAATATATTTCATTTATAATTTATGCAATTAAGACTGTAAAGTGTTTGATAACTTTAATTAAATTTCTGTATATTGATTTCACATGGTTCATATGCCACAGGTAAATATAATATTTATTACAATGGGTTTATGTGAAGATTGTTTTAAGGTCACTTAAATTAAAAATTAAAAATAATACCTGTTGAATTCGATAGCTTTCAATTATACTGTAATGTTGAATGCCTATCAATAATGTATACAATATAAAACAATGTAAAAAAATGTTACTTGAAATAAAAACCTTACTTGAAATAAAATATTCCAATGTTACTTCAAAAAATGTAAATGTTAACTAATAAATTATTTAATTTTCTTATTAAAAACATTCATGTGGAAGAAGGACACCCAAAATTCTTGCACAATCTTGCATACCCACTCTTAAAACTCTTTCTGAAATACTCAACCATGCCACGTTCAAAGTCACTTAAATCTCTTTAATTTATTCTCCATTCTGATGCTCATCTTGATCATGTCTATATGCCTAAATCAGAGACTGTAAAAAAAATATGTGACGTCACCCGTAGGATTCTGTTCTGAAGCGTAAAGTAGGGTCATGCTGGCCGTTGTCATCTTGGCAGCACATCATCGCACATCACGCCCGGATGATAGAAAATGGCCAAAGAGGTGGGATGTGGGCGGAGCTGAGGTGGCGATGACTAACAGACAGCAGACAAATGGCTATCCATCTGTCACTCAAAGTGACCACGCCCTTAATTGTGCAGAACTTTAAGGCTTTATATAATGTAAACGAATGAGTTATAAAAAATTCACCCCCCTCACAGTTGTCATGAAGGGCAAAATTAGCCATATAGACCAAAACCACAATTTGTACCAGGCTGTAAAGTTGGGCATTTTAACACAGGGCTCAATGAGATTCTGCTCCCTTCTGGAGCCTGTCTCTAGCGGCCAGTCGATGAATTTAAATTTAAGTCACTATGTTTCAGCGTTAAACGAAGTTAAGCTCATATTCCTATTGTTATTTATGCATAATGGTTTATATGTATATTGTGTTATGTTGTGTCATTTGTTAGCTATGTTTGCTTTGATTTGAGCCAATGATTGGCTAGAGGTGTCATTGTATATGCTAAATGCTGAAGGTGTGCTGTGGTATCTGGCACCAAGATGTTAGCAGCAGATCCTTTAAGTCCTATTAGTTGTGAGGTGGGGCCTCCATGGATCGGAATTGTTTGTTCAGCACATTCCACAGATGCTCGATTGTATCAAGATCTGGGGAATTTGGAGGCCAAGTCAACACCTCAGACTCGTTGTTGTGTTCCTCAAACCATTCCTGAACCATTTTTGCTTTGTGCGCATTATCCTGCAGAAAGAGGCCACAGCCACCAGAGAATACCGTTTCCATGAAAGGGATCAACATGGATGGCAGGACCCAAGGGTTCCCAGCAGAGCATTGCCCAAAGCATTCCACCGGGCCGGCTTGCCTTCTTCCCATAGTGCATCCTGGTGCCATAAGCGTACGCTCCCGCACCCGGCCATCCACATGATGTAAAAGAAAATGTCATTCATCAGACCGACCACCTTCTTTCATTTCTCCTTGGTCCAGTTCTGATGCTCACGTGCACACTGTTGGTGCTTTCGGTATTGGATGGGTCAGCATGGGCACCTGGACTGGTCTTCATGAGCAATTTGAACTACAGTAGCTCATCTGTTTGATCGGACCACACAGGCCAGCCTTCGCTCCTCACGTGCATCAATGAGCCTTGGCCGCCCATGACCCTGTCACCGGTTCACCACTGTTCCTTCCTTGGATCACTTTTGATAGATACTGACCACTGCAGACCAGGAACACCCCACAAGAGCTGCAGTTTTGGAGATGCTCTGACCCAGTCGTCTAGCCATCCCAATTTGGCCCTTGTCAAAATCGCTCAAATCCTCATGCTTGCCCATTTTTCCTGCTTCTAATGCCGAGTTCAGACTGCATGATTTTCAAACTGGTCGGATCTTTTCACACTGCATGACTATTTGGGGCAGCACTCAGTCACTGCTGTGTTCACACTGCACGATGGATCGGCGACAGGGGTTTCACACTGCATGACTTTACAATAGGAAGAATCACAGACAACTCTCTCCGGTGCGCAAACTACTTTTCACAACCAAACACACGTGAGATGTGACAAGTAAACAATGCAAGATCACGTGTGCGTCAGACCGGAGTTCTCGCGCGAGACTGGAAATTGTTGTTAAAAATGATAAACTGACAAAATCCAAATTGTCTGTGCGCTGATTTGCAGCGAAAAGGAGAAAAAGGAAAAATATTATGGAGGAGGAAATGGTTTGGGAGACACAGGGAGCAAGAATTGTGTTCTGCAAAGAGAGTTTGAGGTAAATCATTTTGCAATGTTCTGCTGCTGCGGCTCGACGTGCAAATGTTTGGGCTTTGTTTCTGTTTGATAGAATTGTAAATATATCTATTAAAATCCTGATATTCTGGTCTATAACTCCTCCCCGAACCTCCTTCTCTCAATGGCTGTAGGTCATCGTCATGTAATTTTCAGTCAGAACACAATTCACACAGCAGGATTTTGAATTCGGCGACAGATCCAGATGTTTAGCATGCCAAATATCTCTATCTAAATGTCTCTCTGATTGCGTATTTGATCATTCACACTGCTTGATTGTCACTTACGTGCACAAGCACCGATTTGCGATTTCGCAAAACCTGTCGGAGAGTCAAAATCTGGCCTAAAATTGGGTAGTGTGAACTCGGCATAACACATCAACTTTGAGGACAAAATGTTCACTTGCTGCCTAATATATCCCACCCACTAACAGGTGCCGTGATGAGGAGATAATCAGTGTTATTCACTTCACCTCTCAGCAGTCATATGTGTATACTATATAACAGTGTATATATTATATATATATATATATATATATATATATATATATATATATATATATATATATATATATATATATATATATTATATGTTTCAAAATTGCACACAAGCATGAGAATATGATAATGTACTTTAAATATTTGTATTATCTTAACGGGCCATGGTTAATTATGCATGTGAAAACCAATATAATGTATAATATAACCTTGATTATTTTCCCAAGAATAAGACTTATATAAATATCCCTGTACACCTGTCACGATTCACCAGTGAGAGTGCCCATGATTACCACTCCACCCCAGACTGACATTCCATCAAAGACTACATTACTCGTGGATTACACTTTTGCCTGTCTCTACGGCTAGTGCTGGGCAGACCGAGGCTTTGTGAAACACTGAAACAGTTGAAGCAAATGTGCCATGTTGTGTTGCAGCTTTCAATCAATCTGACACCCGTCTCCACGTCGACTCCTGCTGGTTAGAACAGTGTAAATGCAACAAAAACCCAGGCCAAACATGTATAAAAACACCTTTTTACAAATCTATTGCAAATGTTTTATTGAAAGTAAAATCTTTCTAATGGAATTAACTAAACATCTAATAAAATTAAATATGAAGTGTATGTGTTTTTTTTGTGTGTTTTTTTTATCAATTGCCAGGGCTTGTTTTGTTTGTTCCATGGATGGCTCGGATAAACCAGCCAATACGAGACTATTAACTAGCCTACTATTATTCCTTTTAATTATACTAATGTCTAATTAAAACATCTACAAATGTATAAATCTTGTCAGAGATTAGGTAAAACCCACAGACACTTGTTATGGTGCTCATGATTCATGGGTTCACAGAGAGCATCGCCCCTAGCAGTGAACCATTTATATTTTGAAATGTTTCAAAATAGTGATGATGTAACGAAACCTTGTTTGCTGAAATCACGTGACTTTGGCAGTTTGATACACGCTCCGAAACAACCGACTCTAAACGGAAGATTGATAAAGCTTTGAAGCTTCACAAAGCAGCATTCTGAAATTGTCATCACTATCTCCTGCCTTGTTTGGACTGCTTGCCTGTTTTTGACTACGATTGTGGCTCACCCGCTGAACAACTACTGCACTTGGCTCCTCAACCTTTGCATCTCAATGCAGCATGTTACAGAGTGAACATGATTTATATAGGCTGAGGTAATGCGGTATGAGACACAGGTGTAAACAATGAGTGCTGATGAGTCTGGGCAAAGGATTATGGATAATGTAAGGTCCAGCTACTTGGCCCAACGTAGGAATCCAGCAGCGGGTTGAAGGACTTCTGCGTGTATGTCTTTTCTGGCGCTTCTGGAAAGATCACTTTAATTTATTAAAAATGTGAAGATCCAATTTTAAATCTGACTCCAATTCTTTGTAACTTTGTTACATTTGTTACATAACTTAACCGCTGATCATAAATTTAGTTGTGGTTTAATTTAGATTGTCGATTTTCTTAGTATCTCTTAATTTTAAATATTCGTTCATCAAGGGACCCGATATCGCACAGGAACGAAGCGTCCGGTTTCGCCCGCCCACGATCACAACCTAGCCAGTTCTGATATTAGTCAGAGGATTACAGAGTGAAAATTTTACCTTTAAGTGGTCGCACATGCTTACTCAACAGAAAGTGTAGAGTAGAATTCTGTAGAATTCTTCTACTAAAGTCAAGTAGAAGAAAAAAAGTAAAAAATAAGAATAAAGAAGTGGAATAAAATAATTGAAGTAGACTGTGCAGTGAGTAAACTGTAGACTTATAAATATGTGGTTAACAAATGTATAAAGAGTATAATGTGCAAACAGGTTTATAATAGGTTGTTAAACAGTAACAACGAGAACAGAAAGTGCAGTGCAATGTTAGTGTATCGATGTTTATCCTGAAGTGAAGTCACGTGATGTTAAGTGACTGAGTTCAGGAGTCTGATGGCCTGGGGGAAGAAGCTCCTCCTGAGTCTCTCAGTTTTGGCCATCAGGCTTCGGAAGCGCTTACCAGATGGCAGCAGCGTGAAATGAGGGTTTGCAGGGTGATTAGAGTCCTTGATGATCTTAGTAGCTCTACCTTTGCAGCGTTTGGTGTAGATGTCCTGCAGAGATGGGAGAGCTGACCCTGAGATACGCTCGGATAAGCGCACAACTCTTTGCAGGGCTTTGCAGTCATGACTGGTGCTGTTCCCATACCACGCTGTGATGCACTGAGTTAATACACTTTCTATCGCCCCTAAATAGAAAGTTTTCAGGATAGCTGGTGAAACCCTGAATTTCCTCAGCTGGCACAGGTGGTACAGTCTTTGCCTGGCTTTTTTCACCTGTGTCTGAATGTGAGCAGTCCAGGTCAGGTCCTCGGAGATGTTTACACCCAGGTACTTGAAGCTGCTCACTCTCTCTACTGGTGACCCGCTGATCATGAGGGGGGAGTATGTCCGTTGCTGTCTCTTCCTGAAGTCCACAATCATTTCTTTGGTCTTGCCAACATTCAGAGAGAGACAGTTGTCCTGGCACCATGATGTTAGATGCTCCACCTCGTCCAAGTATGCCGTCTCATTGTTGTTGGAAATGAGGCCCAGGACAACAGTATCATCAGCAAATTTGATGATAGAGGTGGAGCTGTGTGTGGACAAACAGTCATGTGTGTAGAGAGAGTAGAGCAGGGGACCGCTCCCACACTCAGGGAGATGGAGGTGGAGGTGGACTGGCCTATTCTCACCACCTGAGGCCTGCCAGTGAGGAAGTCCTCAATCCAGTGGCAGAGAGAAGGATTCAGGCCGAGATCCAGGAGTTTGGAGGTTAGCTTGATGGGAACTATGGTGTTAAAGGCTGAGCTATAGTCAATAAATAGCAGCCTTACGTAGTTCCCACTTTTGCTGTCGATGTGAGTGAGGGAGAAGTGGAGGACATGAGAGATGGTATCTTCAGTCGATCTATTGGGACGATAGGCAAACTGAAGAGGGTCCAAAGTGTCAGGAATGAAGGCGCAAATTGTGTTTTTAATGAGTCTCTCAAAGACCTTCATGACTATAGACGTGAGCCATTGGACGATAGTCATTTAGGCAAGAGGGTTTACTGTTCTTAGGGACAGGGATGATGGTGGATTTTTTGAAGGAGGTGGGGACCACAGAGGTAGCGAGGGACTCATTAAAGATACATGTAAACAATCCGGCGAGCTGATCAGCACAGGACCGCAGAACACGACCTGAAATACCTACAACGCGCCACTTGGCGGAGTCGCGTTGCCGCGGTTACAGTCAAAGCGCGCGTAGAAAGAGTTTAACTCATTCGTGAGTTAATCTTTTTGTGAACCATGAGTTAATCTTTTTGTGAACCATCTTTTCGTTAATCATTTGTGAACCATGATGGCTGCAGGTGGGAGAGGTGCTGTCACAGTGCTCCTAGTTTACTGTTTGCTTACAAAGATTTTAAAGCCTATTCATTTTGATCCAGCTCGGATATGTGGTAACATCTTTCCTCTGCTTCATTTAAATGACAACCCGTCAAAATATGAAGATCTGGGATATAAACAGACAAACAATGATTTGGCAAAAGCAAGCACCGACTATGGAACCTACACACTGGCCATGACTTTGGTCTACCCACTACTTTATAATAGGAAGACTAAATCAACAACATCGATTCAATCATCGCTGACAACTGGACTTATTATCACCATATGTTTGATGTTATCCGGAGATATCCACCCGTGTCCAGGCCCGCACCACTTCAAGACATCAGGAGAGGCTAATTCACGCGCAGAGGACAAACACGCCACTCATACCTTACAGTTGGCTGTGGCCGGGCTGTCATTCCGAAGAGGCGGGGGCGATGCTGTGGATGGCGCGGTGCCGAGGCGGTCTGTCGGGGCGCTGCGCGAGGTGGCTCTGGGTCCGAGGGTGTGTGTCGGTGTGTCGGAGGTGAGCTCTAGTGGTGAGTCCGTGGGACAACAGCGTGGTACATCCTTGGCCTCGCTTGGGAGTGGGAGGCATGGTCCGGATGCACAACAACAACAAACTTTCCGTAATGGCCGCTCCGTTACCATGGTAACGACCGTAAACAGGAAGCGACTCAATCCATTTGCATTGTCTCTGTCTATCTGAGACTTGGCTCTATAACAACGCTCCCTCTGCAGCACTTAACATCCCTGGCTATAATATGTTCAGGAGAGACAGAGAAGGAGCAAAGGGTGGAGGTGTCATGATATATATAAAAAATAATATTCAGTGTCAGGAAATTCAATGGCTGAATAATCATGAGCTGGAATGTTTGGGCTTAAATGTTATACTATCACCACAAATGTCTTTTACAATCATTGTGGTATATCGCCCCCCCCCTCTTCAGATGCCATTTTTTATGAAAAGTTTGAAAAATTACTGAAAGAATGTAACCTAAATAAAGAGATCATTATTTTGGGGGATATCAGGAAGCATTTAATAGTGCTGTCCAGCAGATTGACTGGGATCACATATTGCTGGGAATAAATTGTGAAATGGACTGTGAATCTTTTGTGGCGACAATTGAAAAAACAATTAAGGATTTTAGCTGTAAACTTAAACACAAACACAATAAAAATAAAACTTCCCTGGATGAACTCGGACATCCTCAAACTAATGAAAGAGAGGGATCATGCGTTAAAAGATGCAATTAAAACTAAGTCAGCTAGTGCTAAAAATCTATTTACAACACTGAGGAATAAGACCGTTAAAGCTATACGCATAAAGCCAAAGCAGATTATTTTTGACTATAATAGAAAATGCAAAAGGGATTCTAAAACAATTTGGAACCAAATGAAAAGCTTGTAGGACAGGACACAAAAGGAAACAACTTTTAGAAATTAAGATAAATTACAAATAACACAAACAAAGTTGCAGATGTCTTCAATAAATTTTTTATTGAATCTGTATCCACTATTGCACAAAGCTTACCATCTAATAATCTAAATATCTGTCCAATAAATATTTCAGAGTCAATTTTCAACCTGGGTACAGTCACAGAATCTGACAGACAATAAAAACACTAAAAGCTTCCAGAACTAAAGACATATATGGCATAGATATGTGCATGCTGAAAGAACTCAGTTCCACATTATTAACACCAGTCACCAAAATTGTCAATCTCTCCTTTACTGAGGTAGTATTTCCGAGTGTGTGGAAGTCAGCTGCTGTTGTTCCAATTCTCAAAAATGGAGATCCATTATTAGTGGACAATTATAGACCTATCAGTATCATACCTACAGTGTCAAAAGTTGCAGAGAAACTAATTTCTCAACAAATAATAACACATTTAAATACCACTACATTTTCTCTTCATTCAATGCAATTTGGTTTCAGAAGTCAGCACTCCACAGAAACTGCTAATTGTTTTTTTATAGAAAATATTAAACATCTACTGGATAAAGGTGGCGTGGTGGGAGCTGTGTTTCTCGATCTAAAAAAAGCTTTTGACACTGTAAACCATAAAATATTATTAAGCAAATTAAGTAAATTCAATTTCTCATTAGATGCAATAAAATGGATAGAATCATATCTATCGAATCGCTCATAGTCAGTTAGGATCAGTGATTATCACTCACCGCCCCTCGCTGTGTCCACAGGGGTTCCTCAAGGCTCTATTTTAGGGCCACTGTTATTTTCACTGTACATAAATGAGCTCCCTTCAGTTTGTCCAGATGTCTATATACAGATGTATGCAGATGACACAGTCATTTATACCCATGGTAATAACATAAAACAAGTTGCTGAAAAACTTACACAGTCTATGGCCCATGTCTCTGAATGGCTAAATCAATCCTGCTTAAAACTTAATGTAAATAAAACCGTTTCAATGTTTTTTTCTAAATCTAATATTGAAAATAATCAGGCAGATATTTATGTGACAGAGGAAAAAATAAAAGTTGTGTCAGAATTCAAATACTTAGGCATCATAATAGACTCTAAATTAATTAAATGTGTATAATAAAAAAAAAAATATATAATTATTTTGTCTTCAACATAATTTCTGTTTTATAGTAAATTTGTACATTGTATTTAGCAACAGGTTTTGAAGAGTTATATCTGTTTTACTGCTTTTTTATTGTATTGTTCTATGTAATCTTTTTATTGTGTTTTTAGGTAGACAATTTTAAGATCTGTCCAGGGACAACGGATGAAAAATAGCCTTTTGGCTAATTCTGGTGCATTTACAGCAATGTCAATTAATGTACACTGTCCCTGTCAAATAAACAAATAAAATAAAAAAATAAATAAATTCACAAGCGACGGATCAGCGCTCCCCTCTGCAGAGGATTTACTCGGTCTCCACTCGGTCTTTGTAATGGAGTTTTGCGGCTTAGAGAGCATAGCAGGACGATCTGTATTCAGTCATATTCCCTGAAAGGACTGACGACCGCAGAGAACTCCCTCGGCAGATAGAATGGGCGGCAAATGATTGTTAAATGTTCCAGATGAGGCGAGCAGGACCGCGAGAGAATGGTGATGTTCCTGGGATCGCACCATTTCTTGTTGACCATGAAGCATACACCACCGCCTTTGGATTTACCGGCCTCGGCTGTTCTGTCCATCCGAAAAACAGAGAAGTTCACCGATGGCGTCTGTAACGCAATGAAAAGTTCCGGGAAGAAGGAGGCGGGAACCGGCGAACATTTTAAAACTTTAATCAAAAATAAAAGAAAACATAATGTCGGCGGCAGCCCCTCACGGACGACTGCCGCCTAAAAACAAAACAAAGCACAATAATGGCGGCAGCCCCTCACGGCCGACTGCCGCCTACATACAAAACAAAACCACAACATAAAATCCAGGCCTGGTCCTCTCTCGTCTTGCCATGTCGTCGCTCCTCCTTTTATACTCCCGTCACTCCTCCATGAGGCGAGGCCCGCTCTCACGGTCCCCCGCCTCGCCACAGCGTCACAGCTGTGTCCGGGACTGCGAGCGTGAGCCATGTTTCGGACAAACAAAAGATGTTTGGATAGTCTCTCATGTCCCGTTGAAAACTTATCCTGGCTCTAAGATCGTCCATCTTATTCTCCAAGGATTGAACATTTGCTAGAAGAAAGCTCGGGAGAGGAGGGCTGAATGCCCTTTTCCTCAGTCTATTACGGATCCCCGCGCGTTTCCCGCGGTGTTTCTTGGTTCTACGCCGCCGGCTCTGTCCATTGTTCAACTCTGCATTCCGAAGGATCTCAGATGGCCACAGAGGATCGGCGAAAGTGTCCTGAAACAGTCCGGTGTAGAGGTAACCAATGTCCAAAAGAGTTTTGCACTCATAGTAGATCAATGCAGATGATAATTTTGTAAAAATTGAGAGTAAAAGAAAGTAAAATAGTAAATAAAAGCACAGTCTTCGCGGAGCGACCTGAACGGCGACCTAACACGGCGGCGCCATTTTGAGACATGCTGCCGAAATCAGATTATGAAATCTGATTTCGAAATCTGAACATGAAATCTGAACATGAAATCAGATTATCCCGCATGCTGCGCTCCATGCTTCAGTCAGGGGTCCTCGGTTTGATCTATTCTGGCAAAAGAATTGCGGAAATAAAGGACTCCGGTTTGATCAATACTAGAATAAAAAGGTAAATCAAGACAAAGGTTTATTTTAGCCAGGCAAAAACCAAATAAAATAATCACAATTACAATTACACATAACCCATTATACACAACTGATCAGCATACAATATAAAACCCTATTAAGGGATAATATAAAAATAGTTTAAAGATTCATTATTACCTGGCAATAGAAACAAGTTCTGGTGACAGATGCTTCCCCGAGTGGTTTGCCAATTCTCTTTAAATACCCAACCAGAACAAAAGAACAATTAACATTTAGCACCCAAATATTTATGCAGCTTTTGGTTGAACTTTTCTCGTGACCAAATGGTCACACCTATCTTTGGGGGATGACAGCAAATGTTTATCAAAAGATCTTTATGAGCATCTCCCACATCAGGGGAACAAGCTCTGTTGTCTTTATTATGACCTGTTCCTCTGATGTGGGAATGAAACCTGTTTACCAGCTGCACCAAAAGTATTTATATTGACCACAAAGAAACACCTTGTGGCAGTATCTGTGAGATTTGCATGATTGTGTGGGCTCCGAGGCAGGAAGGGTGAGAGGGTCAGAACTCGGCAGGGGGAGATAAGATTGAATCAGGTGGAGTCTTGTTTTTTCTTATTCAGATGAGTGAAGTGTTATTGTCTTAGTGCAGCTTAGATCTCTTGAGTTCGTTCTCAGGTGAAATCCATTCTTACAGTAATGTAGTCTTTGAATGACAGTCCAGGGTGGAGTGCCCTCTGGTGGTAATCAGGGGCACTCTCACTGGTGAATCGTGACAACAGACAAAGCAGACACTTTTATTTTTCACTTTGTTTTGAACAAGACAGTTTTAATAATACAGGTTTGTTGTAAATGTCATTTTATTACATCTTTTATTTGGATATTTGAATGTATCAGTTGCAAAGGCTGGTATCATTGGGATTGCATGAGCTGACCAAGCTTGATCGGTCTGGGATCACAAGACCCTGTGTAAAGTGTGTTAATGTGTGAATTAAAAAAAAAAAAAAATTTCTAATTATATCATGTCATGACTTCTTGTTCTTGTTTGTGAATAAAACTTCAAAACAGAATCAGTTGCTCTTTTTATTCAAAATGAAACTAGTCTCATGATTTACTTTTAGATTTAATATTTACAGTAAATGTGCAAATTACATGGTCTATTATTACCACCAGAGGGCATTCCACCCAGGACTGTCATTCTATCAAAAACTACATTACCCATAATCCTTTGCCTTTATATAAGAAATATGGGCATTCAAAATCACATACTGTAGGCACTGAGGTTTGAAACTTTTTTTTTTTGTGACTGTTAAAAAAAAGTATGTTCTAAATAGTGTGAATGTGTGTAGTATGAGTGAAATTCAGTACTGCTTTTTGCCTACTACATGTTATGGAAGTATACATATTCGGACACAGTGAATGTTTTGTCATGAGAGCTCACTGATCGTCTTCTTCATCATGACCATCATCATCTCTCTGCTCCGACTGGCCTCTCTGCTGCCACACCTGACCTTCACTGGTGAGATTGAACTGAACTGAATATTGATCAGTCTGGTAAGTAATATAGCTAGCTAGGAGCACTATCTCTCTTTCAGCTCAAGTGAACGGCACGGAAGCCAAACCCCGCTCCAGACCTTACATGGATTTCTTCAGAAGAACTGTCGACATATCTGTGGTGGATTCCACATTTCTGATCAGTTTGACTGGACTGCTGCACATACAGCAAGTAAAAGTGTCCTCATGGTCACAATGATATATATTTACAATATTACATGGCACAATAGTAATTTCACATTAAATCACTTAGTGGCCTTGGTAACACCTTAAATTTCCAGTCAAGTACGGCTCATATATACTTGAATGAGGAACGACTGAAAACTCCAAAACTATAATAAAATCAGACAAAAATGGTATAGTAATCTCAGCTATTTTAAAATTTAAATCTTATAAACGGAGCAATTGGTGCTCGGGCCCTAATAATTCAGACCATCTGTGACTTCAATATATGACCGCAAGGATTGCTCTTACTATATACATTTATTTATTTATTTATTTAAAGGAGGTGGAGTAACATGTCGCTTCCCATATTTCGTCTTCACCCATATTTAAAGTATATTTATACTGTGTTTATCCAGTGAGAGCACAGTGATTGTGTCATCTTCATCATGACCATCATCATCATCTCTCTGCTCCTGCTGGCCTCTCTGCTGCCACACCTGACCTTCATTGGTGAGAATGATTATATAACAGCATATTAGTTAATTATTTAAGAATATTTCATTGGTATGTGCTGAGTAAGTTTACTGACAGCTCTCTCTCTCTCTCTCTCTCACTCTCTCTCTCACTCTCTCTCTCTCTCACTCTCTCTCTCTCTCAGCTCATGTGAATGTGGGTATAGTGACCCCACTCCAGACCTTATATGGTTTCTCTTCAGTCGTATGGGCGACATACCTGCGGTGACTGCTGCACATTGCTGGAAAGGGTAAGAGCTTGTTTAGTGTAAACTGCAATGTTGAGTTAAAAGTACTTTTGACTGATAATGACTGCAGTGCAACCATATAGTGTATCATATGAAATAAATTCACATTTCCAATACAATCTTTCAACAGAACAAAAATTCTGGTTGTGGTTGGTGATCATGACTTAAGGAACACTAAAAGTTCAGATCACATTGAAGTAATGTCCTACATCCCGCATCTAGAATACACTCACCTAAAGGATTATTAGAAACACCTGTTCAATTTCTCATTAATGCAATTATCTAATAAACCAATCACATGGCAGTTGCTTCAATGCATTTAGGGGTGTGGTCCTGGTCAAGACAATCTACTGAACTCCAAACTGAATGTCAGAATGGGAAAGAAAGGTGATTTAAGCAATTTTGAGCTTGGCATGGTTGTTGGTGCCAGACGGGCCGGTTCTGCTCAGTTAATGGGATTTTCACGCACAACCATTTCTAGGGTTTACAAAGAATAGTGTGAAAAGGGAAAAACATCCAGTATGCGGCAGTCCTGTGGGCGAAAATGCCTTGTTGATGCTAGAGGTCAGAGGAGAATGGGCCGACTGATCAAGCTGATAGAAGAGCAACTTTGACTGAAATAACCACTCGTTACAACCGAGGTATGCAGCAAAGCATTTGTGAAGCCACAACACACACAACCTTGAGGCGGATGGGTTACAACAGCAGAAGACCCACCGGGTACCACTCATCTCCACTACAAATAGGAAAAAGAGGCTACAATTTGCACAAGCTCACCAAAATTGGACAGTTGAAGACTGGAAAAATGTTGCCTTGTCTGATGAGTCTCGATTTCTGTTGAGACATTCAGGATGGTAGAGTCAGAATTTGACGTAAACAGAATGAGAACATGGATCCATCATGCCTTGTTACCACTGTGCAGGCTGGTGGTGGTGGTGTAATGGTGTGGGGGATGTTTTCTTGGCACACTTTAGGCCCCTAAAAAGAAAAAAAACTTTCTATTTAGGGGCGATAGAAAGTGTATTAACTCAGTGCATCACAGCGTGGTATGGGAACAGCACCAGTCATGACTGCAAAGCCCTGCAAAGAGTCGTGCGCTTATCCGAGCGTATCTCAGGGTCAGCTCTCCCATCTCTGCAGGACGTCTACACCAAACGCTGCAAAGGTAGAGCCACTAAGATCATCAAGGACTCTAATCACCCTGCAAACCCTCATTTCATGCTGCTGCCATCTGGTAAGCACTTTCAAAGCCTGATGGCCAAAACTGAGAGACTCAGGAGGAGCTTCTTCCCCCAGGCCATCAGACTCCTGAACTCAGTCACTTAACATCACGTGACCATCGACATACTGACATTGCACTGCACTTTCTGTTCTCGTTGTTACTGTGTAACAACCTGTTATAAACCTGTTTGCACATTATACTCTTTGTACATTTGTTAACACATATTTATAAGTATATATATATATATATATATATATATATATATATATATATATATATATATAGTAGTTTTTTTATTCTATTTCTATTATAATTTCCTCCTTGTGTTTTTAACTGTGAATTTGCACTGTCCATGAAGCGGACCTGTTTACATTTCATTGCCGGTTGTATATTCTGTATATAACTGTGTATGTGACAAATAAAACTCTTGAATCTCGAATCTCTTTGGTGAGTGTATATAGGCCTACCCGATCCTATTTGGAATGATGCTTTTGAAGATAACAACCTGTAATACTTTTAGTTGTTCAAAAGAATATCTGGTCCAGAAACAGAAGCACAAACCACTATGTTTGATTTTCTTTTTGAATTTCTTGCTTGAAAAATTACTGAAGGGATTTAAATAATTTATATATAAATGGCCAAGTGCCTCTTTGAGTCTGTTTCCTACATTTTTTTTTAATTCTCTGTGTAGAAACAAAAAAATAATGGGCAAAAAAGAGGAAAACCTGAAAAATCATTAATGCATTTTTTTTGTGTGTGTGTGTGTGTGTGTGTGTGTGTGTGTGTGTGTGTGTGTGTGTGTAATAGTGTGAAAACACTATTATAAAGTACATAAAAATAAACCCAACTTTAGGGCTTCTGTATTAACCTCAGAAACTAACATATAATCAACTGAAGTTCAGTCAGATGAAAGATTGTTTATTAATAATAGTTGTGTTTTTGAATTACAGCTAGAGAAAAAAAAATCTAACTAAACAACAAAGTTAATCTGATACCATTACCAAATGAAGGAAAAGACGTGGGAACAGATACTGTCTGTAGTGTTGCCGGCTGGGGAAGCCATTGGATTTTTGGACCAGTAAGCGATCGTCTAATGGAGGCAGGACAACAAGAAATCTGGCGGAGTGACAGTGTAGATGGGAATCTCGCTTCTTGGCCTTTGAGGTGATCTGTGCAAATGGCGGTGGTGGATCCTGCAGTGTATGTACAAAAGATGATCACAGACAGGTAATGTACAAACTGGTTTCACTAGTGAAGTGTTGATCCCTCAATTTCCAGTCATGCAAGTACAACTCATATCTTCTAGCCTGACAAGCCAAACCCAGATCAAGATGTTGGGTCTGGGAACTCACCATTGGCAGGGCTCAATCCGAGGGGCGGGATAAACGGTTGTCTTTCAAATTCCCTCTGCACGCAATAAGATAGCGCTACAACCAACCAGAGCAACGAAGAAGATGAAGCCAAGCTAGTTGATAGATTAAACTTTCGCCGTATCTGTTTTTTCCAGCTTGCAGGTCTACCGAGAATTGCTAGACTAAATTAGACTAAATCGCGGCAAATTAGATTTTCTGCTGCTTAGGGTGCGTCTAGATTTCTAGGCTACATATCTTCTTGAATCGGGAAAAACTGAAATAATTTATATAAAAATATAATATTTTATCAGTAAAATCATTTGTTAGGTCTAAATTAAATTAAGTTACATTAAAACATAAGGACAAAAAAAAAGAAAAGAAACACTGGGTTAGCCCAATGGCTGGTAAATATAGGACAGAACAAATGTTGGGCTAATTTTACTCAGCATAATGGGTTGATTTTATTAATTATTTTTACTATAATTTTAGTTTATTTCTTCACTTCATACATTAAATACTGCTCACAGATTAACCTAAACGTTTATAAAATACTTTTAAAACAAACACTGAGTATGTATCATATTTTAAACAGGGTTGCCACGCTTTTAGAAGGAAATCAATTTCTGAGAACCTAGGCTACACTGTAAAAAAATGTACTGTAGAATTTACTGGAAAGTTACAAAGAAGTTGCCAATAAAATCCTGTAAAAATGTTAATTGCTATCAAATTAATTACAGTATAATAATACTGCAAGGCAACTTACAGTTAATTGTTGTATGTGAAATACAGTAACATTGAATTAATGTATTAATGCAATATTTTGTAATTTTACTAAAGTACAGTACCCACTGAAAAAAAATTACTTGTAGGATTTGCTTGATAAAATTGACAATTTCACTGCTACTGCTCTGTACTAACCTGTTGTTATCAAGTAAAATCTGCTTACTATTGAACTTAATGGTCATGAAGTAACTGAGTAGATATTATTTCATTTCACATATAGAATTAAGTAAAAGCTACTTAACTAAGTAAAGTAAATTTAACAAAACTCAAACTTAATATAACAAAGAATTAAACCATGATTTTAAAGGGCATGCTTTACTTAGAAACGTCTAAGTAAATAAAACATTAAATATAATAGAAGTAAACAATGCGGCATATGAACACAGAGACTTCAATACTTGGTACACAATACACAATGATGCTAACATTCGATAGACCGATTTGAGTATGAATGTGTTATTTTGAGTAAAAAATTTACTTCAGATGTCACAAAAATCACAAGTTACTAAATCTAACAATAAAAGCAATGATAAAATGGTGTAAATACATCTGGAAAACAGCAAAAATCTACCTTATTAATTAGCATTATTAGCATGATGGAACACCAGTATCAGAAAGTTGAGTAAGTTTTACTTAATTTTGAGTACTAATATAGAATGTAGAAATTACATTTCATTTTCTGTAGTATTTAATTCAAAGACTCATTTGATAAAGTTGCCAATAAAATCCTGTAAATATATTTTATGGCATTTGTTTTTAATTTCACTAAATTACAGTATACTATAATATATCATATACATTCATGTCTAAACGTAAGATTTATATATTTGAATTGCATATAAATTTGGATAAAAAAATAAATTAAAATGCGCATGGGAACATCTTTGCTGGAAGTCCGTGACGCTGAGAGAGAATAGCCCCTATGCCTGTGTTGGAAGCATCTACCTCCACAATGAAAGGGAGGTCTGGATTGGGATGATGGAGAATTGGGGCCGACGTGAAATGTGTCTTGAGGTCTTTGAATGCTTGTTGGGCGTCATGTGACCAGACGAGACATGAGGGAGAGCGTTTGGTCATGGCCGTGATCGGAGTAGCTACCGTGCTGAAGCCCTTTATGAAGCAACGATAAAAGTAAGCGAACCCCAGGAATCTCTGTAGTTCCTTCACTGTACGTGGCTGGGGCCAGTCGATCACAGCCTTTACCTTGTTGTCGTCCATGGCCACCCCCTCTTGACTGATGATATATCCCAAGTAGGTAGTGGATGTCTGGTGGAACTCACATTTCTCTGCCTTGGCATAAAGTTGGTACTGGATCAGGTGTTCGAGTACAGCTCTAACATGCTGGACGTGTTCTTTAAGGGAAGTGGAGTAGACCAAGATGTCATCTATATACACTATTACCCATCTGTCCAGCATGTCTCGGAAGACATCGTTGATGAAAGATTGGAATACAGATGGACTGTTTGCCAGGCCAAATGGCGTGACCAGGTATTTGTAGTGCCCCGAAGAGGTGGAGAAAGCAGTTTTCCACTCATCGCCTTCTCTGATTCGGATTAGATTGTATGCACTGCGCAGGTTGAGCTTAGTGAAGTATCTATCTTGTCGGAGTTGTTCAAGTGCAGCTGGGACCAAGGGTAAAGGGTATCTGAATTTAATGATAATGTCGTTAAGGCCATGATAATCAATGCAGGGTCTCAAGCCGCCATCTTTTTTCTTGACGAAGAAGAACCCAGCTGATGCTGGGGATGTAGATGATCTAATGAAGCCTTTTGCCAGTTCCTCTTTGATGTAAGACTTCATGGCTTCTTATTCAGGGTGTGATAACAGAAATATTCTTCCCCTAGGGGGTGTGGTGTCAGGTAGTAACTCGATGGCACAGTCACTCGGGCGATGAGGTGGCAGTTGAGATGCCTTAGTTTTACTAAATGCCTCTGTTAAATCAGAATACTTGTTGGGTAACTCAGGGAATGTGGGGTTGTGTTCATTAATATTAACAGCCTGCATGGGTAGAGAGGTAATGCGAGTCAGGCAGTTCTTATGGCAGGTTGAGTCCCACTGAACAATTTGTTCCTCTTTCCAGGAAATGTGAGGGTTGTGTCTCCGTAGCCAAGGCAGACCAAGAATGATGGAATTGTGTGGGACATGAATTACGTAGAAACAAATGGTTTCGGTGTGTAGTACTCCAACCTGCATGGTAACCTCTTCGGTGATGTGTGTGACCCTCCCCTTTCCAATGGGACGACCATCTAACGCCTCCACTGCCAGAGAGGAGTTGCATAGTGTTAGAGTAAGGTTATTCTGTTTGGCGAACTCATATGACATAAAATTACCCGCTGCTCCAGAGTCTAACAAAGCCGATGTGGAAAAGTTGCGATTGTGAATGGTGATCTTTACTGGTATCTTGAGACATGAGGCATAGTTTGATTGCAGGTTTACACTCACCGCTTTGGAATTAGATGCCGTGGGACGGACAGGGCATGACGTTTTCAGGTGTCCGGCTTGGCCACAGTACATGCACAGGTGATACTGAATGCGTCGTTCGCGTTCCTCCGGGGTTAGGTGTGTGTGGCCAAGCTGCATCGGTTCAGCAGGTGGGGTTTGAGTGTTGGTGAACATAGTGCGAGTAGGATGCCGTGAGCGGATTAGGTTGTCTATCTGAATTGAAAGTTCAATAAACTCACGCAAGGATTTTCCCTCTGCGCGACACGCCAGCTCTGCTTGAAGATCCTGATTTAATCCCCTTCTGAATAACAGCTTTAAAGTGTCCTCCACCCAGTTGGTTTGAGCCGCGAGAGTGCGAAAGGATAGCGCATATTTCGCTGCCTTGCTTCTCCCTTGGTTCAGTGCGAGCAGCTGGTCCCCCGCGCTTCTCCCTCCAGCCGGCTGATCGAATACTTCTTTAAAGCGTTGTAGGAATACATTGAAAGAAGGGAACGCAGTACCGTCGTCTCTCCACACCGCGGTGGCCCACTCTAAAGCCTTTCCAGTCAGAAGTGAGCAGACGAGAGATGTCCTGCTTGAATCCGTGGGATACAAAGTGGGTTGCTGGTCTACAAACAATGAGCATTGCAACAGGAATCCCTTGCATTTTGTCGGCTCACCATCAAATTTTTCAGGGAATGCTAGACGCGGGTTCGTGCTGGTGAGAGGATGCACAGGAGCGCCAGCGGGACCGGGTGCGGGCGCCACCGCTGCCTCAGAGGGTGTGACGCGTAGCTCTCGCAGCGTTTTGATGAGCTCCTCCGTCAAGAGGGTTAGGTGATTGAGCTGGTGCTGATGTACAGCGAGCTGGTGGCCTTGTGCTGACAGTTCAGAAGATAGCTGCATAATAGCTGCTGGGTCGGTGTTTGGCGAAGTCTTCTGTAACCAGGAGTCAGCCGATTGAGAATCCATCTGCAGCTTTATTTCAATGGGTAACCAGAGTACAGATAAGAGGCAAAACAGAATCATAAACAGGGACAGGCTTGGGTCGAGGCAGGCGGCAAACATACACAAATCCAGATAAACAGGCAAGGTAGAGGCAGGCAGCAAAAGGGTCAAAGTAGAGATAAACAGTCCAAGGTCAGAAACAGAATAACAATCCAGGAATAAATGCTCAGAAATGATCACCACAACAAATCAAGACTTCACAATGGTGGTGTGTGTGTGGTGTGCTAATATAGTGTATGTGATGAGATGCAGGTGTGTACGTAATCAGTCTCAGGTATGCGTGTCAGTGGGAATTGTAGTCCGAATGAGAGTCAATATTCTGGTGAGGGCTCCCTCTGGTGATCCGGAGGAAGCGGAGAGGGAGCCTCACCTGTAACAATATCACACTTCTTATCCTGAGTAATCTAGACAAGGCTTTGTAGACGTGCATTTTCAGCATACTATTTAAGTTACATTTACTTAAAATACTCACTGCTGGATTTGGTTGATGAAATGAACCCTTTTCACATGGTGATGACATTTTTTTCCTTACTGGAAAATAAATCTAGCAATTTTTCTCATATTTCATATTTTAGGGTAATAACAGTGTTGTCTACATCAGGTGTGACCGTTGTTTCGAGGATGCTTGCTGCTTGATCAATATTAAAAATTAACTTGTTGTCACAACTTAATTTTATTGTGTACAAGCTTACTAAGGAGAATAAGGAGATTAGAGTAGAGATTAACACAATTAGTTACTTTTTTAGGGAGTTAAACACATTATTGTAACACATTGCTTTTAAAAGTAACTTTCCGCAACACTGACAATCAACAATCGTCTTTGGTCAAATTCTTTCAGGTCTTTTTAAAATATTGTTATTGCAATCTTATTGAACGTTACAACAGCAGCCGCACTTCCTCTTCTTTCTTGGAATTTTCTTTCACGCAACTTTACTGTTATTACTTGTAGCAGAGCTCATGTTTTAAAGGTCTGTTAAGCAATATATTGTTTGACATTATGAAGTCATGTATATGATCAAGAAAACGTGCTTTCTCAGTTTAATTAGTATATAATACTTTTGTCTGAATATAAACAAAGTAGAAACAATCACACAGATGACATTTCTATAGCATGAGGAATATTAAATATGAAGAAAAAAGTATTTTTTTTTGTATTTATTTTTTTTTTATTTGCAGCAGACATTAATTTGCACATATTGTGCTATTATGGCATTATTATATTTTTATTATTCCGGCATTCCGGTCATGCAGAATAAGGCATTAATATGCTTTATAAGTACTAAAAAAGCTTCAATATGCAAGCTAATAAGCAACAAAGCAAAAATGAGAATTGTTCCCCATACTAAAGTGTTACCATTTTTTAGTATAGATGCATCAACAATTGCAGTGGTTTCTTGACAACCAAACTATTTATAATTAATATTGAATCTTAAAAATAATCGAGGTCATTTATGAAGCAAACATTTTGATCCTGAAGCCTGCATTGGAGAAGTCAGTAATACTTTTTAGTTAACTTTTAGTTAGCATCCAAGATGTTGAATTGTCAATACAAATGAAAACTTTGAAAGAACATCACATAAGCTGACTGCATAAATTGATGTCGATCTTCCCAAAATGTTTTTTTTTTTTTTTTTCTATTTAACTCCATTAAACACCATTGTGGTGATTAGTGTTCCGTTTGTTTGGACACTTGGATCTTGTGACGCAGTAAGAAAGCACAGTTATTTGGTTTCAAATTGCTTTTAAAAGATGACCAAACTTCCAACTAAATAATAAGATCATTGAATAATGATCTTTTAAAATTGTATTGCCAACACTTATGTCATAAACACCTTGTGAAACTTTTGGCTTGGTTTGAAATGTGGGTAAACGGTTTGCATGCTTTTTCTTTTAAGTCTAAATAACTTGATTTTACAGTGTAGCTCTGATTTGAGGTGTATCAACCATACCAAAGTAATAGATTTTTTGTTCTCCTTTTAACATTTGCTGGATTAATGTGAATGATTTATGTATGTATGTATATTCTCATTGGGTGCAGGTCATGTATTAAGACTGAAGAATGGTGTGTGAATGCAGGGGACTTTGGACATTAGTTTAGTTCAGCTGCATCGTATACTCTGAACAGAAATTGCTGAGGCCCTGGACAGGCTCTTCAGGGCAGGATTTTATCGAGGTACAGAAACATTTCTGCAGCATTGAAGAGCACAGTGGCCTCCATCATCCATAAATGGAAGAAGTTTGGAACCACCAGGACTCTTCCTAGACCTGGACGCTCGGCCAAACTGAGCAATCGGGGGAGAAGAGCCTTAGTAAGGGAGGTGACCAAGAACCTGATGGTCACTCTGACAGAGCTCCAACTTTTCTCTGTTGAGAGAGAAGAACCTTCCAGAAGGACAACCGTCTATGTAGCACTCCACTAATTAGGCCTGTATGGTAGAATGGCCAGATGGAAGCCACTCCTCAGTAAAAGGGACATGACAGGCCACGTGGAGTGAATGAAGATTGAACTATTTGGCCTGAATAGCAAGCGTCATGTCTGGAGGAAACCAGGCACCACTCATCACCTGGCCAATACCATCCCTAAAGTGAGGCATGGTGGTGGCAGCATCATGCTACGGGGATGTTTTTCAGTGGCAGGAACTGGGAGACTAGTCAGGATTGAGGAAAAGATGAATACAGCAATGTACAGAGGCTTCCTTGATGAAAACCTGCTCCAGAGCACTCTGGACCTCAGACTGGGGCGAAGGTTCACCTTCCAACAGGACAACGACCCTAAGGACACAACCAAGATAACAAAGGAGTGGCTACGGGACAACTCTGTGAATGTCCTTGAGTGGCCCGGCCAGAGCCCAGACTCAAACCTGATTGGACATCTCTGGAGAGATCTGAAAATGGCTGTGTACCGACGCTCCCCATCCAACCTGATGGAGCTTTAAGAAGAATGGGAGAAACTGCCCAAAAATAGGTAGCCAAGCTTGTAGCATCATTCTCAAAAAGACTTGAGGCTGTAATTGGTGTCAAAGGTGATTCAACAAAGTATGGGATGGGTGCATGTCCCTACCACTTTTTGTCCTCATCACACACAAATATTTTTTTTTTAAATATCTTGCAGCACGGATGTACCAAATAGGAAGAAACATCTCCATTTGATTAGCAATTGCAAGTGCTCGTTATCAACTGTTATCAGTTCACTCTCAGTGTTCGTGTGCAGTCTTAAGACAAGCACTTCAATCTATCGCTTAACATCTGTGGGATTACAAATTTAAGAATCTGTTTAAAACTAAGGGAAGTACGTTGTATTTAGCATTTAAGATGGTGACATCAGATGAATTATTCTGTTAAGCAACGTTTCCAGTAAGAGTTTTCTGCCAGTTCCTGTTCTTTTTATTGTAAGTCAAATAAACCAGATTACTGAGATTCTCACCTTTTGTCTTTAATGGCTCTTGGAGCCCCTGTCTCATTTTTGAATCGTTATGCTGATTGGATTAGGACTGGTGATACTCTGGAGTCTGGGGTGGTTCCCTTTACCTGGATACTTCATTTACATGCTTTGTTTAAGGTCATCACCTGTTTGCTTTGTCTCCCCTTCACCCTAAAATCTATATAAACTACAGCGTATACTGCCTTAGTACACTTGATGGACTGCAGCTACCGACAGCGCATGTTCTCTGTGACTCTATTTGTTCTGATGAAATCACAAAACAAAATAACAAAATACACACAAACATGTCCCTGTCCCTGCTCTTGATATATAATTGATTACCCTTTTTTTTTTACCACAAATACCATGGTTAAACTATGGTTAGAGTAGCAAAGGCATGGTTAATTTGTGGTTACCATGGTTTAACTATAATAACCAGGGCTTGACATTAACTTTTTTGCTCACCAGCCACTGTGGCTAGTGGTTCATGCAAGATACTTTTGACATTTTGACATCTGAATTTGACTATTCAAGCGCAAAGAGAACTGATTGCGCGTGCGACAAAGAGAGCGCTTCTGAGAGCTGTTGTGTGTCATTCAGCGTGATTCTGCCTATCCCGCCTTCACTAACTGCAAGTTAATCGATAAAGAATTGTAATTGAATTGTCATTTTGTGATACGACAGTCTTGGCATTTCATTTGGCTGTAGGCTGAAATTATATTCAACCCGCCAAAGTGGCTAGTGGGAGTGGCTGCCTTACCCGCCACAGCTGAAATCTACCAGCATTTGGCGGGCTGGCAGGTGTTAATGTCAAGCCCTGATAATAACCATGTTTTTTTAGTTTTATTTGTAGTAAAACCATGGTTCATTTTCGTAAGGGTGGATTAGAACCTCCGACGTGCTTAACAAAAACTCTACCACTAGACCACAAGCATTCCATGCAAACCTATGCATTTAACTATCACATTAAACATTACTTCTGTGTCAATAAATTACTTGTGTTCTATTGAAATTGAAGTAAAATTCAATTGAGCACACACAAACACAGCATTCATGTCCCACCCACTTTTTAAAACAAAGTTAGGCCACTGCTCCAATCACTTCCATGGAGCCCAAAATTGTTCACTTTTTGTTTGCATTGTTAACAAGGGGATTCAGGAGACACTGCAGTTGGTATCACATCATTTGGAGACCCTGATCTCTGTAATTCACATAAACTACCTGAAGTTTATATGAAGTTTTCAGCATATCTTCCATGGATACATAAGTTTATTGCCAGGGTTCTGTTACTTCTGGGTTTTTTTTTTCTTGGTTTAGTGACAGAGCTCTGACACTCCCCTTGTCTTGTCATGTTGAGCATGCAGTTCCAAATTTACTCAGGCCGTGTGACCCTCTGTCCACATAAGTGGTGTGTGGAGCATGACATTTAGGTCCCAGCACTTCAGTCTAGTTTGGTTTTGGACATTCGTGCTCCATGTGTTTGTCTTCTGTTGTGAGCGCACAGAATGATACCCTTCAAATGTTTCCCTCCGTGCGGTTCCCTGCTGTGTGTCAAGTCAAGTCCTGTTTTCCCCCAGGTAATTTTTGTTTCTTGTTTTATTTTTTATAGCAGACTCAGCAGAACAGCTATAGGCACCTTCCTCTTCCTGTCTCCTGCCTATTTGGGCTCTGTTAACATTGTCCAGCAACTCCTTGTGTGCATGGTGTTTGGATCCCGGCATTTCGTTTAGTTTGGTTTTGGTTCTGTGTCGGGATTCGAACATCCGCACTTTGTGTTCGTCTGTTGTGAGCACATGGATTGAGCATTCGCTCGTTCTCATGCACTCTGTCTTGCAGCAGAGATGGGCACTCGAGTTAGTGACTCGAACTTGAGTCGCACTCGAGTTGCATTTTATGAGACTTCAGACTTGACTCGGGACTCGACCTGAAATGACTTCAGACTTGACACGACTCGACAAAAAAGACTCATGAAATTTTAAAAACAACTCAAGTCTTTAATCCTTATCTATCATAAATAATAATAAAAAAATTAAAAAAAACTTTATTTCAAATGTTATAATATCTGCTTCACATGTGCGTGACATGGTAGATCGGACCCTTGTACTATGATTCGATTACGGATGTCCGTGTATTAGTGCGTGTCATAGGAGTCCCATGAAACATGACAAGATCCATCGTGCCATATGTTCTCACATTTGGATGAGAATGTGCGGAAAACAATTAAAGACACCAGAATGTCATTTTATTAGACATTGCATCCACAAAGGTTAGTGACATTATCTGTGTTGTAGATGGGTGGCTCTTTTGGAATTCCAGCCTGTTAAAACATGAATAAAATCTAACCTTTAAACCTAGCACTACGTTTTACTTTTATCAATATTTTTGCAGCTTTTCTCTCTCTTAATGTGTATCTACGAGATAGAAAGATGTTAATCCATTTATTTCTTAAAACACATATTTTAACGTATCGCAATCAGCATGCGTACAGTTTTCTATTGACTAGAAACAACTAGAAACAAGAAGTTTAATATTTTCTGATAATGTCTGTCGTCAATAACAACGCTGTATAACAAACGTGACTGGCGCCATCTTGTGTCCATTCAGCGACTATTGAAAATGACTACTCGTCTTGTTGCCAGGAAAAAAATATTTTTTTATTTTAAATTATAATGGATTATAACGTAACAGGCTGGATGTATCCCTTACATCTTAAGACCTTTAATACAAACAAAAGAGATGATAGAAAGGTTATATATTTTGTCTAAATTCTACAAGAAAAAAAATAAATTGTATTTTGGAATATTTGAAAATAGGATCTTTTTTTTGTAAGACTTAAAATGACTTGAGACTCGACTCGGACTCCAGTGATATAGACTTCAGACTTGACTCGGACTCCAGCTTAAAGACTTCAGACTTGATTCGGACTCCAGCCTAAAGACTTCAGACTTTACTTGGACTCCAGCTTAAAGACTTCAGACTTGACTCGGACTCCAGTGATAAAGACTTCAGACTTGACTCGGACTCCAGCCTAAAGACTTCAGATTTGACTCGGACTCCAGTGATAAAGACTCCAGACTTGACTCGGACTCCAGCTTAAAGACTTCAGACTTGACTCGGACTCCAGTGATAAAGACTTCAGACTTGACTCGGACTCCAGCTTAAAGACTTCAGACTTGATTCAGACTCCAGTGATAAAGACTTCAGACTTAACTCGGACTCCAGCCTAAAGACTTCAGACTTGACTCGGACTCCAGCCTAAAGACTTCAGACTTTACTTGGACTCCAGCTTAAAGACTTCAGACTTGACTCGGACTCCAGTGATAAAGACTAAAGACTTGACTCAGACTCCAGCCTAAAGACTTCAGACTTGACTCGGACTCCAGCCTAAAGACTTCAGACTTTACTTGGACTCCAGCTTAAAGACTTCAGACTTGACTCGGACTCCAGTGATAAAGACTAAAGACTTGACTCGGACTCCAGCCTAAAGACTTCAGTGATAAAGACTTCCAGACTCGGACTCCAGTGATAAAGACTTCAGACTTGACTCGGACTCCAGTGATAAAGACTTCAGACTTGACTCGGACTCCAGCTTAAAGACTTCAGACTTGATAAAGACAGATCTTGACTCAGTGATAAAGACTTCAGACTTGACTCGGACTCCAGTCTAAAGACTTCAGACTTGACTCGGACTCCAGTGATAAAGACTTCAGACTTGACTCGGACTCCAGTGATAAAGACTTCAGACTTGACTCGGACTCCAGCCTAAAGACTTCAGACTTGACTCGGACTCCAGCCTAAAGACTTCAGACTTGACTTGGACTCCAGATAAAGACTTCAGACTTGACTCAGGACTCCAGTGACTAAAGACTTCAGACTTGACTCGGACTCCAGCCTAAAGACTTCAGACTTGACTCGGACTCCAGTGATAAAGACTTCAGACTTGACTCGGACTCCAGTGACTTAAAGACTTCAGACTTGACTCGGACTCCAGTGATAAAGACTTCAGACTTGACTCGGACTCCAGCCTAAAGACTTCAGACTTGACTCGGACTCCAGTGACTAAAGACTTCAGACTTGACTCGGACTCCAGCTTAAAGACTTCAGACTTGATTCAGACTCCAGTGATAAAGACTTCAGACTTGACTCAGGACTCCAGCCTAAAGACTTCAGACTTGACTCGGACTCCAGCCTAAAGACTTCAGACTTTACTTGGACTCCAGATAAAGACTTCAGACTTTACTTGGACTCCAGCTTAAAGACTTCAGACTTGACTCGGACTCCAGTGATAAAGACTAAAGACTTGACTGGACTCCAGCCTAAAGACTTCAGACTTGACTCGGACTCCAGCCTAAAGACTTCAGACTTTACTGGACTCCAGCTAAAGACTTCAGACTTGAACTCGGACTCCAGCCTAAAGACTTCAGACTTGACTCGGACTCCAGCTAAAAAGACTTTCAGACTTAAAGACTTGGACTCCAGTGATAAAGACTTCAGACTTGACTCGGACTCCAGTGATAAAGACTTCAGACTTGACTCGGACTCCAGCCTAAAGAAAGACTTCGGACTCCACTAAAGACTTCAGACTCGGACTCCAGTGATAAAGACTTCAGACTTTACTTGGACTCCAGCCTAAAGACTTCAGACTTGACTCGGACTCCAGTGATAAAGACTTCAGACTTGACTCGGACTCCAGCTTAAAGACTTCAGACTTGACTCGGACTCCAGTGATAAAGACTTCAGACTTGACTTGGACTCCAGCTCAGACTTGACTCGGACTCCAGACTTCAGACTTGACTCGGACTCCAGTGATAAAGACTTCAGACTGACTCGGAAAGACTTCAGACTTCAGACTTGACTCGGACTCCAGTGATAAAGACTTCAGACTTGACTCGGACTCCAGCTTAAAGACTTCAGATTTGACTCGGACTCCAGATGAAAGACTTGTGAACATCTCTGGTGTGCGGTTTCGAGTTCGCTCAGGCCGTATACTCTTCTGTCCGCTTGTGTTGTTGTGTACTGTGTAAAACGTAGTCCATGTTTACATCGGCCGCATGCTTTCATTTTATGTTTTGTCTTGTGCTGTGTAGCACGCAGCTTTCTCCCTTGGGGTAGTTTTTGTTTTATTTTTATATTTAACTAAAAAAGCCCATTACTCTACACCTGAGTCCTTGATTCGTCCCTTCTCCCAAACCTGACATTTATTGGACATTTTTATTTTACTTGTTTTTTTATTTGAATGTCTCCAAATTGCTTCAGTAAATGCATATGTCAATCATCCATGAGTCAAGTGATGGTTTTCAAGTAGTTGCATTGATTGCATGACTTGGTTGGCATTGGGTTGACTCCAGCCTAAAGACTTCAGACTTGACTCGGACTCCAGTGATAAAGACTTCAGACTTGACTCGGACTCCAGTGATAAAGACTTCAGACTTGACTCGGACTCCAGCTTAAAGACTTCAGACTTGATTCAGACTCCAGTGATAAAGACTTCAGACTCGGACTTCGGACTCCAGCCTCCAAAGACTTCAGACTTGACTCGGACTCCAGCCTAAAGACTTCAGACTTTACTTGGACTCCAGCTTAAAGACTTCAGACTTGACTCGGACGCCAGTGATAAAGACTAAAGACTTGACTCAGACTCCAGCCTAAAGACTTCAGACTTGACTCAGACTCCAGCCTAAAGACTTCAGACTTGACTCGGACTCCAGCCTAAAGACTTCAGACTTTACTTGGACTCCAGCTTAAAGACTTCAGACTTGACTCGGACTCCAGTGATAAAGACTAAAGACTTGACTCGGACTCCAGCCTAAAGACTTCAGACTTGACTCGGACTCCAGCTTAAAGACTTCAGACTTGACTCGGACTCCAGTGATAAAGACTTCAGACTTGACTCAGACTCCAGCTTAAAGACTTCAGACTTGACTCGGACTCCAGTGATAAAGACTTCAGACTTGACTCGGACTCCAGTCTAAAGACTTCAGACTTGACTCGGACTCCAGTGATAAAGACTTCAGACTTGACTCGGACTCCAGTGATAAAGACTTCAGACTTGACTCGGACTCCAGCCTAAAGACTTCAGACTTGACTCGGACTCCAGCCTAAAGACTTCAGACTTTACTTGGACTCCAGCTTAAAGACTTCAGACTTGACTCGGACTCCAGTGATAAAGACTTCAGACTTGACTCGGACTCCAGCCTAAAGACTTCAGACTTGACTCGGACTCCAGTGATAAAGACTTCAGACTTGACTCGGACTCCAGCTTAAAGACTTCAGACTTGACTCGGACTCCAGTCTAAAGACTTCAGACTTGACTCGGACTCCAGTGATAAAGACTTCAGACTTGACTCGGACTCCAGCCTAAAGACTTCAGACTTGACTCGGACTCCAGTGATAAAGACTTCAGACTTGACTCGGACTCCAGCTTAAAGACTTCAGACTTGATTCAGACTCCAGTGATAAAGACTTCAGACTTGACTCGGACTCCAGCCTAAAGACTTCAGACTTGACTCGGACTCCAGCCTAAAGACTTCAGACTTTACTTGGACTCCAGCTTAAAGACTTCAGACTTGACTCGGACTCCAGTGATAAAGACTAAAGACTTGACTCGGACTCCAGCCTAAAGACTTCAGACTTGACTCGGACTCCAGCTTAAAGACTTCAGACTTGACTCGGACTCCAGTGATAAAGACTTCAGACTTGACTCGGACTCCAGTGATAAAGACTTCAGACTTGACTCGGACTCCAGCTTAAAGACTTCAGATTTGACTCGGACTCCAGATGAAAGACTTGTGAACATCTCTGGTGTGCGGTTTCGAGTTCGCTCAGGCCGTGTTGTTGTGTACTGTGTAAAACGTAGTCCATGTTTACATCGGCCGCATGCTTTCATTTTATGTTTTGTCTTGTGCTGTGTAGCACGCAGCTTTCTCCCTTGGGGTAGTTTTTGTTTTATTTTTATATTTAACTAAAAAAGCCCATTACTCTACACCTGAGTCCTTGATTCGTCCCTTCTCCCAAACCTGACATTTATTGGACATTTTTATTTTACTTGTTTTTTTATTTGAATGTCTCCAAATTGCTTCAGTAAATGCATATGTCAATCACCCATGAGTCAAGTGATGGTTTTCAAGTAGTTGCATTGATTGCATGACTTGGTTGGCATTGGGTTGACCCAACATTCAAGAAAATGTGGAACATGTGTTTGGTGGCTTCAACCAGCAAACATCATACATTTTTACATCATACATAGTGGAAACTTCGAACAAGACCACGACATTTTCACCTACAGTATTTTTGCTTCCAAAATCCCTGGTGATGGACGATTACTTGTTTAAACACCACAGCCTATCTGAGTATTGTTGCTGACCATGTCCACCCCTTAATGAGCATCTTTTGATGGCTACTTCCAGCAGGATAACATGCCATGTCATAAAGCTCAAATCAACTCAAACTTCTTGAACATGACAATGACTTCACTATATGAACTCATTATACTAACTATTTGTCTATACTCAAAAGGCTTCCAAAGTCACCAGATCTCAGTCCAACAGAGCACCTTTGGGATGTAGAGGAAAGGGAGATTCACAGCCGACAAAATCTGCAGCAACTACTTGATGATGTCATGTCAATATGGACCAAATCTCTGAGAAATGTTTCCAGCACATTATTGAATCAATGTCACAAAGAATTAAGGCAGTTCTGAAGGCAAAAGGGGTCCAACCCGATACTAGCAAGATCAGGTGTACCTAAAACGTAGCCAGTGAGCGTACTGTAAGGAGTTGTAAGTCTGTGCATGTAGGTCTTGCTGTATTTAGTGTTTTTCAGTATATGGAAACAATTTACTATATTTTCTTTGTTGTTGTTGTCCAATAAACCCTCCAATAAACTGAATTTGATTTGTAAATGTACCCTTATTACATAAAATACATTATGTATTACTTAATACAAATGTTTCAATAGTTAAGACAAATCAACATCAAAAATGTTACAGCAAGCCAATTTTTGGAGGTTTTAAAAGCAGAAATGTGAAGCTTATAATTTTATAAAAGCATTAATTATTCTGTTAAAACTGTAATGTTATTTAATACTAACATTTTACTGTGGCTTTACTGTTTACACCATTGTCATTAGATATAACACCATTGTAATAAAATTGGATATAACTACACAGAAAATGTTAGTAAGTGATTTTTTTTCTTTCACGCTAAAATTGTTAAAACATATTGTTTATCTCTTGTGGCTTCACTATTTAAACAGTGAGTATTTTAACATGTATAGATTCACTTTCATTATAAGTGCTTCACTATATTCCTATTATTGTTTTTGTGATAATCAACAATAACAACTGCTTTTCGAATGAGCAGAACTTCTATTAAACAGAATACAGATCAGATGGTCAGTTATTGTGAAGTTCTCATAATCTGCAAAGTTCTTGCTTTACACTTCTGTCCCAATCAGAGATGGTTTGTGCTGCAAAAGCAGTGCAGTTTCACAATGTTCAAGATAGATGTGGTAGAACTTCACAATGTGCTGCTAGAACCACTTTTGTGACCACTACTTGTGATGCATGAACACCGTTTGCTGTTTTCATATACTGTAATATATAGGAAACCCCAAATATTATTGAACAAACAGTAGAGACCATCAATAAACAATAACAAGGCTTTTGTGTTATTCAATTAGATATTTATAAAATAAAGTCATAATAAAAAAATATACCACAGACCCCCAAATATGAAGACCCTCTTGTGAAAGACTCTGTATACTGTACACTGTAAAATCAAATTAGTTAGACTTATTTAAAAAGTAAAGTGATGTTGTGCAAACAAATGCTTAGTTAGTATAGTTCACTTACACAAGAGTTCTAGTAACTAAAAAGAACTGTAGAGTTCTTGATAATTTACTTTAGATTTACTCTTGACTTAGCTACCATTGTTGTTACCATTGTTATGTTTTGCACGCTAAATGTTGAAGTCTGTGTGTGACTCAAGCATGATCAACTGCAATATATTGTTACAAATATAGATGGATTATATCAAAAGTCTCACAGGTGTTTATGACATAAGTATTGAAATTGTAAACGATCATTATTCGACATGAAGGGAAGTATTACATGGGTTGCTTTTAAAAGGTGACTTGATTTCTGACTAAATCATTAACTACAGTTAACTATTCAGAAGCTAGGTCAACTTTTAAAAGCAACCTATTTATTACTTCTCTTCCTTCGAAAATGTAATAACCGTGATTTCTTGTTGCAACGCTGCATCATTAGAAAGAGAGTTATAATAATATGAATGGTCAAAGTGCCCACCCAAAGGGAACACTGATCACCATAATGGTGAGTTTTTTTGTTTTTGTTGTTTTTTTGCTTGACAAAATGGCACTCAAACCAATCAATTAATCTTAACTTGGGTTTTCTGAGTAAACAAAGCAAAGTATGTGAATAGTACAGATTACTAGATCTTTAGAATCTAGAATCTTTTAGAATCACTGTTGGATTTTACAGTGTATAATATATGTAATTTAATATATATTATATATAATAAAATATAAAGATAGCTATGTATTTTTGATGTTTAGTTTTCTAAAGATTCATTTATACTGTGAAAAATAAAATAAAAAATATTATACATTTGTAAAACGTGTGAAAATATTTTCATCTATGCACACACACATCAAGAATCAATGTATGAATTTTAACAATGGTGACAATCAATGAAAAGCTTCTTGCTGCAGTGCATGCTGGGTACCACCAATCAAAACTTCTCCATGGATCCCAGCATGCATTGCGGCATGAATAAATTATGCATCTGAATTAATTTTATTTGATTCTTACTATTTGCTTTTACTTATGCTGTGTTTGTTGTGATGTTTTTGTAGCTTGTTTTATGTTCAGAGTTGATGTGTTTATCTGAATATTTTTTGATCGTCACCATTGTAGAGATTCATACGCTGATTCTTGATGTCTGTGTGTAAGTAATGCTGTAGATTAAAACCTTTTGTGCACTAATTTTATTTCTTTAAATTCTGCATATTGTTCGATTATCACACTCAACCTGGATCTCGTGCTGTAGAATCAAGATTCAAGAGTTTTATTTGTCACATACACAGTTATATACAGAATATACAACTGGCAGTGAAATGTAAGTGTAAAAAAAAAAATCACATGTTCTATTATGAATAATATAAAAAAATAATAACACAATACCGCTATAACCAGAGCATTAGAATGAGATCAGTGATTCAGCTACTACATGATGAATATATCATCAGCAATAAACAACCAACATCACCTGATCACATTTTCTTTTGGACTTTCTTGCCATAACAAATGTGCTTTATAAATACACTGTTAAAGCAGCAGGGAAGGGAAAGGAAAGGAAAGGAAAGGAAAGGAAAGAAAGGAAAGGAAAGGAAAGGAAAGGAAAGGAAAGGAAAGGAAAGGAAAGGAAAGGAAAGGAAGAAGGAAAAAAAAGCTAAAAAGAAAAGGGTCCAAATAAAGAGCCCAAATAAAGCGAATACTGATCACCATAATGGTGACTTCAAATGAAACTATCATTTTCATTAAAACAGTAAATCATTCTGGTTAGTAATGTGTGAAGCTGGTAATGCTGATTGTGGAGTTGTTTAATCATCCTCTGCTGATATCTTCAGAGATTTAATGTCTTCTTTTATCTTCAGTTGATTTAATCTAAACCTGTGGCTGAAGTCAGTTGTAGTTCTTGTGTTTCTCTTTCCATCAGTGATTCTGCTCATTATCATCAGGTGTTCATCACTAATGCTCAATCATCACTTATTTAATCACTTAATACAATTATTATCCAATTATCATGCTGGGAACTAAAAATGTTCTATAACTCATTCGGTTTGAGTTTCAGTCACTGTGTCCACATAACGTTTGATAATATGTGAGTGCAGTGAACTCATTTTTATTTAGTACATATAACTGTTAGGTTTTACAGTGTACAAAGAGGCTCAATGTGTACCTAGAAAATATCCCCCATATCATTACACGCCTAGAAGCAGATTCTAACCCTATACCGTCTGAATGCCGCAGCAGAAATCATGTAAATAGATTTGTAAATTTGTAAATCATCTCTCTGCTCCGACTGGCCTCTCTGCTGCCACACCTGACCTTCACTGGTGAGATTGAACTGAACTGAATATTGATCAGTCTGGTAAATAATATAGCTAGCTAGGAGCACTATCTCTCTTCTCATGTGAATGGCAAGGAAGCCAAACATCACTCCAGACCTTACATGGTTTCTCTTCAGAAGACTTAAAAACTATTGGTCAGCTTTAGAAATGAAATCAGACAAAAATGGTATAACAAAAAAAAATGACACTTTTTTTTAAAACTTTTTTTTTTAAACTTTTTTTTTTTTTTTGAAAAGGAGGTGGAGAAATGTGTCGCTTAATATGTCTCCACCCATATTTAAAGTATATTTATACTGTATTTAGCCAGTGAGAGCTCAGTGTCATCTTCATCATGACCATCATCATCTCTCTGCTCCTGCTGGCCTCTCTGCTGCCACACCCGACCTTCACTGGTGAGAATGATTATATAACAACATATTAGTTCATTATTTAAGAATATTTAATTGGTATGTGCTGAATAAGTTGACTGACAGCACTCTCTCTCTCTCTCTCTCTCTCTCTCTTTCAGCTCGTGTGAATGTGGGTATAGTGAACGGCAGGGAAGCCAAACCCCACTCCAGACCTTACATGGTTTCTCTTCAGTCGAATGGACGACATATCTGCGGTGGATCTCTCATTTCTGATCAGTTTGTCTTGACTGCTGCACATTGCTGGAACCAGTAAGAGCTTGTTTAGTGTGAACTGTAATGTTGAGTTAGAAGTACTTTTGACTAATAATGACTGATGACGATATCATATGACATAAATGCACATTAATAATGCGCTCTTTCAACAGAAGAAATATTCTGTCTGTTGTTGTTGGTGCTCATGACTTAAGGAACAGCAAGACTTCAGATCGCATTAAAGTGATGTCCTACATCCCGCATCCAGAATATATAGGCCTACCCAACCCTATACGGAATGACATCATGCTTTTGAAGGTAACAACCTGTAATACTTTTAGTTCAAAAAAATATCTGGTCAGGAAACAGAAGCACAAAACACTATGTTTGATTTTCTATTACAATTTGTTGCTTTAAAAATTACTGAAGGGATTTAAATCATCGTATGTAAATGGCCAAGTGATTCTGAAAGGCAGAAAACCTAATGAAAACATTGATGCATTTTTTGTGGTTGTTTTAAAAGGCAGAAAAACTATAATAAAGATGCACATCAAAGTAAACCCAACTTTAGGGCTTCTGTATTTACCTCAAAAACCAAAGTATAATCAACTGAAGTTCAGTCTTATAAAAGACTGTTTATTAGTAATGTCTGTATTTTTGAATTACAGCTAGAGAAACCTGTTGAACTAAGCAACAATGTTAGTCCGATACCATTACCAAATGAAGGAGAAGACGTGGGAATAGGTACTGTCTGTAGTGTTGCCGGCTGGGGAAGACTGGCGACTAATGGTCCAGGGAGTGTTCGTCTAATGGAGGCAGACACGACTACATTGAGTCAGGCAGAGTGTGAATTTAGATGGGGATCTAGGTACTTCAAAGTCTCACAGATGATCTGTGCATATGGCGGTGGTGGATCCTGCAACGTATGTACAAAAGATGATCACAGACGTTATGGTAATGTACAACTAGTTTCACTAGTGACGTGTTGATCTGTGTTTCTTTACAGGGGGATTCAGGAGGTCCTTTGGTTTGTGGAAACACTGCTGTTGGTGTCACATCTTTCGGCAGTCCTCGTCTCTGTAATTCACCTCTGAATCCTAATGTGTATACTAAGATTTCAGCGTATATTCAATGGATCCGCCAAGAAATTGGAAATATTTAGTGACTTCATGTAAACTAAAAAAGGAAGAAATGTTTTTCTTGAATTCTTCCATAAACCTTCTTTCAATAAAAGTATCACATGGCAAGCATCAAATATAGTCAAAGTGTTCTCATTGTCACAATCATATGTGATCAGGGGTCCGTTCTTCGTATGTCGCTAACTCAGTCAGCTAGATTTGATTGTTGACGATTTGACATGATCTGGGATTGTTTGGTTCTATTGTCTGGTCCAGGCACACTGTCTTCATTGAGGGGCAAGAGAGAGGCATTTGACAGCCTGGGAGGTCCGCAGCGGTACTGCAGGGGGTCCGCCAGTTAATGTTTGATCACAAATAATATTTTGTTAAAAATAATAAAACATTGGTAAAATCATCACAAATTAAAATTTATATTAAAGCTTCAAGCAGCGATGAAAGGGCCCTCACACCCGGGGCCACCGCCACCTGGTGGCTTTAGGAAAACAGCAAATAGTTGGCAACATCATTTTGATGTGCCACACTTCCTACTGCCAGCAGGTGACACTATGACTAACTGAATATTGACATGCATGATGTCTTAAGGCCAGGACTCTTATCAAACATGTGAAGTTTGGGGCAGATCGGAAATTGTATGCCTGACTTACAACATCATGTTTCGTGGCGAAACATCAGACTCAGACACGCCCTTCAGAGAAAACCCCATATCTTCACAATTTAACATCAGCAAGGCCTTACTATTAGACTGACCAAATATGATGCTTTTCTGGTTAAATATCAATGAAGAGTTAATCACAGTGTAAAACAAGGCATTCCCTGTTGACCACATGTAGTTGTCTTCAGGCAAGATATTGTAGTTTTATCAAACAACTGAAGTTTGGGGCAGATCGGATATTGTATGCCCGAGTTACAACAACTTCCTGTTTCATGGTGAAACATCAAACTTTGTGAGGCCGCCACGGACACACCATCCAGGGAAAACTCAAGATCTTACGCAATTTAACATCGCAAAGGTCTTTAGATTAGACTGTGCAAATGTGATGTTGATCTGATTAAATCTCTAGGAGGAGTTTGTTAACCCTCTGGACCCTAAGGATATTTTGTGGCCCTGGAGAAGTTTGACATGTTCTGACATTTGTGTGTGTGTGTGTGTGTTTTTAGTTGCTTTAAAGCATATTAATGGCTAAATTCTGATTACACTGTATTCAGCACAAACAGGGCTACAGTAATATGTGTGCAACATGTACATACAAGTTTGTAGTTTTGAGAAAATAATATTTATGCATAGTTTTTGAAAAAAATAAAATGTTAAATCACTGAAATCAGGCCATATAACACACTTTAAACATTTGTTCACAAGGCTTTTCAGAACTGGATGTTGTTGCCTAGAGTTTTTTCTTCAAAACAATGTGAAAACCATTTTGATCACTCTTTCATAAAAAACAATATAGTCATTTAACTTTTGTTAACACGTGGACACTAGGGGGCAAGATGGCTGCCTAGTAAGGACTACAAAACCCAGGCTGCCTGAGAGAGCAGCTGCAGCTAATAAGACACAGGATATAAAAGGAGATGTGTGGCTGTGAGAAGAGACGATCGAGAGCCAAGGAAGCTTAAGCTGTTTGTTGTGAGCTGAAGATATTTAAGCTCTTTTGTTTGTCTTATTGTCAGAATGGCTGCATGCGGGGAAGGTGTGGATCATCATGACTAATGCTATGATTCATACCTGAGGCATCAACGACTCCACCCTGAATATCAATGAGGAATGTGGCAGAGGGAACTGATTGAATGTATTGTTTGTAGCTTATTTACAAAATCACATTTAATCTAAAAGAAGTAATCTGACTATACATTTTCTTTACATAAAGACTTTAGACCCACAGTACCATTCAAAATTTTTAGATCTGTCTGTAAAAAAAAAAGCTCACCAAGGCTGGGTTTATTTGATCCAAAATAGTAAAAACAGTAATATTGTGAGATATTTTTACAATTTAAATAAATGTTTTCTATGTGAATACATGGTAAAGTGTAATTTATTTCTGTGATCAAAGCTGAATTCTCAGCATCATTACTCCAGTCTTCAGTGTCACATGATCCTTCAGAAATCATTCTAATATGATGATTTGATATATATTGTGGCGTCATAAGAGGGCGTGTTCTAGAACATTGCACTAAGATGGCTGGAGCAAGAGGGCGTCTTGTAAGAACTACCCTTCCCAGGTTACCCCACGTGGACACTAGGGGGCAAGATGGCTGCCTAGTAAGGACTACAAAACCCAGGATGCCTGAGAGAGCAGCTGCAGCTAATAAGACCAGAAACAGGATATAAAAGGAGGTGTGTGGCTGTGAGAAGAGACGATCGAGAGTCAAGGAAGCTTAAGCTGTTTGTTGTGAGCTGAAGATATTTAAGTTGATGCTCTTGTTTGATCATTAACAATACACACCTGCACCCTGAAAAGACTGTTGTAGTGGTGTTTCCTGGGAACCTGTGCAAGTCAAAGACCCTGAACCTCTCATGGTGTCACAATATGCTCAACAAACATTTATGAATATTATGATTTTTTTTTCAGGATTCCTTGATTAACTGAAAGTTCAAAAGAATAACATTTATCTGATATAAAAAGATTTTGTAACATTATAAATGTCTTTACTGTGTTTTTTGATAAATATATGGCATCTTTGTGAATAAAAGTATTAATTTCTTTCAAAAAACAAAACCGCAACAAGAAAACTAAACTCTTATTCAGCCCAAACTTTAGAATGGTAGTAAATAATGTTACAATAGATTTCTATTTCAGATACATTTTGAACGTTCTATTTATCAAAGAATCCTGAAATAAATTGTATACAACTGTTTTCAGTTTTATTATTTCATTCATAATAATAAGAAATGTTTCTTGAGCAGCAAATCAGCATATTACAGTGATTTCTGAAGGATCGTGTGAAACTGAAGACCGGAATCCAAATAGAAAACAATTATTTTAAATTATAAAAATACTTTTGCAATATTACTGTTTTTGCTGTATTTTGGATCAAATAAATTCAGCCTAGTTAAGCAGAATAAATTTTTTTGAAAACATTAGAAAAGCTAAAACTTTTGAACAGTAATGTATATTTGATTTACATGAAAACAACACATAGAGCAGTGGTAAAAATACAGTGCAAAAGAGACATTGAGGGCAAAAGTGCAAACAGGGACAGTGCAAGATGAACGAAAACGAATTAGTCTCTGTATTTGAGTGCGCTTGTCACACATCTACATTTAAAATAATGAACTTGAGCGTGCAAAAGACACAACATGTGTGAACGGTCAGTGGTTACACCAGCGTAGTAGTCAATAAATGGCACAGTAATGTGGGGAAATGTAGGGAACCTGCGACAGATGGCAACCCTATACTTTTATATCATGCTGTGTTTAATATTAAGCCTATAGAGCATATAAACATCCTCATGTTGTACGTGTATCTTTATTTAGCATTGAAAGGTTGCCTACCTATTTCATATTGCAACGTTTCCATTGATTTCACACATTTTAGTCTGGCAATAGTTCAACTAGTAGCTTACAATGTGAAGTTTATGCATCAAAAACGCTAATATAATTGAGAAGAAATGTTTTACCTTAAAAATGTTCTGCTCATGTTCATGTTTCTGAGGTAAATCCAAGGTAAACTCGCAGCATGTCTTCCGAACTCGATGAAAAGCAGAAGAATGATGAAGCTGATTCTTTGTTTTGAGGCACCGCTTGAGAAACTGGACCTCTCGCTGTTTTCATACGGATTACATAAACAGAGAATATTTGTTTTTTATATAAATGACTTCAAAAAGTAGACATTTACAGACGCTTTATAAAGAGATATCTGTCGTGTCTGTGTGGCAAGTTTTCTCTGAGCTCTGAGTATATTTTCACATGTATTTCAAAATGGACATCACAGGGAGACAGACGGGAGAATGCGCATCCTGTTTGTTTTCTTTATTTAGCGAAAAGCACAGCATTTAGTTTTTATTTTGAGTGTGCATTAATAAAAGTAGACACTTTAAGCTTTGTAAAGACATATCGTTCATGTCTGTGAGGCCAAAAATTATGGAGTATTTTAAGTTGTTTTACACTGTCATGAGGAAAAATCCAGCAAAATGCGCGGGCACGTTCTTCGGGTTCAGGGGGTTAATTGATCATTATAATTTTTTGTTCATTTTTTGAGTATTAAGTATTTAAATGCTCTAGGTTTTCATTTTGGGACACGCTCTGTGGGATAGTTTCTCACGGGAGCGGCTCTTCACATCTCATTGATTTTCTTTCTTATACATGTCTTATATGATGTAGCTTTAATATTTTGTTGTAGTTATTTTGTTTATTTCTTTGTTTCATTTTCCCTACACTTATGTTTAGACTTAAGTTAAATGTTTGTGTTTGATCCCTTTTTTATGTTGTGGCTTGAAATGAGCTGGCCGTAACATAAAATTGGAGGCTTGTCCTGAACTGCTACATGTGTAAGTAAGTGTAAAACGTTTTTAGTGTCCTCAGCTGGGTTTACAATCCTTCCATCGAGGCAGGTTTGGTTTTTTGTTTGTTGTTTTGCCTTTCTTATTTTTGAAGGTTATTCTTGGCGGCAGTTTTAAGTACACTTTGGGCTTTTGGTTTAAAAATACCAGTTGTCCTTGAGTTTAGCGTTTAAATGCCACCTCGAGTCTGGTACACCTTTGAAGATTAGATAGGTTTAGTTAGTTTCGTTTTTTGTCAGGAACTGAAGTCTCTCATTTTCATTTAAGGTGACACTTTGTTGCTTTTCATTTCCTTGTTGTTTGTTATGCCTGCTAAGAGTATGAAGACGATGTGGGAGCAATTTGTGATAAGTTTTCATCCATCTTGTAATTAGATAGATCCCTGGTGAAGTGGCTTTTGGGATTTGTATTCTCAGCGTTGTAGTTTATAGTGATGTTTTCACGCGTGCGTTTGCTGTTGATTTGTTTAGCGGTAATCTTACTCCTGTTTTAGCAAAAATGTCTTTGGTAGTCGAGGATTGTGTTTCCTTCAGAATTGTTACTAGAGAGATGCACAAATGAAGAGTTGCAGATTGCCAAGCGTTTTGACGTGGAGTTAACCAGTAATGCTAAGTAACACGAACACTGTGAAACGTGCACTTTTTGAATGGGGTGTTTTAGAGGTAAGAGCTCAAGTTACTGATCCTGAAGATTCTTTAATGTCTCCTTTTTATGATACTGACAAAAATGTAAAGTTTAGTGAGATGTTAGTGTAGTTAGTTTACTTATTTACAATTAATAAACAGTTAATTACCTCCCAGTTAGTCTCATCGGTTACTGGTTACGTTCAGCTGTCTGTCATTACAGTTCCCTGTCTTATTCAGTTCATGGTCATTTCCAATCTGTAGAGTGAGTAGTTTATGTTATCCTTCTCTGTGCCGTAATCTATGTATTATCTTTATGTGTATTAAAGAAAGTTAACAGTTGATCTTGCTCGTCTTCCTTCTGTGAACTATTACACAAACTGTGACAGAAGAACCGACCACAAAATGGATAAAGAGGACTATGCTTCACAAGATGGCCGGTTGCTGGAGGATTATGTGGAGGATTACCTGGAGCTCTATCATGAAACGTGCTGGGATGATGAAACCTGAACCCAAGCCAGCACCCACCATGGACCACGAGCTTGAACCCCCTCCATGCCTGGAGTTAGAGCCAGCCACAGAGTCCACCCTGGAGCCTGAGCATGTCGTCGCATCTGTCCCGAGGCTGGAGCCAATCGCTAGATCAAGCGAGAAATCAGGTCCAAACAGTCTCAATTTCAGTTCTCAAGATCCTTGTCACCACGGAGCTAGTCCCTCTCCAGTATTTTTCACCTGGGAACTACACTCTCTATTATGGATGATGCGATCCCACCCAATATCCTACTCACCCCATTGTCACCATCTCTGTTGATTCCATCATATTTGCTGGACTTATCTGCCCCACTGGTGTCTCATAGCTCCTCAACTCCGCCCTCGTCGCTGATCCCCGGCAGCTTGTTGGCTTCACTTCGGGCTCATTTAACACCAGCGTGGCTCTGTGATGCAGATCCCCTGGCTACACCTCAGGCCTCCATGACCAGCTCTCCGCCTTGACCTGTCAGCCCTCTGGATCCGTCGTGGCTCTGCACTCCCTTAGCTCTGCCGTGGTTTGCCATTACTATGGCTCTACTGGGCTCCCTTGTCCCTCCAGCTGCAACTTGGTCTCTCATCGCCCTGGTTTCACTGTGGACTTCTGGGCCTCTGGCTGTGCCTCAACCCTCCATCCCTCCAGCTTCTCCGGGATTCTCCTATCCCTTCGGTTCCACCGTGGTCCTCGCTCCCTCCAGTGTTGCCCTGTTCTGCCAGGCCCCCTCCTCCACAACGGTCACTCAAGCTGATGACATCACCTCGGCCCTGCATGCCTGCGATGTTGCCCTGGGCTGTCATCCTCACGGCTTCGAGATGGTCTCCACCTCATCCCGCTCCACTGCCATCGGTCGACTCCCAGATTTATCCCAGTAGGATATTTAGGACTCTGCCTTGGCTCCTCCCTCCGCCAGTTCCGCCGTGGTGTTCCTCTCTGCTATCTCCTCCTGTCTGTCCTGTCTGACACGCCTGGGGGGGGAGAGGGGAGTTCTGTAAGGATTATGTTCTCTGTGCCTTAATCTATGTATTATCTTTGTGTGTATTAAAGAAATTTAGTAGTTGATCTTCCTCATCTTCATTCTGTGAACTACTACACAAACTGTGACAACCAGCAGCAGCCTGAACCATTGATACAAGGCAGGATGGATCTACGGTTTCAATGTTTGCACCAAATTCTGATCCTATACCATCTGAATGTCGCAGCAGATAGGCCATTATTTTTTTCCAATTTCCTATTATCTAATTTTTGTGAGCCCATGTAACCTCAGTTTGCTGTTTTTAGCTGACAGGAGTGACACCAGCATGTCTTCTGCTGCTGTAGTCCATCTGCTTCAAGGTTCAACGTGTTGTGTGTTCAGTGAGGCTCTTCCCTCTCTGTCAGCTTGAACCAGTTTGCCCATTTTCCTCTGACTTCTGGCAGCAATAAGGCATTTTTTGCAGCCATTGGATATTTCTTTGTTTTTCAGAGCATTCTCTGTAAACCTTAGAGATGGTTGTGCGTGAATATCCTAGTAGATCAGCAGTTTTTGAAATATTCAACAACCAGGCCACATTCAGTCACTTAAATCACATTTCTTCTCTATTCTGATGCTCAGTTTGAACTTCAGCATCTACATGCCGCAATACATATAGTTACTGTCATGTGTGATACACTGATTATTAGATATTTGCGTAAATAGGCAACTGAACAGGTATACCAAATACCATTGTTTATAAAAAAAGATCATGTGAAAAATAAGCAATGATCTAGGCATAATTATTATTATTATTATTATTATTATTATTATTATTATTATTATTATTTAAGGCATATTATTATTACATAGAGACGTAGCTAAATCTACTGTGCAACAGTAGCCTCTAATATATTCTGTCAATTTCTTCACGTTAA
The DNA here is from genome assembly GCA_018749465.1 of Paracanthobrama guichenoti. Classification (NCBI taxonomy): domain Eukaryota; kingdom Metazoa; phylum Chordata; class Actinopteri; order Cypriniformes; family Gobionidae; genus Paracanthobrama; species Paracanthobrama guichenoti. The sequence continues at coordinate 13,482,749 of CM031964.1, forward strand.
ACCAAGCTTTTATTTTGACGGGTTGCCGTGAAGACCTTTGAGTGTCTGTGTTGATGATATGACAGTTTTCTCAAATGAAACGGTAAATGCTCATGAAGTGACGGTTTATGCGTTTGTGTCTTCATATAGTTACACACGGCAGAGATTACAAAGATAGCGAGCGAGTGTCACACGTGCGTGCGCACGCGCATCAGTGCCCGCCATTCACACAGAGACGCAGAACATGCAGGAGTAATATTTAAATAGTATTTTGCAGTTTAATATTCACAGACACTAGTATATATTCAGCTACAGTCTGGAGCCCTGTGCTTAGATAAACACGAAATCGACTGAACGCAGCTGCGGGAGTCACTACTACCGATACTACAGAAATGCTGGTATCGTCACATTTTTTACATTTCAGTACCGACTTGGTACCGAAGTACTGGTACTTGTGATACACACATACAGTATATCACTGTAAAGAGATTGCTGTAAATTATACAGTAACTTACTGCCAGCTGTTTGTAAATGTATTTCACTTACAGTATAGTGAACATTTTACTGTATTTGCATTTACAATATCAGTACTGTTAAATGTATTTATTTTATTTTTATTTATTTATTTTCATTTATAAATAAAAATACAATAATGCAATTATGCAATTTTTTTTTTTTTATACAAATCTTGACCACTATAGGAGCCATTAGGCTCCTGGGGACCATTTGTGTCTGTAGCAATGCAAAATCCAAGCCAAGGCATACTAACAAGAGAAAACAATCCTTAAAAAATAAGATACAGTAAAGGTCAGTTTGTGTTGTGCTACATTCAGTAAATGTTCCAGTCAAAGTTGACAAGCTCTCTGATGAGAAACACCACGAGGGCTGATGCTTTTCTTTGGACCTTTCCAGATTTCCATCTGATCTGTGACTTTGGTGTTTGTTGACATCAGGGTTGATTCTCACAATGAACCTGCAAGCACAGGAAAACAATACATAATTTTTAAGACCAGTGTTAGCAGAATTTGCCTTAACTCTCAAACTTGATGCTGCATGTACTTTGACATTAATAAAAGCTACATCTTGTAAGGAGCGGTTTTACTGCTAAGACAAAAGCTGAGATCCAACGCCCTGACCAAAACCTTCTCCCCCTCTCTACCTCCCTTTCCCCCCTTCCCTTGATTCAAGTCCCAGAATGCAGATATACTACATATGATTTATCTTGTGAATCTATTGTTTTATCCCTTTCATGTCTGGTGTCTTTTTAAAGGTCACAGTGCGATTGGTAAAATGGTCTCAACATCACTGAAGTCACTGATAGGGTTAGAAAGATTGAAACATATGAGAATTGTGTTCTCTTTTTGAGTGGTCTCTCCAAAGATATCTGATCCTCTCCCCCAAACTAGGTGTTTGTGTTGCGAATATTTACAACCCTTTGTTCTGGTCTGGGTATTTAAGGAAGGGTAGCAGGGCTGCCATTTGGGAATATTCTGTAGACAGAAGCCCCCATGCAGTGTTGTGTCAGTGTCATAAGAGGCACTCGCATACACACTGTATGTATTGTGCCAGATATGACTCTTTGAAACTATTTTCATATTACTTGGTAATTGTATTTTATATTTTTATGCTGAAAGTTTTGTACCATGGATTCATGTTTAATTATGATGTTTAAGTTCTGTCTGGCCAAAATAAATGTTAATCTTGATTTATTCTGTATTTTTCATAAGTCATTACTCAAGTAGTGTCGCATGAGGAGTTTGTAGGAGTTTCCGTAAATCTTTCTGTCAGGGCAGATTCATACGGAGGACCCCATGACCGGAGCATGGCGCTAAGCATGAGGGGCAATCTGATTTCTGACTGTCACTGTTATTAACAAGTTGCAGCTCTCGTGACTATTGCTAAAATTACACTTTCTGTTATGAGTAAGCATGTGCGACTCACTTAAAGGTAAAATAGTTCACTCTGCAATCCTCTGTAATATCAGAACTGACTAATTTGCATCCGTGAGGTAATGTAATTATAATCGCGAGCATTATTAGTTAGATTATAATCGTTAGATTCCGTCCTTGGGCTAACGGATGGACCTTACAATCTGATTCTGAATGGACCTACAAAGATGGTGCATAATTAGATGATAATCCATTACATTAATGTGTCATTATTTACAATTCATTGCTGTAGCTCAAACAGTAGAGCAAGATGCTAGAATGCTGAAATAATGGGTTTGATTTCCAAGGAATGGATAACTTAATAAAAATCAATAAAACAACTTAATGAAACTTAAATACTATGTAAATTGCTTTGGATTGTTGGAAACTCAGAAGCGAAGACCAGAAGAACTTGGATATATCTTCAGCAGGATTCTTTATTGAGAACTTGCTGTTTGGTCGCTGTAGTCACCAAGTCTGACTCAAATAGTATAAACACTGTAATTTATCCACATTTTACAGGGGGAGAGTTTCACACCGTAGAGGAGACAATCTAAACAAAGGAATGACCGGTCACCAGTTCTAATCCAATCAGTCATTCAAATGCATAGATGCTAATCCAATCACATCCAATTCAGAAATGGGACAGGGGCTCCAAGAGCCATTAAAAACAAAAGGTGAGAATCTCAGTAATCTGGCTCATTTGACCTGCATTAAAGTGAACAGGAACTGGCCTGGAAACTTTGTATAACAGAATAATTTATCTGATGTCACCTAAAATGCTAAATACAATGTGTGTCCCTTAGTTTTAAATATATTCCTAAATTTGTAATCCCACAGGACAAAGGTGTCTTCCAAATACATGAATATAAATGTAATGTAAAAAAAAGGAAAAAAAGAAAATCTAATTCTGCATCAAAATAGATGGCTAATAATGAAGGGTGTTGTGGCTGGATGATGATTTTGCCCTTCATAGTCAGCATCCATGTGTTTGCTTAGAGAACAGACTCTCCTGTAACAGTCACAGCAGCTGAAAACATTTGACATCATATTGAAATAATATACAGTACTAACCTTTTTGGAGAGTTACCGGCGGTACATCTTTTGTTCGTTAACCGTCACTTTCACCATACAGTTAAAAAAAACCAAAAAACAACTTAAATGGATTTACAGTAGAGAAAAATAAAAAATTACAGTAGTTACCATATATTTTCCCATAATCCTTTGCGGTTTACAGTAACATGCTGTATACATCATGAACGTCCTGATTTTGCCAAGTGGTTGCTGTCCTGAGACCAATGTGCTTTAATGATGACCCTGGGACAACAACTGCCTCAGCCAATCCATGTTTATGATGTCCGCCAAATAAAAAAAAAAAAAAAACACAGTAAACACTACAGATTACTACAGTAAACGCATCTGCCAACAAGCACACAAGTTACAAGGTAAGACCAAGGATTTTTTTTTACATCTTCTTATTAATTTACAGCAGTCTGCTACTTCAACATTAGTTTGCATTTGCGAGTTAATTGACAGTTGCTACCAGCCAAAATTCATCAGCCCTGCTAACTTTCTGGCTCAAACCAAAACAATCTTGAAAGCACTGTTTATATTTTTATATTTGTATAATGTGCCTATAGCTACAAAAAGGGGGGTGTAGATATAGCTACATATCTGAATATGACTTTCATTGCTGATGTTTCATGATGTTGTCTTCAGACCATCATATGAATATGTAAGGGTGGATCGCCTACAGTGGATCAGGCTGCAGGGTTGCCAAAAGACTAAAGAAACGTTATCAGCAAGATTGTAGAAAACTGTACACTTCTCGTCTATAACCACCCACAGCAGCTCATACCAACGACAGAAATAAGTGCAGTTACAATAGCAAAATATGTGGGAGAGCATTGCTATAATGTGACTATATTGTATTGCAATAGGTAGCACATCAAAGTTAATACCAAATCAAAACTAGTTAGCACATCATTTGTAATAGAAATAATTGAATGACAAAATCTGTGTATGGTTACAATTAAAATAGTTAAAAAATAGATGTATGTGATGATAATATTAATCGTACCCAGCATGAATAGAATGTTACCTGAGGGATAAAGAGAGAGAGAGGGAGAGAGAGAGGCTTTAGAAAAGAGAAGAGAGAAAGAGCCAGAGCAAAGAAGCCCAGTGAAAAGAAGAGCCAGAGAATAAAAGAGCCAGAGCAACAGTTACAATCTTCTTTTATCTATTCCTTGACCATGTAACTGAAACCCTAATGTGAGTCATTCAAACTGACCAATCAGACCAAACCTCCCCACTGTACTTAAGGTGTGGCACACATTTGGCCTACAGGCCTTCAGCATTTCTTTGTCTTTAGGAATTCCAAATGGACCTTCTGGTAAGAAAGATGGGGATTGAAAACAGTACACCAAATGTCTTTGTTCAATTTCAAATATCAAATATCTTTGATTATTTTCAATCCTACAAATATGATTCAGATCATTACTGATGTTGTCTTCAGACCATCATTTGAATATTATTTAAATCATTACTGATGTTTCATGATGTCTTCAGACCATCATATGAATATGATGACCTCAAGTCATCACTCATTTATTCTGTTTCTTCATGTTTTCTTCAGACATCATATGAATATGTTGACCTCAAGTCATCACTGATTTATTCTGTTACATGATGTTGTCTTCAGACCATCACATGAATATGACTTCAGATCATTATTGATGTTTCATGATGTTGTCTTCAGACCATCACATGAATATGACTATATTTACAGTAACATACTGTTCAAATTACAGAAGTCGAGTTACAGTGTTATCTTGCAATTGTTATAAAAGTATGTTCTATATAGTATAAATGTGTATAGTGTGAATGAAATGAAATTGAATATATATATATATATATATATATATATATATATATATATATATATATATATATATATATATATATATATATATATATATATGAAATCTGGACATATTACATCAGCCATGTTGTCATTGTCCTATGACCAACAGAGTCAGTTGCGTCGTTTTACTTCCATTGAAAAATGGAATGGCCTCACGGGATAGTAAAGTGTCCATTGAATGCACACTTCAGAATCTCACTGGAAATAGTAGTAGATCATCCGGGTACTTTTGCCTATTGTTTTGTGAATACTATGAATTCAGACATATGCTGTAAAAAATATTTGTTGCCTTAAATTTTGAAGTAGAATTAATGTATGTGAAAACATATGTTGTTATAACTCATTGATCATATTTTTTTTTACAGTGTACTACTTGGTTTGCATACTACCTTTCACCCTCTACATAGTATGGAAGTAGGCATATTCAGACACAGTGAGTGTTTTGTCATGAGAGCTCACTGATCGTCTTCTTCATCATGACCATCATCATCTCTCTGCTCCGACTGGCCTCTCTGCTGCCACACCTGACCTTCACTGGTGAGATTGAACTGAACTGAATATTGATCAGTCTGGTAAGTAATATAGCTAACTAACAGCACTATCTCTCTTTCAGCTCAAGTGAACGGCAAGGAAGCCAAACCCCGCTCCAGACCTTACATGGATTTCTTCAGAAGAACTGTCGACATATCTGTGGTGGATTCCTCATTTCTGATCAGTTTGTCTTGACTGCTACTCATAAAAAAGGTAAAAGTGACCTCATGGTCACAAAAATATATATTTACAATATTACATGGGGGGCACAAAAGTAATTTCACATTAATTTACTTGGTGGCCATCTTGGTAACACGCTCAATTTCCAGTCATGCAAGAATGGCTCATATATGTTGGTCAGTATTAGGAATAAGATCAGACAAAAATGGTATAATAAATTCAGCTTTTTTAAAACTAATAATTACTCTGGGACACTCTGGGTTCGGGCAAAAAAATTCCTCCCCCGCAGCCCTCCCCCGGACAACACGCCAAATACGCATAATCTTTACTCTGTTTAAATTGATGTAAGTGTGCACTCGTGAATTCATCATTGTGTTGCTCATACAATTTATTTTTTTATTTTTTAAGGAGGTGGAGTAACTAGTTCTTTAATGTCTCCACCCATATCCACCATAAGTATATTTATACTGTGTTTATCCAGTGAGAGCTCACTCATCGTCATCTTCATCATGACCATCATCATCATCTCTCTGCTCCTGCTGTCCTCTCTGTTGCCACACCTGACCTTCACTGGTGAGAATGATTATATAACAACATATTAATTAATTATTTAAGAATATTTAATTGGTATGTGCTGAATAAGTTGCCTGACAGCACTCTCTCTCTCTCTCTCTCTCTCTCTCTCTCTCTCTCTCTCTCTCTTTCAGCTCGTGTGGGTATAGTGAACGGCACAGAAGCCAAACCCCACTCCAGACCTTACATGGTTTCTCTTCAGTCGAATGGGCGACATATCTGCGGTGGATCTCTCATTTCTGATCAGTTTGTCTTGACTGCTGCACATTGTTGGAACCAGTAAGAGCTTGTTTAGTGTGAACTGTAATGTTGAGTTAGAAGTACTTTTGACTAATAATGACTGATGACGATATCATATGACATAAATGCACATTAGCAATTGTGCTCTTTCAACAGAGGAGATATTCTGTCTGTTGTTGTTGGTGCTCATGACTTAAGGGACATCAACACTTCAGATCGCATTAAAGTGATGTCCTACATCCCACATCCAGAATATATAGGCCCACCCAACCCTATCCGGAATGACATCATGCTTTTGAAGGTAACAACCTGTAATACTTTTAGTTCAAAAGAATATCTGGTCTGGAAACAGTAGCCAAAACACTATGTTTGATTTTCTATTACAATTTCTTGCTTTAAAAATTACTGAAGGGATTTAAATCATCATATGTAAATGACCAAGTGATTCTGAAAGGCAGAAAACCTGAAAAAAAAACATTGATGCATTTTTCGTGGTTTTTTTAAAAAGCATAAAAACTATAATAAAGATGCACATCAAAGTAAACCCAACTTTAGGGCTTCTGTATTTACCTCAAAAACCAAAGTATAATCAACTGAAGTTCAGTCTTATAAAAGACTGTTTATTAGTAATGTCTGTATTTTTGAATTACAGCTAGAGAAACCTGTTGAACTAAGCAACAATGTTAGTCCGATACCATTACCAAATGAAGGAGAAGACTTGGGAACAGGTACTGTCTGTAGTGTTGCCGGCTGGGGATACCTGGAGTCTAATGGCCCAGTGAGTGATCGTCTAATGGAGGCAGACACGACTACATTGAGTCAGGCAGAGTGTGAGCTTAGATGGGGATCTACGACCTTCGAAGTCTCACAGATGATCTGTGCATATGGCAGTGGTGGATCCTGCTTTGTATGTACAAAAGATGACTCACAAATATTATGGTATTGTACAAACTGGTTTCACTAGTGACGTGTTGATCTGTGTTTCTTAACAGGGGGATTCAGGAGGTCCTTTGGTTTGTGGAAACACTGCTGTTGGTGTCACATCTTTCGGCAGCCTCCTCTGTAATTCACCTCAGAATCCTAATGTGTATACTAAGATTTCAGCGTATATTCAATGGATCCGCCAAGAAACTGGAAATATTTAGTGACTTCATGTAAACTAAAAAGGAAGAAATGTTTTTCTTGAATTCTTCCATAAACCTTCTTTCAATAAAAGTATCACATGGCAAGCATCAAATATAGTCAAAGTGTTCTCATTGTGATCAGGGGTCCGTTCTTCGTATGTCGCTAACTCAGTCAGCTAGATTTGATTGTTGACGATTTGACATGATCTGGGATTGTTTGGTTCTATTGTCTGGTCCAGGCACACTGTCTTCATTGAGGGGCAAGAGAGAGGCATTTGACAGCCTGGGAGGTCCACAGCGGTACTGCAGGGGGTCCGCCAGTTAATGTTTGATCACAAATAATATTTTGTTAAAAATAATAAAACATTGGTAAAATCATCACAAATTAAAATTTATATTAAAGCTTCAAGCAGCGATGAAAGCGCCCTCACACCCCGCCACCTGGTGGCTTTAGGAAAACAGCAAATAGTTGGCAACATAATTTTGACGTGCCACACTTCCTACTGCCAGCAGGTGACACTATGACTAACTGAATATTGGCATGCATGATGTCTTAAGGTCAGGACTCTTATCAAACATGTGAAGTTTGGGGCGGATCGGAAATTGTATGCCTGACTTACAACATCATGTTTCGTGGCGAAACATCAGACTCAGACACGCCCTTCAGAGAAAACCCCATATCTTCGCAATTTAACATCATCAAGGCCTTACTATTAGACTGACCAAATATGATGCTGTTCTGGTTAAATGTCAATGAAGAGTTAATCACAGTGTAAAACAAGGCATTCCCTGTTGAACACATGTAGTTGTCTTCAGGCAAGATATTGTAGTTTTATGAAACAAGTGAAGTTTGGGGCAGATCGGGTATTGTATGCCCGAGTTACAACAACTTCCTGTTTCATGGTGAAACATCAAACTTTGTGAGGCCACCACGGACACACCATCCAGGGAAAACTCAAGATCTTACGCAATTTAACATCGCAAAGGTCTTTAGATTAGACTGTGCAAATGTAATGTTGATCTGATTAAATCTCTAGCAGGAGTTTGTTAAACACAGCATGATATAAAAGTAGGATTGCCAACTGTCCCGTATTAGCTGGGATGTCCCGTTTACTGGGTTTAAATGTGACTGTCCCGTTTATTGACTGCTACGCTGATGTAACCACTGATCGTTCACATGTTGCGTCTTTTGCGCACTCAAGTTTGTTATTTTAAATGTAGCCGTGTACAATTTATTTCAGGATTCTTTGATACATAGAAAGTTCAAAACACAGCATTTATCTGAAATAGAAATCTATTGTAACATTACATACTACCATTCAAAAGTTTGGACTGAGTAAGAGTTTAGTTTTTTTGTTGTTGTTTTGTTTTTTGTTTTTTTGAAAGAAATGTATACTTTTATTCACAAAGATGCCATATATTTATCAAAAAACAAACAAAAACACATTAAAGACATTTATAATGTTACAAAATGGCTTAATTATTGTCTTATTCTGGTCAATAAGCTTAAAAATCGCTCAATAAGTGCCATAATTAATGTGGATAAAACTTTCACTTTAGAATAGGGGTCAAATTGTCTTTATTACACTATTTTAGCAATTTATGGCAAAATCAGCAGTAATTAAACATAATTAATTAAGTAATTAAACATAATTACTAGTTTATTGTTCAGTTAACTTAACAGAATGGCACAGAAATATAATTACATCACTACAGAAAAATAATAAATGGCGTATTAAGTTGTAAATAATGGCTAATGTGCCCTTACTATAGTAAGTTAATCATTAATTACTAATTTATCCATGCTTAACTAATGCATAATTGTGAACAAGCAAATCATTAATTACTAGTTTAACTAATGCATAATTCAGGACCCTTAAAATGTAAAGTTAATCATTAATTACTAGTGTGTTCATGCTTAACTAATGCTTAATTGTGAACAAGTTAATCATTAATTAATGCTTAACTAATGCATTATTCTGGACCCTTAAATATATATATATATCAAACCATCATGTTAGAATGATTTCTGAAGGATCATGTGACACTGAAGACTGGAGTAATGATGCTGAGAATTCAGCTTTGATCACAGAAATAAATTACACTTTACCATGATTTATTCATGATATATAACCCTCGTTCCCTGAAGGAGGATTCCACTTCCGCATTTATACCCGCACGGCGGGCGGAGGGTGAACCGCATGCCAATGGGCATTGGCTTGTTTAGAATCACTCGAAGCAGATTGGTCTCTGAAAACAGATCCCAATTCGTCGTCAGTTCCGGCGTACGTCTCTGTTCCCTCCTTCAGGGAATGAGGGTTACATACATAACCGAGACATTCCCTTTCAGTCGGTCACGTTAGATGTACGTCAGAACTGACCGACGAATTGGGATCCCTACCAACACGCCAGGGATGCTGGCCCTTCTAGCGCCCTGCTTGAGCTCACTGGACCGTTCCTATATTGGAGAGGGAGTCAGGGCTCCAGGCAGGGAAGAACAGTCACTGCTGTTCCTGCAAGACCCACTCAGAGTGACTACTGGATAACGCTGGGAAATCGTGCCCGTTTTGGAAGACGGGATGCTGCGGAGCCACATCCTTCAGGAGAGGTGGCTGATTACACATAAGGACTAACCTAGCAGGGTAGTGCAGCATATGGCAGTCTCTGGGGTGGTTCCAACCTGGTTCCAGGGGTGAAAGAACACCCCCAGAGACGACAGAGCGGGCTCTGTCAAGGGAAAGACACGGGGCTAGCCAAGTAGGGTAGCTGGTACCGTGGAGTATACACATATGGGGTTGCCGAGGGAATCGCAACATATGGATACCCAGACTGCACACACGTTCCACCAGCATATGGGTGCAGGCCTGGTGTCAGATGGCCGCAACGTCTGACACCAAATGGGTGAGGGAGGAGCTCGACAGGGTTAGCCCTTTCTGGGGAACACAAATAGAAACAATAAATGCACGTATCCGGCCCAGGGGGCGGGAATGGCGTTGCAAGCCAACACTAGAACGGGCACTTAGCGCTACTGTCCCCTGGGGACGAGGCTATAGAATCTAGCGAACGTGTTTGGTGTCGCCCAGCCCATAGCTCTACATATATCTGTCAGCGAGGTGCCTTGAGCCAGCGCCCAGGAGGAAGCTACACTCCTAGTCGAGTGTTCTCACAACCTGAACAGGCAAGGCACGTCTTGGGACTGGTACACCAAGACAATAGCATCCACTATCCAGTGGGCTAACCTCTGCTTGGAGACAGCCTTTCTCTTCTGCTGGCCTCCGTAACAGATGAAGAGCTGTTCTGAGGTCCTAAAGCTTTGAGTTCGGTCCATGTAGGCGCGGAGATCGCGGACGGGACAGAGCAAAGCCAGGGCTGGGTCTGCTTCCTCCGAAGGCAGTGCTTGCAGGTTCACCACCAGATCTCGGAAAGGAGTGGTGGGAACCTTGGGCACGTATCCGGGCCGGGGTCTCAGGACAACGTGAGAGTTACCTGGCCCGAATTCTAGGCACGATTCGTTGACTGAAAGTGCGTGCAGGTCCCCTATCCTCTTGATGGAGGCCAATGCAACCAAGAGTACTGTCTTCATAGACAGGATCTTTAACTCAGTGGACTGCAAAGGCTCAAAGGGAGGGCTCTGGAGTGCTCTGAGCACCAGATCAAGTCCCAAGTCGTGCTTCCCTAAGGACTTACCGTCAACTGTGTCGTGATACGCCGCTATTGCTGCAACGTACACTTTGAGGGTGGAGGGAGACAGCCTTCGCTCCAACCCGTCTTGCAGAAAGGAGAGCACGACGCTAACTGAACACCTTCGGGGGTCTTTGTGGCGAGAAGAACACCACTCAAAATGGCGCCGCCGTGTTCGGTCGCCGTTCAGGTCGCTCCGCGAAGACTGTGCTTTTATTTACTATTTTACTTTCTTTTACTCTCAATTTTTATAAACTTATCAACTGCATTGATCTGCTATGACAGCAAAACTCTTTTGGACATTGGTTACCTCTACACTGGATTGTTTCAGGACACTTTCGCCGATCCTCTGTGGCCATCTGAGATCCTTCGCAACGCAGAGTTCAACAATGGACAGAGCCGACAGCGAAGAATCAAGAAACACTGTGGGAAATGCGTGGGGATCCATAACAGACTGAGGAAAAGGGCATTCAGCCCTCCTCTTCCGAGCATTCTTCTAGCAAATGTTCAATCCCTGGAGAATAAGATGGACGATCTTAGAGCCAGGATAAGTTTTCAACGGGACATGAGAGACTGTAACATCTTTTGTTTGTCCGAAACATGGCTCACGCCCACGGTCCCGGACACAGCTGTGACGCCGTCTGAGAACTTCTCTGTTTTTCGGATGGACAGAACAGCCGAGGCCGGTAAATCCAAAGGCGGTGGAATATGCTTCATGATCAACAAGAAATGGTGTGACCCCAGGAACATCACCATTCTCTCGTGGTCCTGCTCGCCTCATCTGGAACATTTAACAATCATTTGCCACCCATTCTATCTGCCGAGGGAGTTTTCCTCTGTCGTCGCGACCGCCGTTTACATTCCACCACAGGCAGACACAGCGCTGGCTTTATCTGGCCTTCATGATGTTGCCAGCGGCGTCATAAACAAACACCCGACGCGGCGTACATCGTCGCGGGGCGATTTCAACAAAGCAAACCTAAAGAAAGTCCTGCCAAACTTTCACCAGCACGTCTCCTGTCCTACACAAGGAGCAAACACACTGGATCATTGCTACTCCGCTTAAGAACGCCTATAAAGCGCGGTCACTTCCAGCTTTTGGCAAATCGGATCATGCCGCCATTTTCCTCACACCCGAATACAAACAAAGGCTTGTTCAGGAACCCCCGGTGAGGCGGGAAGTTAAACGCTGGTCGCTCCATTCAGAGACCGTGCTACAGGCAGCTCTGGATGATGTGGATTGGGACATGTTACGAGCGAGTTCAGCTGACGTAAGCGAGTTCACAGATGTGGCGCTTTGCTTCATCAACACGCTTTTAAAGAGCAAGCCACACAAACAATAACAATAACGTCCTTCTCAAATCAGAAACCGTGGGTGGACAATTCAATCCACGCTGCAGTGAACACACGCACTGCCGCATACAATGCCGGTCTCCAATCGGGGAACATGACTGAATACAGATCATCCTGCTATGCTCTCAGACGTGCAGTTAAAGCCGCAAAACTCCGTTACAAAGACCGAGTGGAGTCTCATTTCCAACTCAACGACTCGCGGCGCATGTGGCAGGGTCTGAGGTCCATCTGCTCTTTTGGATCTAATCCTCTGCAGAGGTGAGCGCTGATCCATCGCTTGTGAATGAGTTAAACTCTTTCTATGCTCGCTTTGACTGTAACCAAGTGGCGCGTCAGAGGGAATTACTCAGAGCAGCAACAACCACGTGATCTCTGTCTCGGAGGATGAAGTTCGGAGGGCACTCAAGCGTGTGGACGTCAGGAAAGCTGCTGGGCCAGATTGTTTACATCCATCTTTAATGTGTCCCTCGTTACAACTGTGGTCCCCACCTCCTTCAAAAAATCCACCATCATCCCTGTCCCTAAGAACAGTAAACCCTCTTGCCTAAATGACTACCGTCCAGTGGCTCTCACGTCTATAGTCATTAAGGTATTTGAGAGACTCATTAAAAACACCATTTGCGCCTTCATTCCTGACACTTTGGACCCTCTTCAGTTTGCCTATCGTCCCAATAGAGCGACTGAAGATACCATCTCTCATGTCCTCCACTCCTCCCTCACTCACATCGACAGCAAAAGTGGGAACTACGTAAGGCTGCTATTTATTGACTATAGCTCAGCCTTTAACACCATAGTTCCCATCAAGCTAACCTCCAAACTCCTGGATCTCAGCCTGAATCCTTCTCTCTGCCACTGGATTGAGGACTTCCTCACTGGCAGGCCTCAGGTGGTGAGAATAGGCCAGTCCACCTCCACCTCCATCTCCCTGAGTGTGGGAGCTCCACAGGGCTGCGTCCTGAGTCCCCTGCTCTACTCTCTCTACACACATGACTGTTTGTCCACACACAGCTCCACCTCTATCATCAAATTTGCTATTGATACTGTTGTCCTGGGCCTCATTTCCAACAACAATGAGACGGCATACTTGGACGAGGTGGAGCATCTAACATCATGGTGCCAGGACAACTGTCTCTCTCTGAATGTTGGCAAGACCAAAGAAATGATTGTGGACTTCAGGAAGAGACAGCAATGGACATACTCCCCCCTCATGATCAGCGGGTCACCAGCATCTTCAAGTACCTGGGTGTAAACATCTCCGAGGACCTGACCTGGACTGCTCACATTCAGACACAGGTGAAAAAAGCCAGGCAAAGACTGTACCACCTGTGCCTGCAGAGGAAATTCAGGGTTTCACCAGCTATCCTGAAAACTTTCTATTTAGGCGCGATAGAAAGTGTATTAACTCAGTGCATCACAGCGTGGTATGGGAACAGCACCAGTCATGACTGCAAAGCCCTGCAAAGAGTCGTGTGCTTATCCGAGCATATCTCAGGGTCAGCTCTCCCGTCTCTGCAGGACGTCTACACCAAACGCTGCAAAGGTAGAGCTACTAAGATCATCAAGGACTCTAATCACCCTGCTAACCCTCATTTCACGCTGCTGCCATCTGGTAAGCACTTCCGAAGCCTGATGGCCAAAACTGAGAGACTCAGGAGAAGCTTCTTCCCCCAGGCCATCAGACTCCTGAACTCAGTCACCTAACATCACGTGACTTCACTTCAGGATAAACATCGATACACTGACATTGCACTGCACTTTCTGTTCTTGTTGTTACTGTGTAACAACCTGTTATAAACCTGTTTGCACATTATACTCTTTATACATTTGTTAACCACATATTTATAAGTCTACAGTTTACTGACACAGTCTACTTCAATTATTTTATTCCACTTCTTTATTTTAATTTTTTTACTTTTTTTCTTCTACTTGACTTGATTATTTATAATTCTACAGATATATATATATATATACAAAGCTCGATTATATATTTATATATATATATATATATATATATATATATATATATATATATATATATATATATATATATATATATATACACTCACTCGGCAGAGTGTGAGTATATATATACCTAAAGGATTATTAGGAACACCATACTAATACTGTGTTTGAACCCCTTTCACCTTCAGATCTGCCTTAATTCTACGTGGCATTGATTCAACAAGGTGCTGAAAGCATTCTTTAGAAATTTTGACCCATATTGATAGGATAGCATCTTGCAGTTGATGGAGATTTGTGGGATGCACATCCAGGGCACGAAGCTCCCGTTCCACCACATCCCAAAGATGCTCTACTGGGTTGAGATCTGGTGACTGTAGTGGCCATTTTAGTACAGTGAACTCATTGTCATGTTCAAGAAACCAATTTGAAATGATTCGAGCTTTGTGACATGGTGCATTATCCTGCTGGAAGTAGCCATCAGAGAATGGGTACATGGTGGTCAAAAAAAGGGATGGACATGGTCAGAAACAATGCTCAGGTAGGCCGTGGCATTTAAACAATGCCCAATTGGCACTAAGGGGCCTAAAGTGTGCCAAGAAAACATCCCCCACACCATTACACCACCACCAGCAGCTTGCACAGTGGTAACAAGGAATGAGTCATCAGACCAGGAAACATTTTTCCAGTCTTCAACTGTCCAATTTTGGTCAGCTCGTGCAAATTGTAGCCTCTCTTTCCTATTTGTAGTGGAGATGAGTGGTACCCGGTGGATGTCTTCTGCTGTTGTAGCCCATTCGCCTCAAGGTTGTGCATGTTGTGGCTTCACAAATGCTTTGCTGCATACCTCGGTTGTAACGAGTGGTTATTTCAGTCAAAGTCGCTCTTCTATCAGCTTGAATCAGTCAGCCCATTCTCCTCTGACCTCTAGCATCAACAAGGCATTTTCGCCCCCACAGGACTGCCGTGATACTGGATGTTTTTCCTTTTCACACCATTCTTTGTAAACCCTAGAAATGGTTGTGCGTGAAAGTCCCAGTAACTGAGCAGATTGTGAAATACTGGCCCGTCTGACACCAACAACCATGCCACACTCAAAATTGCTTAAATCACCTTTCTTTCCCATTCTGACATTCAGTTTGGAGTTCAGGAGATTGTCTTGACCAGGACCACACCCCTAAATGCATTGAAGCAACTGCCATGTGATTGGTTGATTAGATAATTGCATTAATGAGAAATTGAACAGGTGTTCCTAATAATCCTTTAGGTGAGTGTATATATAGTACTTTTTTATCCTATTTCTATTATAATTTCCTCCTTGTGTTTTTAACTGTGAATTTGCACTGTCCATGGAGCTGACCTGTTTACATTTCACTGCCGGTTGTATACTCTGTATATAACTGTGTATGTGACAAATAAAACTCTTGAATCTTGAATCTTGAATCAACAAACAGGTTCCAATTCAACGCATAGAGGCGCCTCGTAGAGGGGGCTCTAGCGGAAGTGATGGTGTCTACCACCGCTTGTGGTAGGCCACCTAGAACTCTCAAGGGCGTCCCGTCCAGGGACCAGACATGGAGTTTCCAGAGGTCTGGACACGGGTGCCATAGTGTGCCCCATCCCTGAGAAAGTAGGTCCTTCCTCAGAGCAATGGGCCAGGAGGTGCTGGCTACAGGCCATCAGCATTTCTTTATCTTTAGGAATTCCAAATGGACCTTCTGGTAAGAAAGATGGGGATTGAAAACAGTACACCAAATGTCTTTGTTCAATTTCAAATATCAAATTGATTATTTTCAATAAAATTCAATTTCATTTCATTCATACTATACACATTTATACTATATCGAACATACTTTTATAACAGTTGCAAAATAACACTGTAACCGATTTCTGTAATTTGAACAGTATTTTACTGTAAATAAAGTCATATTGAAGTCATATTAATATGATGGTCTGAAGATAACATCATGAAACATTAGTAATGATCTGAAGTCATATTCATGTGATGGTCAGAAGACAACATCATGAAACATCAGTAATGATCTGAAGTCATATTCATATGATGGTCTGAAGACAACATCATGAAACATCAGTAATGATCTGAAGTCATATTCATATGATGGTCTGAAGACAACATCATGAAACATCAGTAATGATCTGAAGTCATATTCATATGATGGTTATTATTTATATCATTACCAGTGTTTCATGATGTCTTCAGACCATCATATGAATATGATGACCTCAAGTCATCGCTCATTTATTCTGTTTCTTCATGTTTTCTTCAGACATCATATGAATATGTTGACCTCAAGTCATCACTGATTTATTCTGTGACATGATGTTGTCTTCAGACCATCATATTAATATAATTCAGATCATTACTGATGTTTCATGATGTTGTCTTCTGACCATCATATGAATATGACTTCAGATCATTACTGATGTTTCATGTTGTCTTCTGACCATCACATGAATATGACTTCAGATCATTACTGATGTTTCATGATGTTGTCTTCTGACCATCACATGAATATGACTTCAGATCAAGATTCAAGAGTTCAAGATTCAAGAGTTTTATTTGTCACATACACAGTTTTATACAGATGTGAAATGACCATCATATGAATATGACCATCATTATGATGTTTCATATCAGACCATCAGAATATCATTACTGATGTTTCATGATGTTGTCTTCTGACCATCACATGAATATGAGTTCAGATCAAGATTCAAGAGTTCAAGATTCAAGAGTTTTATTTGTCACATACACAGTTATATACAGAGTATACAATCGGCAGTGAAATGACCATCATATGAATATGACTTCAGATCATTACTGATGTTTCATGATGTTGTCTTCAGACCATCATATGAATATAATTCAGTTCTTTACTGATGTTTCATGATGTTGTCTTCTGACCATCACATGAATATGAGTTCAGATCAAGATTCAAGAGTTCAAGATTCAAGAGTTCAAGATTCAAGAGTTTTATTTGTCACATACACAGTTATATACAGAGTATACAATCGGCAGTGAAATGACCATCATATGAATATGACTTCAGATCATTACTGATGTTTCATGATGTTGTCTTCAGACTATCATATGAATATAATTCAGTTCTTTACTGATGTTTCATGATGTTGTCTTCTGACCATCACATGAATATGACTTCAGATCATTACTGATGTTTCATGATGTTGTCTTCAGACCATCATATGAATATAATTCAGTTCTTTACTGATGTTTCATGATGTTGTCTTCTGACCATCACATGAATATGACTTCAGATCATTACTGATGTTTCATGATGTTGTCTTCAGACCATCATATGAATATGACTTCAGATCATTACTGATGTTTCATGATGTTGTCTTCAGACCATCATATGAATATGACTTCAGATCATTACTGATGTTTCATGATGTTGTCTTCTGACCATCACATGAATATGACTTCAGATCATTACTGATGTTTCATGATGTTATCTTCAGACCATCATATGAATATGACTTCAGATCATTACTGATGTTTCATGATGTTGTCTTCAGACCATCATATGAATATAATTCAGTTCTTTACTGATGTTTCATGATGTTGTCTTCAGACCATCATATGAATATGACTTCAGATCATTACTGATGTTTCATGATGTTATCTTCAGACCATCATATTAATATGACTTCAATATGACTTTATTTACAGTAACATACTGTGCAAATTACAGAAATCGGTTACAGTGTTATTTTGCAACTGTTAAAAAATATGTTTGATATAGTATAAATGTGTATAGTATGAATGAAATGAAATTGAATATACACTCACCTAAAGGATTATTAGGAACACCATACTAATACTGTGTTTGACCTCCTTTTGCCTTCAGAACTGCCTTAATTCTACGTGGTATTGATTCAACAAGCTGCTGAAAACATTATTTAGAAATGTTGGCACATATTGATAGGATAGCATCTTGCAGTTGATGGAGATTTGTGGGATGCACATCCAGGGCACGAAGCTCCGGTTCCAGAGCAAAAATGCTCTATTGGGTTGAGATCTGGTGACTGTGGGGGCCATTTTAGTACAGTGAACTCATTGTCATGTTCAAGAAACCAATTTGAAATGATTCAGGCTTTGTGACATGGTGCATTATTCTGCTGGAAGTAGCCATCAGAGAATGGGTACATGGTGGTCATAAAGGGATGGACCTGGTCAGAAACAATGTTCAGGTAGGCCGTGGCATTTAAACGATGCCCAATTGGCACTAAGCGCTTAAAGTGTGCCAAGAAAACATCCCGCACACCATTACACCACCACCACCAGCCTGCACAGTGGTAACAAGGCATGATGGACCCATGTTCTCATTCTGTTTACGCCAAATTCTGACTACCATCTGAATGTCTCAACAGAAATCGAGACTCATCAGACCAGGCAACATTTTTCCAGTCTGCAACTGTCCAATTTTGGTGAGCTTGTGCAAATTGTAGCCTCTTTTTCCTATTTGTAGTGGAGATCAGTGGTACCCGGTGTGGTCTTCTGCTGTTGTAGCCCATCTGCCTCAAGGTTGTGCGTGTTGTGGCTTCACAAACGCTTTGCTGCATACCTCGTTTGTAACGAGTGGTTATTTCAGTCAAAGTTGCTCTTCTATTAGCTTGAATCAGTTGGCTCATTCTCCTCTGACCTCTAGCATCAACAAAAAAGGCATTTTCGCCCCCACAGGACTGCCGCATACTGGATGTTTTTCCCTTTTCACACCATTCTTTGTAAACCCTAGAAATGGTTGTGCATGAAAATCTCAGTAACTGAGCAGATTGTGAAATATTCAGACCAGCCCGTCTGGCACCAACATCCATGCCACACTCAAAATTGCTTAAATCACCTTTCTTTCCCATTCTGACATTCAGTTTGGAGTTCAGGAGATTGTCTTGACCAGGAACAGCCCTAAATGCATTGAAGCAATGCCATGTGATTGGTTGATTAGATAATTGCATTAATGAGAAATTGAACAGGTGTTCCTAATAATCCTTTAGGTGAGTATATATATATATATATATATATATATATATATATATATATATATATATATATATATATATATGAAATCGGACATATTACATCAGCCATGTTGTCATTGTCCTATGACCAACAGAGTCAAAGTCTGTTTCACTTCCATTCAAAAATGGAATGGCCTCACGGGATAGTAAAGTGTCCATTGAATGCACACTTCAGAATCTCACTGGAAATAGTAGTAGATCATCCGGATACTTTTGCCTATTGTTTTGTGAATACTATGAATTCAGACATATGCTGTAAAAATATTTGCTGCCTTAAATTTTGAAGTAGAATTAATGTATGTGAAAACATATGTTGTTATAACTCATTGATCATATTTTTTTTACAGTGTACTACTTGGTTTGCATACTACCTTTCACCTTCTACATAGTATGGAAGTAGGCATATTCGAACACAGTGAGTGTTTTGTCATGAGAGCTCACTGATCGTCTTCTTCATCATGACCATCATCATCTCTCTGCTCCGACTAGCCTCTCTGCTGCCACACCTGACCTTCACTGGTGAGACGGACTGAACTGAATATTGATCAGTCTGGTAAGTAATATAGCTAACTAACAGCACTATCTCTCTTTCAGCTCAAGTGAACGGCAAGGAAGCCAAACCCCGCTCCAGACCTTACATGGATTTCTTCAGAAGAACTGTCGACATATCTGTGGTGGATTCCTCATTTCTGATCAGTTTGTCTTGACTGCTACACATAAAAAAGGTAAAAGTGACCTCATGGTCACAAAAATATATATTTACAATATTACATGGGGGGCACAAAAGTAATTTCACATTAATTCACTTGGTGGCCATCTTGGTTTGGGCAAACAAATTCCTCCCCCAGAAAACACGCCAAATACGCATAATCTTTACTCTATTTAAATTGATGTAAGTGTGCTCTCGTGAATTCATCATTGTGTTGCTCATACAATATGCATTTATTTTTTAAGGAGGTGGAGTAACTAGTTGTTTAATGTCTCCACCCATATTTAAAGTATATTTATACTGTGTTTATCCAGTGAGAGCTCACTCATCGTCATCTTCATCATGACCATTATCATCTCTCTGCTCCTGCTGGCCTCTCTGCTACCACACCTGACCTTCACTGGTGAGATTGATTATTTAACAGTTTATTAGTTAATTATTTAAGAATATTTAATTGGTATGTGCTGAATAAGTTGACTGACAGCTCTCTCTCTCTCTCTCTCTCTCTCTCTCTCTCTCTCTCTCAGCTTTCAGCTGTGGGTATAGTGAACGGCAGGGAAGCCAAACCCCACTCCAGACCTTACATGGTTTCTCTTCAGTCGAATGGGCGACATATCTGCGGTGGATCTCTCATTTCTGATCAGTTTGTCTTGACTGCTGCACATTGCTGGAACCAGTAAGAGCTTGTTTAGTGTGAACTGTAATGTTGAGTTAGAAGTACTTTTGACTAATAATGACTGATGACGATATCATATGGCATAAATGCACATTAACAATTACGCTCTTTCAACAGAGGAGATATTCTGTCTGTTGTTGTTGGTGCTCATGACTTAAGGGACATCAAGACTTCAGATCGCATTGAAGTGATGTTCTACATCCCACATCCAGAATATATAGGCCCACCCAACCCTATCCGGAATGACATCATGCTTTTGAAGGTAACAACCTGTAATACTTTTAGTTCAAAAGAATATCTGGTCCAGAAACAGTAGGCAAAACCACTATGTTTGATTTTATATTACAATGTCTTGCTTTAAACATTACTGAAGGGATTTAAATCATCATATGTAAATGGCCAAGTGATTCTGAAAGGCAGAAAACCTGAAAAAAAACATTGATGCATTTTTTGTGGTTGTTATAAAAAGCATAAAAACTATAATAAAGATGCACATCAAAGTAAACCCAACTTTAGGGCTTCTGTATTTACCTCAAAAACCAAAGTATAATCAACTGAAGTTCAGTCTTATAAAAGACTGTTTATTAGTAATGTCTGTATTTTTGAATTACAGCTAGAGAAACCTGTTGAACTAAGCAACAATGTTAGTCCGATACCATTACCAAATGAAGGAGAAGACTTGGGAACAGGTACTGTCTGTAGTGTTGCCGGCTGGGGATACCTGGAGTCTAATGGCCCAGTGAGTGATCGTCTAATGGAGGCAGACACGACTACATTGAGTCAGGCAGAGTGTGAGCTTAGATGGGGATCTACGACCTTCGAAGTCTCACAGATGATCTGTGCATATGGCAGTGGTGGATCCTGCTTTGTATGTACAAAAGATGACTCACAAATATTATGGTATTGTACAAACTGGTTTCACTAGTGACGTGTTGATCTGTGTTTCTTAACAGGGGGATTCAGGAGGTCCTTTGGTTTGTGGAAACACTGCTGTTGGTGTCACATCTTTCGGCAGCCTCCTCTGTAATTCACCTCAGAATCCTAATGTGTATACTAAGATTTCAGCGTATATTCAATGGATCCGCCAAGAAACTGGAAATATTTAGTGACTTCATGTAAACTAAAAAAGGAAGAAATGTTTTTCTTGAATTCTTCCATAAACCTTCTTTCAATAAAAGTATCACATGGCAAGCATCAAATATAGTCAAAGTGTTCTCATTGTGATCAGGGGTCCGTTCTTCGTATGTCGCTAACTCAGTCAGCTAGATTTGATTGTTGACGATTTGACATGATCTGGGATTGTTTGGTTCTATTGTCTGGTCCAGGCACACTGTCTTCATTGAGGGGCAAGAGAGAGGCATTTGACAGCCTGGGAGGTCCGCAGCAGTACTGCAGGGGGTCCGCCAGTTAATGTTTGATCACAAATAATATTTTGTTAAAAATAATAAAACATTGGTAAAATCATCACAAATTAAAATTTATATTAAAGCTTCAAGCAGCGATGAAAGCGCCCTCACACCCCGCCACCTGGTGGCTTTAGGAAAACAGCAAATAGTTGGCAACATCATTTTGATGTGCCACACTTCCTACTGCCAGCAGGTGACACTATGACTAACTGAATATTGGCATGCATGATGTCTTAAGGTCAGGACTCTTATCAAACATGTGAAGTTTGGGGCGGATCGGAAATTGTATGCCTGACTTACAACATCATGTTTCGTGGCGAAACATCAGACTCAGACACGCCCTTCAGAGAAAACCCCATATCTTCGCAATTTAACATCATCAAGGCCTTACTATTAGACTGACCAAATATGATGCTGTTCTGGTTAAATGTCAATGAAGAGTTAATCACAGTGTAAAACAAGGCATTCCCTGTTGAACACATGTAGTTGTCTTCAGGCAAGATATTGTAGTTTTATGAAACAAGTGAAGTTTGGGGCAGATCGGGTATTGTATGCCCGAGTTACAACAACTTCCTGTTTCATGGTGAAACATCAAACTTTGTGAGGCCACCACGGACACACCATCCAGGGAAAACTCAAGATCTTACGCAATTTAACATCGCAAAGGTCTTTAGATTAGACTGTGCAAATGTGATGTTGATCTGATTAAATCTCTAGGAGTTTGTTAAACACAGCATGATATAAAAGTAGGATTGCCAACTGTCCCGTATTAGCTGGGATGTCCCGTTTACTGGGTCTAAATGTGACTGTCCCGTTTATTGACTGCTACGGTGATGTAACCACTGACCGTTCATATGTTGCATCTTTTGTGCGCTCAAGTTTGTTATTTTAAATGTAGACGTGTACAACTTATTTCAGGATTCTTTGATACATAGAATGTTCAAAACAACAGCATATATCTGAAATAGAAATCTATTGTAACATTACATACTACCATTCAAAAGTTTGGACTGAGTAAGAGTTTAGTTTTTTTTGTTGCTGTTTTGTTTTTGTTTTTTTGAAAGAAATGTATACTTTTATTCACAAAGATGCCATGTATTTATCAAAAAAACAAACAAAAAAGAACACATTAAAGACATTTATAATGTTACAAAATGGCTTAATTATTGTCTTATTCTGGTCAATAAGCTTAAAAATCGCTCAATAAGTGCCATAATTAATGTGGATAAAACTTTCACTTTAGAATAGGGGTCAAATTGTCTTTATTACACTATTTTAGCAATTTATGGCAAAATCAGCAGTAATTAAACATAATTACTAGTTTATTGTTCAGTTAACTTAACAGAATGGCACAGAAATATAATTACGTCACTACAGAAAAATAATAAATGGCGTATTAAGTTGTAAATAATGGCTAATGTGCCCTTACTATAGTAAGTTAATCATTAATTACTAATTTATCCATGCTTAACTAATGCATAATTGTGAACAAGCAAATCATTAATTACTAGTTTAACTAATGCATAATTCAGGACCCTTAAAATGTAAAGTTAATCATTAATTACTAGTGTGTTCATGCTTAACTAATGCTTAATTGTGAACAAGTTAATCATTAATTAATGCTTAACTAATGCATTATTCTGGACCCTTAAAATATATATATATATCAAACCATCATGTTAGAATGATTTCTGAAGGATCATGTGACACTGAAGACTGGAGTAATGATGCTGAGAATTCAGCTTTGATCACAGAAATAAATTACACTTTACCATGATTTATTCACTTTATTCACTTTTTATTACTTAATTCACATAGAAAATGTCTCGGTTACGTATATAACCCTCGTTCCCTGAAGGAGGATTCCACTTCCGCATTTATACCCGCACGGCGGGCGGAGGGTGAACCGCATGCCAATGGGCATTGGCTTGTTTAGAATCACTCGAAGCAGATTGGTCTCTGAAAACAGATCCCAATTCGTCGTCAGTTCCGGCGTACGTCTCTGTTCCCTCCTTCAGGGAATGAGGGTTACATACGTAACCGAGACATTCCCTTTCAGTCGGTCACGTTAGACGAATTGGGATCCCTACCAACACGCCAGGGATGCTGGCCCTTCTAGCGCCATGCTTGAGCTCACTGGACCGTTCCTATATTGGAGAGGGAGTCAGGGCTCCAGGCAGGGAAGAACAGTCACTGCTGTTCCTGCAAGACCCACTCAGAGTGACTACTGGATAACGCTGGGAAATCGTGCCCGTTTTGGAAGACGGGATGCTGCGGAGCCACATCCTTCAGGAGAGGTGGCTGATTACACATAAGGACTAACCTAGCAGGGTAGTGCAGCATATGGCAGTCTCTGGGGTGGTTCCAACCTGGTTCCAGGGGTGAAAGAACACCTCCAGAGACGACAGAGCGGGCTCTGTCAAGGGAAAGACACGGGGCTAGCCAAGTAGGGTAGCTGGTACCGTGGAGTATACACATATGGGGTTGCCGAGGGAATCGCAACATATGGATACCCAGACTGCACACACGTTCCACCAGCATATGGGTGCAGGCCTGGTGTCAGATGGCCGCAACGTCTGACACCAAATGGGTGAGGGAGGAGCTCGACAGGGTTAGCCCTTTCTGGGGAACACAAATAGAAACAATAAATGCACGTATCCGGCCCAGGGGGCGAGAATGGTGTTGCAAGCCAACACTAGAACGGGCACTTAGCGCTACTGTCCCCTGGGGACGAGGCTATAGAATCTAGCGAACGTGTTTGGTGTCGCCCAGCCCATAGCTCTACATATATCTGTCAGCGAGGTGCCTTGAGCCAGCGCCCAGGAGGAAGCTACACTCCTAGTCGAGTGTTCTCACAACCTGAACAGGCAAGGCACATCTTGGGACTGGTACACCAAGACAATAACATCCACTATCCAGTGGGCTAACCTCTGCTTGGAGACAGCCTTTCTCTTCTGCTGGCCTCCGTAACAGATGAAGAGCTGTTCTGAGGTCCTAAAGCTTTGAGTTCGGTCCATGTAGGCGTGGAGATCGCGGACGGGACAGAGCAAAGCCAGGGCTGGGTCTGCCTCCTCCGAAGGCAGTGCTTGCAGGTTCACCACCAGATCTCGGAAAGGAGTGGTGGGAACCTTGGGCACGTATCCGGGCCGGGGTCTCAGGACAACGTGAGAGTTACCTGGCCCGAATTCTAGGCACGATTCGTTGACCGAAAGTGCGTGCAGGTCCCCTATCCTCTTGATGGAGGCCAATGCAACCAAGAGTACTGTCTTCATAGACAGGATCTTTAACTCAGTGGACTGCAAAGGCTCAAAGGAAGGGCTCTGGAGTGCTCTGAGCACCAGATCAAGTCCCAAGTCATGCTTCCCTAAGGACTTACCGTCAACTGTGTCGTGATACGCCACTATTGCTGCAACGTACACTTTGAGCGTGGAGGGAGACAGCCTTCGCTCCAACCCGTCTTGCAGAAAGGAGAGCACGACGCTAACTGAACACCTTCGGGGGTCTTTGTGGCGAGAAGAACACTACTCAAAATGGCGCCGCCATTCAGGTCGCTCCGCGAAGACTGTGCTTTTATTTACTATTTTACTTTCTTTTACTCTCAATTTTTATAAACTTATCAACTGCATTGATCTGCTATGACAGCAAAACTCTTTTGGACATTGGTTACCTCTACACTGGACTGTTTCAGGACACTTTCGCCGATCCTCTGTGGCCATCTGAGATCCTTCGCAACGCAGAGTTGAACAATGGACAGAGCCGACAGCGAAGAATCAAGAAACACTGTGGGAAATGCGCGGGGATCCATAACAGACTGAGGAAAAGGGCATTCAGCCCTCCTCTTCCGAGCATTCTTCTAGCAAATGTTCAATCCCTGGAGAATAAGATGGATGATCTTAGAGCCAGGATAAGTTTTCAACGGGACATGAGAGACTGTAACATCTTTTGTTTGTCCGAAACATGGCTCACGCCGGCCGTCCCGGACACAGCTGTGACGCCGTCGGAGAACTTCTCTGTTTTTCGGATGGACAGAACAGCCGAGGCCGGTAAATCCAAAGGCGGTGGAATATGCTTCATGATCAACAAGAAATGGTGTGACCCCAGGAACATCACCATTTTCTCGTGGTCCTGCTCGCCTCATCTGGAACATTTAACAATCATTTGCCACCCATTCTATCTGCCGAGGGAGTTTTCCTCTGTCGTCGCGACTGCTTTTTACATTCCACCACAGGCAGACACAGCGCTGGCTTTATCTGGCCTTCATGATGTTGCCAGCGGCGTCATAAACAAACACCCCGACGCGGCGTACATCGTCGCGGGCGATTTCAACAAAGCAAACCTAAAGAAAGTCCTGCCAAACTTTCACCAGCACGTCTCCTGTCCTACACAAGGAGCAAACACACTGGATCATTGCTACTCTCCGTTTAAGAACGCCTATAAAGCGCGGTCACTTCCAGCTTTTGGCAAATCAGATCATGCCGCCATTTTCCTCACACCCGAATACAAACAAAGGCTTGTTCAGGAACCCCCGGTGAGGCGGGAAGTTAAATGCTGGTCGCTCCATTCAGAGACCGTGCTACAGGTAGCTCTGGATGATGTGGATTGGGACATGTTACGAGCGAGTTCAGCTGACGTAAGCGAGTTCACAGATGTGGCGCTTTGCTTCATCAACACGCTTAAAGAGCAAGCCACACAAACAATAACAATAACGTCCTTCTCAAATCAGAAACCGTGGGTGGACAATTCAATCCACGCTGCAGTGAACACACGCACTGCCGCATACAATGCCGGTCTCCAATCGGGGAACATGACTGAATACAGATCATCCTGCTATGCTCTCAGACGTGCAGTTAAAGCCGCAAAACTCCGTTACAAAGACCGAGTGGAGTCTCATTTCCAACTCAACGACTCGCGGCGCATGTGGCAGGGTCTGAGGTCCATCTGCTCTTTTGGATCTAATCCTCTGCAGAGGTGAGCGCTGATCCATCGCTTGTGAATGAGTTAAACTCTTTCTATGCTCGCTTTGACTGTAACCAAGTGGCGCGTCAGAGGGAATTACTCAGAGCAGCAACAACCACGTGATCTCTGTCTCGGAGGATGAAGTTCGGAGGGCACTCAAGCATGTGGACGTCAGGAAAGCTGCTGGGCCAGATTGTTTACATCCATCTTTAATGTGTCCCTCGTTACAACTGTGGTCCCCACCTCCTTCAAAAAATCCACCATCATCCCTGTCCCTAAGAACAGTAAACCCTCTTGCCTAAATGACTACCGTCCAGTGGCTCTCACGTCTATAGTCATGAAGGTATTTGAGAGACTCATTAAAAACACCATTTGCGCCTTCATTCCTGACACTTTGGACCCTCTTCAGTTTGCCTATCGTCCCAATAGAGCGACTGAAGATACCATCTCTCATGTCCTCCACTCCTCCCTCACTCACATCGACAGCAAAAGTGGGAACTACGTAAGGCTGCTATTTATTGACTATAGCTCAGCCTTTAACACCATAGTTCCCATCAAGCTAACCTCCAAACTCCTGGATCTCAGCCTGAATCCTTCTCTCTGCCACTGGATTGAGGACTTCCTCACTGGCAGGCCTCAGGTGGTGAGAATAGGCCAGTCCACCTCCACCTCCATCACCCTGAGTGTGGAGCTCCACAGAGCTGCGTCCTGAGTCCCCTGCTCTACTCTCTCTACACACATGACTGTTTGTCCACACACAGCTCCACCTCTATCATCAAATTTGCTATTGATACTGTTGTCCTGGGCCTCATTTCCAACAACAATGAGACGGCATACTTGGACGAGGTGGAGCATCTAACATCATGGTGCCAGGACAACTGTCTCTCTCTGAATGTTGGCAAGACCAAAGAAATGATTGTGGACTTCAGGAAGAGACAGCAATGGACATACTCCCCCCTCATGATCAGCACCCAGAGTCACCAGCAGCTTCAAGTACCTGGGTGTAAACATCTCCGAGGACCTGACCTGGACTGCTCACATTCAGACACAGGTGAAAAAAGCCAGGCAAAGACTGTACCACCTGTGCCAGCAGAGGAAATTCAGGGTTTCACCAGCTATCCTGAAAACTTTCTATTTAGGGGCAATAGAAAGTGTATTAACTCAGTGCATCACAGCGTGGTATGGGAACAGCACCAGTCATGACTGCAAAGCCCTGCAAAGAGTCGTGTGCTTATCCGAGCATATCTCAGGGTCAGCTCTCCCGTCTCTGCAGGACGTCTACACCAAACGCTGCAAAGGTAGAGCTACTAAGATCATCAAGGACTCTAATCACCCTGCTAACCCTCATTTCACGCTGCTGCCATCTGGTAAGCACTTCTGAAGCCTGATGGCCAAAACTGAGAGACTCAGGAGAAGCTTCTTCCCCCAGGCCATCAGACTCCTGAACTCAGTCACCTAACATCACGTGACTTCACTTCAGGATAAACATCGATACACTGACATTGCACTGCACTTTCTGTTCTTGTTGTTACTGTGTAACAACCTGTTATAAACCTGTTTGCACATTATACTCTTTATACATTTGTTAACCACATATTTATAAGTCTACAGTTTACTGACACAGTCTACTTCAATTATTTTATTCCACTTCTTTATTTTAATTTTTTTACTTTTTCTTTCTACTTGACTTGATTATTTATAATTCTACAGATATATATATATATATACAAAAGCTCGATTATATATGAATTATATATATATATATATATATATGAGTATATATATATATATATATATATATATATATATATATATATATATATATATATACACTCACCTAAAGGATTATTAGGAACACCATACTAATACTGTGTTTGAACCCCTTTCACCTTCAGAACTGCCTTAATTCTACGTGGCATTGATTCAACAAGGTGCTGAAAGCATTCTTTAGAAATTTTGACCCATATTGATAGGATAGCATCTTGCAGTTGATGGAGATTTGTGGGATGCACATCCAGGGCACGAAAGCTCTGCTCCACCACATCCCAAAGATGCTCTACTGGGTTGAGATCTGGTGACTGTAGTGGCCATTTTAGTACAGTGAACTCATTGTCATGTTCAAGAAACCAATTTGAAATGATTCGAGCTTTGTGACATGGTGCATTATCCTGCTGGAAGTAGCCATCAGAGAATGGGTACATGGTGGTCAAAAAAAGGGATGGACATGGTCAGAAACAATGCTCAGGTAGGCCGTGGCATTTAAACAATGCCCAATTGGCACTAAGGGGCCTAAAGTGTGCCAAGAAAACATCCCCCACACCATTACACCACCACCAGCAGCTTGCACAGTGGTAACAAGGAATGAGTCATCAGACCAGGAAACATTTTTCCAGTCTTCAACTGTCCAATTTTGGTCAGCTCGTGCAAATTGTAGCCTCTCTTTCCTATTTGTAGTGGAGATGAGTGGTACCCGGTGGATGTCTTCTGCTGTTGTAGCCCATTCGCCTCAAGGTTGTGCATGTTGTGGCTTCACAAATGCTTTGCTGCATACCTCGGTTGTAACGAGTGGTTATTTCAGTCAAAGTCGCTCTTCTATCAGCTTGAATCAGTCAGCCCATTCTCCTCTGACCTCTAGCATCAACAAGGCATTTTCGCCCCCACAGGACTGCCGCATACTGGATGTTTTTCCCTTTTCACACCATTCTTTGTAAACCCTAGAAATGGTTGTGCGTGAAAGTCCCAGTAACTGAGCAGATTGTGAAATACTGGCCCGTCTGACACCAACAACCATGCCACACTCAAAATTGCTTAAATCACCTTTCTTTCCCATTCTGACATTCAGTTTGGAGTTCAGGAGATTGTCTTGACCAGGACCACACCCCTAAATGCATTGAAGCAACTGCCATGTGATTGGTTGATTAGATAATTGCATTAATGAGAAATTGAACAGGTGTTCCTAATAATCCTTTAGGTGAGTGTATATATAGTACTTTTTTATCCTATTTCTATTATAATTTCCTCCTTGTGTTTTTAACTGTGAATTTGCACTGTCCATGGAGCTGACCTGTTTACATTTCACTGCCGGTTGTATACTCTGTATATAACTGTGTATGTGACAAATAAAACTCTTGAATCTTGAATCTTGAATCAACAAACAGGTTCCAATTCAACGCATAGAGGCGCCTCGTAGAGGGGGCTCTAGCGGAAGTGATGGTGTCTACCACCGCTTGTGGTAGGCCACCTAGAACCTCTGCGTCCCGTCCAGGGACCAGACATGGAGTTTCCAGAGGTCTGGACACGGGTGCCATAGTGTGCCCCATCCCTGAGAAAGTAGGTCCTTCCTCAGAGCAATGGGCCAGGGAGGTGCTGGCTACAGGCCATCAGCATTTCTTTATCTTTAGGAATTCCAAATGGACCTTCTGGTAAGAAAGATGGGGATTGAAAACAGTACACCAAATGTCTTTGTTCAATTTCAAATATCAAATTGATTATTTTCAATAAAATTCAATTTCATTTCATTCATACTATACACATTTATACTATATCGAACATACTTTTATAACAGTTGCAAAATAACACTGTAACCGATTTCTGTAATTTGAACAGTATTTTACTGTAAATAAAGTCATATTGAAGTCATATTAATATGATGGTCTGAAGATAACATCATGAAACATTAGTAATGATCTGAAGTCATATTCATGTGATGGTCAGAAGACAACATCATGAAACATCAGTAATGATCTGAAGTCATATTCATATGATGGTCTGAAGACAACATCATGAAACATCAGTAATGATCTGAAGTCATATTCATATGATGGTCTGAAGACAACATCATGAAACATCAGTAATGATCTGAAGTCATATTCATATGATGGTTATTATTTATATCATTACCAGTGTTTCATGATGTCTTCAGACCATCATATGAATATGATGACCTCAAGTCATCGCTCATTTATTCTGTTTCTTCATGTTTTCTTCAGACATCATATGAATATGTTGACCTCAAGTCATCACTGATTTATTCTGTGACATGATGTTGTCTTCAGACCATCATATTAATATAATTCAGATCATTACTGATGTTTCATGATGTTGTCTTCTGACCATCATATGAATATGACTTCAGATCATTACTGATGTTTCATGTTGTCTTCTGACCATCACATGAATATGACTTCAGATCATTACTGATGTTTCATGATGTTGTCTTCTGACCATCACATGAATATGACTTCAGATCAAGATTCAAGAGTTCAAGATTCAAGAGTTTTATTTGTCACATACACAGTTTTATACAGAGTATACAATCGGCAGTGAAATGACCATCATATGAATATGACTTCAGATCATTACTGATGTTTCATGATGTTGTCTTCAGACCATCATATGAATATAATTCAGTTCTTTACTGATGTTTCATGATGTTGTCTTCTGACCATCACATGAATATGAGTTCAGATCAAGATTCAAGAGTTCAAGATTCAAGAGTTTTATTTGTCACATACACAGTTATATACAGAGTATACAATCGGCAGTGAAATGACCATCATATGAATATGACTTCAGATCATTACTGATGTTTCATGATGTTGTCTTCAGACCATCATATGAATATAATTCAGTTCTTTACTGATGTTTCATGATGTTGTCTTCTGACCATCACATGAATATGAGTTCAGATCAAGATTCAAGAGTTCAAGATTCAAGAGTTCAAGATTCAAGAGTTTTATTTGTCACATACACAGTTATATACAGAGTATACAATCGGCAGTGAAATGACCATCATATGAATATGACTTCAGATCATTACTGATGTTTCATGATGTTGTCTTCAGACTATCATATGAATATAATTCAGTTCTTTACTGATGTTTCATGATGTTGTCTTCTGACCATCACATGAATATGACTTCAGATCATTACTGATGTTTCATGATGTTGTCTTCAGACCATCATATGAATATAATTCAGTTCTTTACTGATGTTTCATGATGTTGTCTTCTGACCATCACATGAATATGACTTCAGATCATTACTGATGTTTCATGATGTTGTCTTCAGACCATCATATGAATATGACTTCAGATCATTACTGATGTTTCATGATGTTGTCTTCAGACCATCATATGAATATGACTTCAGATCATTACTGATGTTTCATGATGTTGTCTTCTGACCATCACATGAATATGACTTCAGATCATTACTGATGTTTCATGATGTTATCTTCAGACCATCATATGAATATGACTTCAGATCATTACTGATGTTTCATGATGTTGTCTTCAGACCATCATATGAATATAATTCAGTTCTTTACTGATGTTTCATGATGTTGTCTTCAGACCATCATATGAATATGACTTCAGATCATTACTGATGTTTCATGATGTTATCTTCAGACCATCATATTAATATGACTTCAATATGACTTTATTTACAGTAACATACTGTGCAAATTACAGAAATCGGTTACAGTGTTATTTTGCAACTGTTAAAAAATATGTTTGATATAGTATAAATGTGTATAGTATGAATGAAATGAAATTGAATATACACTCACCTAAAGGATTATTAGGAACACCATACTAATACTGTGTTTGACCTCCTTTTGCCTTCAGAACTGCCTTAATTCTACGTGGTATTGATTCAACAAGCTGCTGAAAACATTATTTAGAAATGTTGGCACATATTGATAGGATAGCATCTTGCAGTTGATGGAGATTTGTGGGATGCACATCCAGGGCACGAAGCTCCGGTTCCAGAGCAAAAATGCTCTATTGGGTTGAGATCTGGTG
This sequence comes from Paracanthobrama guichenoti, assembly GCA_018749465.1. Taxonomy (NCBI): domain Eukaryota; kingdom Metazoa; phylum Chordata; class Actinopteri; order Cypriniformes; family Gobionidae; genus Paracanthobrama; species Paracanthobrama guichenoti. The sequence goes on from CM031964.1 coordinate 13,515,832, forward strand.
ACTGTGGGGGCCATTTTAGTACAGTGAACTCATTGTCATGTTCAAGAAACCAATTTGAAATGATTCAGGCTTTGTGACATGGTGCATTATTCTGCTGGAAGTAGCCATCAGAGAATGGGTACATGGTGGTCATAAAGGGATGGACCTGGTCAGAAACAATGTTCAGGTAGGCCGTGGCATTTAAACGATGCCCAATTGGCACTAAGCGGCTTAAAGTGTGCCAAGAAAACATCCCGCACACCATTACACCACCACCACCAGCCTGCACAGTGGTAACAAGGCATGATGGACCCATGTTCTCATTCTGTTTACGCCAAATTCTGACTACCATCTGAATGTCTCAACAGAAATCGAGACTCATCAGACCAGGCAACATTTTTCCAGTCTGCAACTGTCCAATTTTGGTGAGCTTGTGCAAATTGTAGCCTCTTTTTCCTATTTGTAGTGGAGATCAGTGGTACCCGGTGTGGTCTTCTGCTGTTGTAGCCCATCTGCCTCAAGGTTGTGCGTGTTGTGGCTTCACAAACGCTTTGCTGCATACCTCGTTTGTAACGAGTGGTTATTTCAGTCAAAGTTGCTCTTCTATTAGCTTGAATCAGTTGGCTCATTCTCCTCTGACCTCTAGCATCAACAAAAAAGGCATTTTCGCCCCCACAGGACTGCCGCATACTGGATGTTTTTCCCTTTTCACACCATTCTTTGTAAACCCTAGAAATGGTTGTGCATGAAAATCCCAGTAACTGAGCAGATTGTGAAATACTCAGACCAGCCCGTCTGGCACCAACATCCATGCCACACTCAAAATTGCTTAAATCACCTCACGGGATAGTAAAGTGTCCATTGAATGCACACTTCAGAATCTCACTGGAAATAGTAGTAGATCATCCGGGTACTTTTGCCTATTGTTTTGTGAATACTATGAATTCAGACATATGCTGTAAAAAATATTTGCTGCCTTAAATTTTGAAGTAGAATTAATGTATGTGAAAACATATGTTGTTATAACTCATTGATCATATTTTTTTTTACAGTGTACTACTTGGTTTGCATACTACCTTTCACCTTCTACATAGTATGGAAGTAGGCATATTCAGACACAGTGAGTGTTTTGTCATGAGAGCTCACTGATCGTCTTCTTCATCATGACCATCATCATCTCTCTGCTCCGACTGGCCTCTCTGCTGCCACACCTGACCTTCACTGGTGAGATTGAACTGAACTGAATATTGATCAGTCTGGTAAGTAATATAGCTAACTAACAGCACTATCTCTCTTTCAGCTCAAGTGAACGGCAAGGAAGCCAAACCCCGCTCCAGACCTTACATGGATTTCTTCAGAAGAACTGTCGACATATCTGTGGTGGATTCCTCATTTCTGATCAGTTTGTCTTGACTGCTACACATAAAAAAGGTAAAAGTGACCTCATGGTCACAAAAATATATATTTACAATATTACATGGGGGGCACAAAAGTAATTTCACATTAATTCACTTGGTGGCCATCTTGGTTTGGGCAAAAAAATTCCTTCCCCAGAAAACACGCCAAATACGCATAATCTTTACTCTATTTAAATTGATGTAAGTGTGCTCTCGTGAATTCATCATTGTGTTGCTCATACAATATGCATTTATTTTTTAAGGAGGTGGAGTAACTAGTTGTTTAATGTCTCCACCCATATTTAAAGTATATATTTATACGGTGAGATTGATTATTTAACAGTTTATTAGTTAATTATTTAAGAATATTTAATTGGTATGTGCTGAATAAGTTGACTGACAGCTCTCTCTCTCTCTCTCTCTCTCTCTCTCTTTCAGCTCGTGTGGCTATAGTGAACGGCAGGGAAGCCAAACCCCACTCCAGACCTTACATGGTTTCTCTTCAGTCGAATGGGCGACATATCTGCGGTGGATCTCTCATTTCTGATCAGTTTGTCTTGACTGCTGCACATTGCTGGAACCAGTAAGAGCTTGTTTAGTGTGAATTGTAATGTTGAGTTAGAAGTACTTTTGACTAATAATGACTGATGACGATATCATATGGCATAAATGCACATTAACAATTACGCTCTTTCAACAGAGGAAATATTCTGTCTGTTGTTGTTGGTGCTCATGACTTAAGGGACATCAAGACTTCAGATCGCATTGAAGTGATGTCCTACATCCCACATCCAGAATATATAGGCCCACCCAACCCTATCCGGAATGACATCATGCTTTTGAAGGTAACAACCTGTAATACTTTTAGTTCAAAAGAATATCTGGTCCAGAAACAGTAGGCAAAACCACTATGTTTGATTTTATATTACAATGTCTTGCTTTAAACATTACTGAAGGGATTTAAATCATCATATGTAAATGGCCAAGTGATTCTGAAAGGCAGAAAACCTGAAAAAAACATTGATGCATTTTTGTGGTTGTTATAAAAAGCATAAAAACTATAATAAAGATGCACATCAAAGTAAACCCAACTTTAGGGCTTCTGTATTTACCTCAAAAACCAAAGTATAATCAACTGAAGTTCAGTCTTATAAAAGACTGTTTATTAGTAATGTCTGTATTTTTGAATTACAGCTAGAGAAACCTGTTGAACTAAGCAACAATGTTAGTCCGATACCATTACCAAATGAAGGAGAAGACTTGGGAACAGGTACTGTCTGTAGTGTTGCCAGCTGGGGATACCTGAGTCTAATGGCCCAGTGAGTGATCGTCTAATGGAGGCAGACACGACTACATTGAGTCAGGCAGAGTGTGAGCTTAGATGGGGACCTACGACCTTCGAAGTCTCACAGATGATCTGTGCATATGGCAGTGGTGGATCCTGCTTTGTATGTACAAAAGATGACTCACAAATATTATGGTATTGTACAAACTGGTTTCACTAGTGACGTGTTGATCTGTGTTTCTTAACAGGGGGATTCAGGAGGTCCTTTGGTTTGTGGAAACACTGCTGTTGGTGTCACATCTTTCGGCAGCCTCCTCTGTAATTCACCTCAGAATCCTAATGTGTATACTAAGATTTCAGCGTATATTCAATGGATCCGCCAAGAAACTGGAAATATTTAGTGACTTCATGTAAACTAAAAATGGAATGTTTTTCTTGAATTCTTCCATAAACCTTCTTTCAATAAAAGTATCACATGGCAAGCATCAAAGTGTTCTCATTGTCACAATCATATGTGATCAGGGGTCCGTTCTTCGTATGTCGCTAACTCAGTCAGCTAGATTTGATTGTTGACGATTTGACATGATCTGGGATTGTTTGGTTCTATTGTCTGGTCCAGGCACACTGTCTTCATTGAGGGGCAAGAGAGAGGCATTTGACAGCCTGGGAGGTCCGCAGCGGTACTGCAGGGGGTCCGCCAGTTAATGTTTGATCACAAATAATATTTTGTTAAAAATAATAAAACATTGGTAAAATCATCACAAATTAAAATTTATATTAAAGCTTCAAGCAGCGATGAAAGGGCCCTCACAACCGGGGCCACCGCCACCTGGTGGCTTTAGGAAAACAGCAAATAGTTGGCAACATCATTTTGATGTGCCACACTTCCTACTGCCAGCAGGTGACACTATGACTAACTGAATATTGACATGCATGATGTCTTAAGGCCAGGACTCTTATCAAACATGTGAAGTTTGGGGCGGATCGGAAATTGTATGCCTGACTTACAACATCATGTTTTGCGGCAAAACATCAGACTCAGACACGCCCTTCAGAGAAAACCCCATATCTTCGCAATTTAACATCAGCAAGGCCTTACTATTAGACTGACCAAATATGATGCTGTTCTGGTTAAATGTCAGTGAAGAGTTAATCACAGTGTAAACCTGTTGACCACATGTAGTTGTCTTCAGGCAAGATATTGTAGTTTTATTAAACAAGTGAAGTTTGGAGCAGATCAGATATTGTATGCCCGAGTTACAACAACTTCCTGTTTCATGGTGAAACATCGAACTTTGTGAGGCTGCCACGGACACACCATCCAGGGAAAACTCAAGATCTTAAACAATTTAACATCGCAAAGGTTAGATTAGACTGTGCAAATGTGATGTTGATCTGATTAAATCTCTAGGAGTTTGTTAAACACAGCATGATTTAAAAGTAGGATTGCCAACTGTCCCGTATTAGCTGGGATGTCCCGTTTACTGGGCCTAAATGTGACTGTCCCGTTTATTGACTGCTACGCTGATGTAACCACTGACCGTTCACATGTTGTGTCTTTTGCGCACTCAAGTTTGTTATTTTAAATGTAGCCGTGTACAATTTATTTCAGGATTCTTTGATACATAGAAAGTTCAAAACAGCATTTATCTGAAATAGAAATCTATTGTAACATTACATACTACCATTCAAAAGTTTGGACTGAGTAAGAGTTTAGTTTTTTTGTTGCTGTTTTGTTTTTTTTTTTTGAAAGAAATGTATACTTTTATTCACAAAGATGCCATATATTTATCAAAAACAAATAAAAAAAACACAGTAAAGACATTTATAATGTTACAAAAGGCTTAATTATTGTCTTATTCTGGTCAATAAGCTTAAAAATCGCTCAATAAGTGCCATAATTAATGTGGATAAAACTTTCACTTTAGAATAGGGGGTCAAATTGTCTTTATTAGTACTGTATTAATGGTAGTTAGGCTTAATTATTGGCATATTCTGGTTAATAAACAAATATCTTTCAATAAGTGCCATAATTAATGAGGCTAAAACTGTCACTTTAGAATAGGGGTCAAATTGTCTTTATTACACTATTTTAGCAAATGATGGCAAAATCAGCAGTAATTAAACATAATTACTAGTTTATTGTTCAGTTAACTTAACAGAATGGCACAGAAATATAATTACATCACTACAGAAAAATAATAAATAATAAATAGCTTATTAAGTTGTAAATAATGACTAATATGCCCTTACTATAGTAAGTTAATCATTAATTACTAATGTGTCCATGCTTAACTAATGCATAATTGTGAACAAGCAAATCATTAATTACTAGTTTAACTAATGCATAATTCAGTATCCTTAAAATGTAAAGTTAATCATTAATTACTACATTTACACATTTGGCAGACACTTTTATCCAAAGTGAAACACGCCACAGTTACTACCATTTCCAGTGCCACGCGAGAGCCCCTCAGACGCTATCTTTTCCGGGCAGGGAAATTCACGCAGGGAGAGTCACAGCTGCTGCCAATACGGAGCGACCAACAGGACTTGCTCCTCGTCTTCCCTGACCTTGCACAGTGTTTGTGCAAGAAGGCTCACTGGGGGAAACACATACTTGCATAGCCCCCAGGGCCAGCTGTGTGCCAGCGCATCCAAGCCGAGGGTCCCCTCAGTCAGGGAATAAAACAGCTGGCAGTGGGTCATGTCCGGGGTGGCAAACAGGTCTACCTGTGCGGCCCCAAAGTGACTCTAGATCAGCTGGACCACCTGGGGATGGAGTCTCCACTCTCCCGGGAGCACTGGCTGTCGTGAGAGCTCGTCGGCCGCACGATTGAGCAGGCCCGAAATATGAATGGCACGAAGCAACCTCAGATGCTTCTGACTCCATAGGAGGAGATGGTGGGTGAGTTGTGACATGCGATGGGAGTGTAGACCACCCTGTTTGTTGATGTACGCAACGGCCGCAGTGCTGTCCGTATAGACCAGAACGTGCTTGCCTCTGAGCGCCGTGGAGACAACAGCATGCCTGGACACTTTTTCTAGAGGCACTCCTGCCCGTAGAAATGAATGGTCTGACCACGAGCTGAAAGTTTGGCAGCATCTCGGCATCACTTGGACATGGAGGGTTCCGCTGTGCCATGCCCATCTTGGGACTCGGTCGTGGAGCCAGCATTGAAGCGGTCTCATATGAAGTAATCCTAATGGCGTTACTGCGGCTGCGGATGCCATATGCCCCAGGAGCCTCTGAAAATGTTTCAGTGATACCGCTATCCTGCATTTGAACAAATTCATGCAGTTCAACACTGACTGGACGCACTCCTATGTGAAATATCCCAAGAAAAGAGATCCTCTGCGTGGGGCAGAGTTTTCTCTTCTCCCAGTTGACCCGAAGCCCCAACTGGTAAAGGTGACTGAGCACCATGTCCCTGTGTTCGCACAACTGCTCTCACGACTGGGCAAGGATCAGCCGTCGAGGTAGTTGAGAATGCGAGCACCACGCTCTCTCATGGGAGCAATGGCCGCCTCTGCGACTTTCGTGAAGACACAGGGCGAAAGGGCGCCAGCTGATGTGGCTCAAGCGGACCTTGTACTGATGTGCTTGTCTGTCGAATGCAAAGCGTAGGAACAGTCTGTGTCGAGGGAGAATCGAGACATGAAAGTACGCGTCCTTCAGGTCGACCGCTGCAAACCAATCCTGGGGATGGACGCACCTGACGTGTCTGCATTAGCATTCTGAACGGAAGCCTGTGAAGATCCAAGATCAGCCGTAACCCGCCGCTCTTCTTGGGCACAATGAAGCACAGGCTGTAGAAGCTGATCTTCATATCGGCTGGAGGGACCGGCTCTATCGCGTCCTTCGCCAGTAAGACTGCGATCTCCGCCTGAAGTACAGGAGCATTCTCCTTTGACACGGAGGTGAAATGAAAGCCCCTGGGACGCGGGGGGAACTGAATCACGTAGCCGAGTCTGATGGTACTGATGAGCCAGCGAGACGGGCTGGGGAGCGCTAGCTAGGCTCCCAGGAACCGTGCAAGCGGGACCAACGGCACCACAGACGTGCAGTACAGCGGCATGCAGGGACCCAACACGGACAGCATGGTAGCGGTCCGAAGTGGGGTCTGAGTGTGCTGTGCAACACTTACCTGCTTCCGCTGAGGGGGCGCGCGAGTGTGGGGAGGCCACTTATGTGTGTCCCAAACACAGCCAGCACCCGATAGGAGAGGCACCTGATGGTGACAAGGCATGGGAGCATTGAACACCGCCAAGCGCGCTCTCTTGGCACCCTCTCGGCCCTCCTCAGGGGGAGAGAGTGGTGCTGCGGCCATCTCCCGAAGAGCAGTCTCCTCCATCTCTGGGTGGTCCATCTCAGGGTCTCTTACGACAGCGCTCGCCACCTGGCTTGGTGGCGGCCTGAGCAGGCTGGACATCCTTCCCATGGCCGGCTCCACGGCGATGCCCGGGTGGAGGCTGCTGGTCTACCTGGAGCAACGCCATGGCATGCAAGGCGGACGCAGCCTGGCCACAAGACCTGTAAGCCTTCGCAGTCAGACTGGAGGAGAACTTACAGGCCTTGGGCGGGAGATGTGGGTTGGAGGTGGTCGCCAGACACAGTTGCATCACAAAGGCCCGCTCCACCGGCGGGATCCCCACGCTTGCTCGCCGTCAAGGGTAGTGAAGAGGGAGGAGCCACCGGGTCGGTTTCTGACACTAAAGGGTGTCGTCCACGACCTAGTCAGCTCCTCATGCACCTCCGAGAAGAAAGGCACCGTGGCAGGACGCTGAGAACCAGCGAGACCCGCCCCGAGAAACCAATCATCCAACCTAGAAGGTTCGGGACATGGTGGAGGGTTCCACTCAAGCCCGACCTTTTCGTCGGCCTTGGAAAACATAGCCGTCAACTTGGGGTCCGACTCGACCGCTGCCACTCTCCCAGAAGGAGGCAGTGCAGCCGAATCTTCATCCTCCGAGGACTGGAACTCCCCCTCCGATGCAGCGATCGACATCTGCTCGTCCGCCGGAGCCCCAAAGGGCATCCAGCGGGTTCCCTTGGAAGCCCTACAGGTAGCGGTGCTTGTGAGGGGATAGGGGCCTGCGGAGGCTGGCTCAGCAGGTTTGCCCTAAACGTGATCCTCAGGTCACCCCGGCCATTCATCGAAGTAGCCCTATTCTGGGGAATAGCGCTAGATCGAGGCATGGGTAGTGGGACTCCACCTTCCCGGAGGTAGGCGAGTCTCGAAATAAGCGCCGCCATAGTCATGTTCCCACAATGAGAACACAAACTATACAAAAAAGCCGCCTCAGCATGCTGAATGCCCAGGCACATGATACAGCGATTGTGACCATCAGCAGGCGACAGGGAACGACCGCATCCAGAACAGGTGAAATGACATCTGGAAAAAGACGCAGTGTCACACCCGTGTTGCTCTTTTTGTGAGGAAAATGCGAAAATGCTCTTCTAGTGCTGAAGCACCCTGGGGAAGACCGCGGCAACACACAGGGGAAAGGTGCAGCCTGTGTGTGCACTCACTCGACACAAAAATGCCCTCATGCACCGTTTCTTTAAGGGTTGCTGTGAGAACAGCAATTTTTTTGTGATTGCAACAGTGAGCGTGGCCTTGCTGAATGTGCCGTCTCGCCAACACCTCGTCTTCCTCTCTCTCTTTTCTCTCTGATCTCTGCTCTCTTCTCAAAGTTGAATGCTCTTCGTGAACGCTGTTCGGCTCCGAAGTGAATGACAAACGTGCACTGTATTTCACTTCTGCTTTATACCCGCGATGTGGGGCGGAGCGCAAGATGCAAATCTCGATCTGCAATTCTCATTGGCCTGTTCTCTATATCTCGAAGCTGATAGGGGCTCGCTGAAGTGATCCCAATTCGTTGGTGACGTCCGGCATACGTTGAATGTGATCGACTGAAAGGGAACTATTGCTTAATTGTGAACAAGTTAATCATTAATTAATGCTTAACTAATGCATTATTCTGGACCCTTAAAATAAAGTGTTACCAATCTTTTTATTTCAGATAAATGTTATTCTTTTGAACTTTCCGTTAATCAAAGAATCCTGAAAAAATGACAACTGTGTGTATTAACTGTTTTCAACATTCATAATGATCATAAATGTTTGTTGAGCATATATATCAAATCATCATATTAGAATGATTTCTGAAGGATCATGTGACACTGAAGACTGGAGTAATGATGCTTTACCATGATTTATTCACTTTATTCACTTTTTATTACTTTATTCACATAGAAAACGTCTCGGTTACGTAGTCTTGGTCTAAAGTCTTTATGTAAAGAAAATGTATAGTCAGATTACTTATTTTAGATTAAATGTGATTTTGTAAATAAGCTACAAACAATACATTAAATCAGTTCCTCTGTCACATTCCTCGTTGATATTCAGGGACATTTTTTGTCCCACAAATGTCAGAGTATGTCAAACTTCTCCAGGGCCACAAAATATCCTTAGGGTCCAGAGCGTTAATATTATAGAGCATAAAAATATCCCCATGTCATACGTGTATCTTTATTTAGCATTGAAAGGTTGCCATATTTCAACATGTTTCCGTTGATTTCACACATTTTAGTCTGGCAATAGTTCAACTAAAAAGAATAGATTCCTAAGATTATAATCATAACAATAATGTATTTCCTTGCAGGTACAGTGATAGAGAACGCTATATTCGTAGCTCAACAGCAGCTGGTTGAACTGAGTGGCACGAGTGGCATTGGAGTGACGTCAACTTCCCTCTTTGATTGATTGGCTAGAGGATGTGCTGTCAATCTAGAAATAGTGGACCAATGGTGGTGCTAAGACCCGCCCCTGATTTACATGAAACTCTAACAGCAACATTTGGAATCACAGCGCAGAATGTGGAAACAAGAGCAAAGGAGAAAAGTGAACAGGCATACAAAAAATTAAAATAAGAGCAGAAAACATGATTTTGTGTGCGATTCAGATCATTTTGAATTCATGATTCAGTTTTGAGCAATATAATTTTAAACTTGTTTTAATGTTTGATTCTTATTTATATTTCCGTTTGTGTGTTATATTTTCACATGTGTTTTTAAAATGTTGAGTTTAAAATTATTTTTTGATGCATAACTGCAATAAATTAGGCGGGAATCTGATCCCATACCAGATAGCATTTGTCATGTTTGTACCACAAGTTATAAATAGGAGAATAGGATACTGTTTGTAAACATAAATCAATCTCTGCACATTTGTTCGTAAGAACGACAAACAACATATGTTACTTCTGCACAAAACTCCACATTTGAACAGCAGATACTTTAATAAATAATAAAACATGTTTACAGGCTCTGATTCAGAAATTTGGTTTTACTGTTGGTTTTACTGTTCTGGACCAGTGTTGTAAATCAATCTTAACCACTGATTTCTAATTGTGTCCACTTTCGGAAGAGCAGATAAAGTGATGCTTTTGCTTTTGCATATAAATACACAGCATCTCCACGACATGGCGGCAACAGCACTACTGACAACAGAATATTTCCACCGAGTGATGTAGATCGATGAGGGAGAATTCGATCTAGGCATTTTATCTAGGTCTGGATCTGCCTTCTCTTTAAGACAGAATAAATCTTTTTGTGGGAGACTTTGAGCTTTGTAACTTTGCAGATCTATACATGTATAAACATCTACATAACACACTAAAGAAAAAGGAACAACTGAATATTATTTGGAACAAGTTTGCCATCCATCCAACATAGTCTGCAACTGCTTCAACTCAACACCAGAGGTCTCCAGCTTTCTAAATCTGACTTCTAAATGGACCTTTTTTACATTTCCATTGTTCTCAAAAGTCATCACAGCTGAGTAAACTTCTATAGCGGTGAATGGGAGATATAGTATATACAGCAAATATAATTTTTGTATTCTCATTTGCTCTAATAGCAAAAGAAAACAATCATGATAGCATTTCCACAAAATATTGAGATTGATTACAGCAGTCAAAAGAGAGAATCACAGTTTGTGAAAAGGGTCCATGGAGACTCTCTCTCTCTCTCTCTCTCTCTCTCTCTCTCTCTCTCTCTCTCTCTCTTTTATATATATAAAATTAGGATTATAAAGGTAGCAATACAGACCTGATTACTGTTTAATGCTGTAATTACATAACCTTTGTGGTTGCTGTTATGCACCCATGTCCTATCCCAGATTGCATGTAAAACAATGTATGATTTTTATCCAGGAAATCATTTAACTATTTTTGGACAAGCTTCTCCAGAACGTTAGCCAGGCATGGTATGATAGAAATTGGGCGATAACAATTTGGGTCAGATCCAGAACCCCTTTGAAGAGAGGAAAAATTATCGCTGATTTCCAATCAATAGGGAACTCAGAGAGCTGTAGGGACATGTTAAATAGTCTTGTAACAGGAAGTCTTGTCCCTCCTTCCTCCCGGGTTTTGGCACCAATGTAACAGGGTTCTTTGTTCGGAGAAGGAGGCGGGAACTGGCGAACGTTCAACACACATTAATCCAAAATAAACAAACTGAAAGTAAAAACGCAGGCAGCCCCTCACGGACGACTGCCACACACACACATAATAAACGTAAACAAACATAACATAAAGTCCAGGCCTGGTCCTCTCTCATCCTTTACTGTCGTCACTCCTGCTTTTATGCTCCGTCACTCCTCTGTGAGAGATCCGAGACTGTTGTGATACGCAGATGGCGCTCATCATCCAATTACTCGCCCTGCTCGTCACAGTGGGCTGCTGCTTTTAAGAACATGGGATCAAGATGATCAAGGCCAGCAGATGTATTGTTTGTATTCAGCTTGCTGAGTTCCTCCTGGACTTCAGAGGTGGAGAGAGACATAAAGGAGAAGCCACTGTTGCTTGATGCAGAAAGTTGGAGATCTGCTGAGTTTGTAACTGAAGTGTCCATTGAGACTGGATTTAGGTTTGATATTGAAACTGCATGGGTTGCATTAATAAAGTGATGATTTAGAAGTGAAGCCATCCGAGACATTTCAGTAATGATAATCTCATTAAATAACATAGAAATTGGTAAATGGGGGAAATAACTTTTTTTCCCCAAAATAGCCTAGCATCAGTGCCACATGTGGTAAGTTTCTCTTTAAAATAAGAGATTTTGGGTAACACTTACATCAAGGTTCCCTTTGTAAAGGGTTTATAAAGGTGTTTGTTAATGCCTAATAACTCATTTACAAATGCATTATAACTCATTGATAAGCAGTTATAACTGCATTAATAAAAACGCAATGCCTGCCAAATAGTGAGCCCTTTTTAACTCACATGTTATAAATGCTTAATAAATGTATTGATTAACAGTTATTTAAATCAAACCCAGATTCCTGATTTAATGATGCAGCAAAATAGACTTTCATAGAGAGACTTAAGGGTGTTGTATGTGGTTTTCTCATTAATACCTGACACTGACACTTTTTATATTATCTAATATTACAGAATTGATATCTCATGACTGGCACTTTTTCCTTAAATGTTCCTTACCAGAAGTTACAGTCTTACCATGATATTCCACAAAAGGTTCATGATGCCTATCCACACCAGTGTATACAAACTGATTTCTTTTTATGAAGCTGAACTTATCAAACTTTATTTTGAAAAAAACAAACAAAAAAAAAAAAAAACTGACACACAATAACTTGATGAAATATTAGTAATGAATATTTTAATTCCAATATTAGTTACTTAGAACCTTAAGTGGAAACCTGTGAGCCATTTATTAATGAGATAAAAACATTAGTAACCTGTGAAAGTGAACCTTAACGTAAAGTGAACACCTGTGAACAATTTATTAATGAGTTACAAACATTAAAAACCTGTGAAAGTGAACCTTAACGTAAAGTGAACACCTGTGAACAATTTATTAATGAGATAAAAACATTAATAACCTGTGAAAGTGAACCTTAATGTAAAGTGGACACCTGTGAGCCATTTATTAATGAGTTAAAAACATTAATAACCTGTGTAAATGAACCTTAATGTAAAGTGAACACCTGTGAACAACTTATTAATGAGTTAAAAACATTAATAACCTGTGAAAGTGAACTCCTGTGAATTATGTATTTATCATGAATGCAGTTTTTTTCTGATTAAATATTTTATAGTTGATGCATTGTTTCAGTAAATACAACTTTAAACTTGAACATTAACATATTAATACACAATCAATAATTATTTTGATATCATGATAAAGGCTACTGTAACTTAAGCATCTGACCATCCACACTTTAGTTACAGTAACGTTACCTGCGTGACAGAACCGTCCGAGGGAGCGCCAGAGCGGTTATTTTTGTATGGTAACTAAACTAACACAGCGATTACACAATTAATATAAACACTTGAAAAACATAGTCTACCATGTCACATCAGTTAGTTTACCCATCAAATCAAACACTATGTTAGATTAAAATTTATCTTAAGAGCACGAACAGTACGAACAGCATGTCGTCTTCCTCTCTCATGAAAAGCATCTTTACCAGATGCTCACTAGCGCCAACTCCTGTCACACGCCAGAACACATGCTTTAGTGATGCAAGCCTGAAAGAGTATAATAGTCTAATAATTGTCTAGTTTTCTGTTCACCTGCTTAGAGATTCTTATTTTGATATTATTTCAAATCTGTATAATATGCAATGTATTCTTTTTATAAGTAGTAGTAGTAGTAGTAGTAGTGGGCTACTCTTTCTACTCTTACAGGATCACGTCACTAAAGCACGCGTGTTCTGGCGTGTGACAGAAGTAGGCTCTAGTGAGCATCTGATAAAGATAAACTCACTTTTTATGAGGAGAAGTCACGTTGTTCCATCGTGCTCTGAAGAGAAATTTTAGGTGTTATTGGTTTGATGGGTAAGCTAACTGTGACATTGCAGATGTTTTTCAAGTGTTCCAAACATCTGTGTGTGCATTCATAACATAATTCACGTGTTCACTTTACATTAAGGTTCACTTACACAGGTTATTCGTGTTTTTAACTCATTAATAAATGGTTCACAGGTGTTCACATTACTTTAAGGTTCACTTTCACAGGTTATTAATGTTTGTAACTCATTAATAAATTAATAAAAAGAGCCTCTCAGAGTGGCAGTGTCTCTCAGAAGGATCACCAATTCCCCCAATTCTATGGCGAAAAATACTGGAGCAATATCAGAAAGGAGTTTTTCAGAGAAAAATTGCAGAGAGTTTGAAGTTATCATCATCTACAGTGCATAATATCATCCAAAGATTCAGAGAATCTGGAACAATCTCTGTGTGTAAGGGTCAAGGCCGGAAAACCATACTGGACACCCGTGATCTTCGGGCCCTTAGACGGCACTGCATCACATACAGGAATGCTACTGTAATGGAAATCACAACATGGGCTCAGGAATACTTCCAGAAAACATTGTCGGTGAACACAATCCACCATGCCATTCGCCGTTGCCGGCTAAAACTCTATAGGTCAAAAAAGAAGCCATATCTAAACATGATCCAGAAGCGCAGGCGTTTTCTCTGGGCCAAGGCTCATTTAAAATGGACTGTGGCAAAGTGGAAAACTGTTCTGTGGTCAGACCAATCAAAATTTGAAGTTCTTTTTGGAAAACTGGGACGCCATGTCATCCGGAATAAAGAGGACAAGGACAACCCAAGTTGTTCTCAGCGCTCAGTTCAGAAGCCTGCATCTCTGATGGTATGGGGTTGCATGAGTGCGTGTGGCATGGGCAGCTTACACATCTGGAAAGGCACCTTCAATGCTGAAAGGTATATCCAAGTTCTAGAACAACATATGCTCCCATCCAGACAACGTCTCTTTCAGGGAAGACCTTGCATTTTCCAACATGACAATGCCAGACCACATACTGCATCAATTACAACATCATGGCTGCGTAGAAGAAGGATCCGGGTACTGAAATGGCCAGCCTGCAGTCCAGATCTTTCACCCATAGAAAACATTTGGTGCATCATAAAGAGGAAGATGCGACAAAGAAGACCTAAGACAGTTGAGCAACTAGAAGCCTGTATTACAGACTGTTATAAAAAGAAGAGGGGATGCCACACAGTGGGAAACATGGCCTTGTCCCAACTTTTTTGAGATGTGTTGATGCCATGACATTTAAAATCAACTTATTTTTCCCTTAAAATGATAAATTTTCTCAGTTTAAACATTTGATATGTCATCTATGTTGTATTCTGAATAAAATATTGAAATTTGAAACTTCCACATCATTGCATTCTGTTTTTATTCACAATTTATACAGTGTCCCAACTTTTTTGGAATCAGGTTTGTATATGAAGAATAAATTATAGTAAAATTACATAGTCTATATACTTCCACGCGGCCCACGCAAAAAACTCTAATCTATTTAGCCTGATCAGTCTCAGTGGTCTAAAACGCTCGTCAATGTCAAAATCTTTGAGATATCCAATCAAATCGAAGGAGGTGGGATTTATTGTCCACAGAAACCGAGCAGCGCTGCACTTGAATGTGAGCCGAGGTAAGATGAACAGCTGAACATGACGAGTCAGCAAATCACAAATGCACAAAGAAACATTAATGTAGCAGTTTTCAGTATATCAGAGTGAATGTTTTCAGTCATTTGAAAATGAGTCATAAAACTTAAAATATCATTCTCAAACGTAGGCCTACTACATGGTAAAATTGTCAACTTCGTATAGGAAAGTAAAATAAACATATAATTTGCTAGTTAGTTCACATGTATTATTTTACACACTGGCAATCAAAAGTTTGAAATAATTAAGACTTTTTATGCTTTTGAAAGAAGAAGGCTTAATTTATTTGATCAAAAATACAGTAAAACCTCAAATATTAGGAAATATAAAAATAAAAAAAAATCAATAGCTGTTTTCTATGGGAATATATTGTAAAATGTAATTTATTTCTGTGATCAAAGCTGACTTTTCAGCATCATTACTCCAGTCTTCAGTGTCACATGATCCTTCAGAAATCATTTTAATATGCTATTTTAAAGCAATTTTTCACAATTTGAGCTCTATTCCATAAAACGACAGATGTCAAGCTCCTGAAAGGACACATAACCACTAGAAAGGCACAATAAAACAGACCACATTCTGAGTCTTCTAGACCAGAGCATTGTGTTACATGGACTGATTTTATGGTAGGTGTTGAACTTAGTGATATTAAACTTTAGTGTATGGAAAAGAAAAATGTGTAAAAAAATAATAATAATAATAATTGCCATGTGCACCAGGAAAGACAAATTATAACCTAAAGAAGTATGCCAGTCATTCATTACGATAAGCATTTACATAAAAAAATAAATATAATTTATATTTCTATATAAATATAATCTATGTGTTAGTAAGTGGTGTTTAAAATTGTTCTGTGCATAATGAGCTGGTGGGTTTATGGTGAGGTGTGTTGCGGACCGGGTGTGATGGGCCACTTTGTGCCAGAAAGACCAGGGCCACTTTTTTGCCCCAGCCCGCCCCTGTACAAAAACAAAGTGCAGTATCATCCAGTATCCAGCATCACCTCTGATATCTGCTTTCTCTGGTTGCTCAATAAAGACTGTTTACTAATGATGGTATGACTACATTCCAGAGAATGAGGAATGTGTTTGGTGGCTTCAACCAGCTTTTTACATCATCATAGTGGAAACTTCTAACAAGACCACAACATTTTCACATACAGTATTTTGCTTCCAGGTGATAGACTTGTATCCCATTATGTCAAGTACATTTAGAAGAAAGAAAGCTTTTATGGGAGTGTGGATTAATGATGTCTTGATAAAACAATCCTTATATTTAAAAAAAAAATAAAGAAAGAAAGAAAGAAATCTTATTTTATAACAAATATTCAACACAGCTAGTACAACCCGAATTCCGGAAATGTTGGGACGTTTTTTAAATTTGGATAAAATGAAAACTAAAAGACTTTCAAATCACATGAGCCATTATTTTATTCGCAATAGAACATAGATAACATAAATGTTTAAACAGAGAAATTTGACACTTTTATCCACTAATTGAGCTCATTTCAAACTTGATGCCTGCTATAGGTCTCATAAAAGTTGGGATGGGGGGGCATGTGTAGCATCTCCTCTTCTTTTCAAAACAGTTTGGAGACGTCTGGGCATCAAGGTTTTGAGTTTCTGGAGTGTTGGTGTTGGAATTCGGTCCCATTCTTGCCTGATATAGGTTTCCAGCTACTGAAGAGTTTGTGTTGTCTTTGACATATTTCTTTGTTTAATCATGCACCAAATGTTCTCTATAGGTGAAAGATCAGCAATGCAGCACCCAGACTCTTCTACGACGAAGCCATGCTGTTGTAATAGCTGCAGTATGTGGTTTTGCATTGTCCTGCTGAAATACACAAGGCCTTCCCTGAAATAGACGTCGTCTGGAGGGGAGCATATGTTCCTCTAAAACCTTTATATACCTTTTAGCATTCATAGTGCCTTCCAAAACATGCAAGCTGCCCATACCGTATGCACGTATGCACCCCCATACCATCAGAGATGCTGGCTTTTGAACTGAACACTGATAACCCGGAGGACACGGTGTCTGTGATTTCCTACAAGAATGTCATGACCATAGAACAGTTTTCCACTTTGAAATAGTCCATTTTAAATGAGCCTTGATCCACAGGACACGACAGCGCTTCTGGACCATGTTCACATATGGCTTCCTTTTTGCATGATAGAGCTTTAGTTGGCATCTGCAGATGTTACGGCGGATTGTGTTTACCGACAGTGGTTTCTGAAAGTATTCCTGGTCCCATTTAGTAATGTCATTGACACAATCAGGGCGATGAGTGATAGAGTGTCATCTGAGGGCCCGAAGGGCGTCCAATAAAGGTCTTCCGCCTGGTCCCTTACACACAGAGATTTCTCCAGTTTCTCAGAATCATTTGATGATGTTATGCACTGTAGATGATGAGATTTGCAAAGCCTTTGCAATTTGACGTTGAGGAACATTGTTTTTAAAGTATTCCACAATCTTTTTACACACTTTTTCACAGATTTCACAGTCTCTGCCCATCTTTACCTCTGAGAGACTCTGCCTCTCTAAGACATACCTTTTATAGCTATTCATGTTACAGAACTGATATCAATTAATTAGTTGCTAGATGTTCTCCCAGCTGAATCAAAATTATCTTGCTTTTTCAGGCATTTGTTGCCCCTGTGCCAACTTTTATGAGACCTGTAGCAGGCATCAAATTTGAAATGAACTCAATTAGTGGATAAAAGTGTAAAATTTCTACATTTAAACATTTGATATATTATTTATGTTCTATTGTGAATACAATATTGTCTCAAGTGATTTGAAAGTCTTTTAGTTTTCATTTAAATTTAAAAAACATCCCAACTTTTCTGGAATTTGGGTTGTAGGCACTCATCTTTCCATAAAATAATCAAATAAAACATTAAATCATGTATCACATGATAATTTCTGCTGTCCTTGACAGAGGACAGTTGTGGTCACAAAATTAAATCTAGCAACATATTGTGAAGTTCTACCACATCTATCTTGAACATTGTGAAACTGCTTTAGCAACACAAACCATCTTTGATTGGGACAGAATTGCAAAGCAAGAATTCACTAGAACTTTGCAGATTATGAGAATTTCACAATAATTGATTAAACATCTGAATTATATTCTGTGTTCAATACAAGTTAAGCTCATTTGGTAGCATTTGATTATCACACAAAAAATAATAGGAATACATCAAGCACTTATAATGAAAGTGAATCCGTACATGTTAATAGTGTAGCCACAAGAGATAAAAAATATGTGTTAACACAATTTTAGTGTGAAAAATCACCTACTAACCTTTTCTGTGTAAAGATATAATACATTTTATGACAACGGTGTTATATTCAAGGACAATGGCATAAACACTAAACTGTAAAATGATGAATTTGAGTATTAAACCATTTTAAAACTCAAATCATACAAAAGTTAACAGAATAATGAATGTTTTTATAAAATTATAAGCTTCATATTTCTGCTTTTAAAACTTTTTTACAATTCCATTGTATGTGGATCACCGTAACATTTTTGTTTTTTCAAAAGAAAGCAAGGGACAAGCCGATTTATGCTGTTGATTTGTCTTAACTACTTGCCCGGCTACTTTATCAGGTACAGCTTGCTAGTATCGGGTTGGACCCCTTTTGCCTTCAGAACTGCCTTAATTCCTTGTGACATTGATTCAATAATGTGTTGGAAACATTCCTCAGAGATTTAGGTCCATATTGACATGATAGCATCACACAGTTGCTGCAGATTTTGTCGGCTGCACATCAATGATGTGAATCTCCCTTTCCTCCACATCCCAAAGGTGCTCTATTTGATTGAGATCTGGTGACTGTGGAGTCAGTTTCTGTACAGTGAGCACATTGTCATGTTCAGTAAACTATTTTAAGATGATTTGAGATTTTTGACACAGCGTGTTATCCTGCTGAAAGTAGCCTTCAAAAGTTGGTACACTGTGTGGTCATTAAGGGATGGACATGGTCAGCAACAATACTTAGGTAGGCTGTGGTGTTTAAGCGATGCTCAGTTGATACTAAGAAGCCCAAAGTGTGACAAGAATATATCCCAATTATCATTACACCACCAGCAGCCTGAACAAGGCAGGATGGATCCACGGCTTTCATTAGGTTTACACCAAATTCAGACTCAATACCATCTGAATGGCAATGTATTTCAATCTTCTATTGTCTAATTTTGGTAAGCCTATGTTTTTTTCTTTTTCTTTTACGGTCATAGTCCTTTGACCGATAGAGTCAGTTGCATCATTTCACTTCCATTAAAAAATGGAATGACCTCACGGGATAGTAAAGTGTCCATCGTAAGGTCAAGGTGTTGACATATATCTGTGGTGGATTCCTCATTTCTGATCAGTTTGTCTTGAAAAGTGTCTTCATGGTCACAATAATATATAATTACAGTATTACATGGGGACACAAAAGTCCTTTCACATTAATTCACTTGTTGGCCAATTCACATTAATTCTCTCGATTTCCAGTCATGCAAGTATGGCTCATATATACTTGAATAGGAAAGACTGAAAACTCCAAAACTGTTGGTCAGTATTAGGAATAAGATCAGACAAAAATTGTATAATAAATTCAGCTTTATAAAATTTATATCTAATAAATCAAACCATCTGTGACTTCAATATGAGACCACAAGGATTAACAAGAACAGTATTTTCTTATCTTTCTTATCTTATTACGTTGCTTATATTACTATATATATATATATATATATATATATATATATATATATATATATATATATATATATATATATATAATAAAAAGGTGGAGTAACGTGTCACTTAATGTCTCCACCCATTTTTAAAGTATATTTAAACTGTGTTTATCCAGTCAGAGCTCAGTGATCGTCATCTTCATCATGACCATCATCATCATCATCTCTCTGCTCCTGCTGGCCTCTCTGCTGCCACACCTGACCTTCACTGGTGAGAATGATTATATCTAGAAAAAAATGTAATTTAGTATTTTTCATGTCATTACATTGTTTAGAGCTTAAGAAAAATAGAAAAGTAACATTTTTGGAAAATTATATTTTATTCATATGTTATGCTATGTCCTCTGTAGAGGACACTAGGACTTGACATGAATAGGCAAAAACAATGTTTTTATTTTTATTTATTATTATTTATTATTATAATTTTTTTAGGTTTTAGGATTTTTATACCAAGCATTGTATAAAGATGATGAAATATCTTTGTATAAAGATGAAAAAGGAAGTGTAGTGATGGGAGTAGTAATTCAAAATGTTGAAATATAATTCCTTTCCCTACTCACTTGTTGTGTCTCCTAAAATGCCTGATAAATATGATTTAAGTCCTGGTCTCTTCTACAATGGACATGTATGAAATCAATGTCTTATTTTGA
This sequence comes from Paracanthobrama guichenoti, assembly GCA_018749465.1. Taxonomy (NCBI): domain Eukaryota; kingdom Metazoa; phylum Chordata; class Actinopteri; order Cypriniformes; family Gobionidae; genus Paracanthobrama; species Paracanthobrama guichenoti. Next base: position 13,536,403 of record CM031964.1, read on the forward strand.
TTTGAAACCTCATAACATTTTCCTGAGATGTTGATTTATGACAAACTATTAAATTGTTTTATTATAATTTCCCATTAGAGTGTTGAATTTGATTTAATTTCAGTCATTTTTAAAGTCCTAGGAGAGGCAGTTGGCACTGTGAAACTTCCAAACATTTGGTATCTCTGAAAAGCCCTGAATGTGCTCTTTATAGAACTGTGACATTGTCAGAGAAATTCACTAAAATATAATGTCCACTGCAGAGGACAAAAGTATAATCCTGGGTCCCAGGAGGATATAACAGCATATTACGATGATTATTTAAGAATAATTAATGCTGAATAAGTTGACTGACAACACTCTCCCTCTCTCTCTCTCAGCTCATGTGAATGTGGGTATAGTGAACGGCAAGGAAGCCAGACCCCACTCCAGACCTTACATGGTTTCTCTTCAGTCGAATGGGTATCATATCTGCGGTGGATCTCTCATTTCTGATCGGACAGTCTTGACTGCTGCACATTGCTGGAACAGGTAAGAGCTTGTTTAGTAAACTGCAATATTGAGTTAAAATTACTTTTGACTGATAATGAATGCAATGCAATCATACAGTGTATCATATGACATAAACGTACATTAACAATACACTCTATCAACAGAGGAGATATTCTGACGGTTGTGGTTGGTGCTCATGACTTAAGGAACAGCAAGAGTTCAGATCGCATCAGAGTGAAGTCCTACATCCCGCATCCAGAATATATACCTTATAAGAATGACATCATGCTTTTGAAGGTAACAACATGTAATCATTTTAGTTGTTCAAAGAATATCTGGTCCGGTACAAAACAGTAGCCAAAACCACCATGCTTAATTTTCTATTACCTTTTCTTGCTTTAAAAATTACTGAAGCGATTTAAATCATTATATGTAAATGGCCAAGTGCCTCTTTGAGTCTGTTTCTTACATTATTTATTTATTGCTCAGTGTAGAAACAAAAAGTGGGCAAAAAAGGCAGAAAACCTGAAAAATCATTGATGCATTTTTTTTGTTTTGTTGTTGCTATTAACATAAACACTTTAATAAAGTCATAAAAATAAACAAAACTTTAGGGCTTCTGTATTAACCTCAAAAACAAAAGTATAATCAACTGAAGTTCAGTTTTATAAAAGATTGTTTAATAATAATAGTTGTGTTTTTGAATTACAGCTGGAGAAAAAAGTCAAACTAAACAAAAAGGTTAGACTGATATCATTACCAAAGGAAGGAGAAGACGTCAAAGCAGGTAGTCGCTGTAGTGTTGCCGGCTGGGGACAACTGGCGACTAATGGTCCAGTGAGTGTTCGTCTGATGGAGGCAGACACGACTACAATAAATCCGGCAGACTGTCAGCGTAGATGGGGATCCAACTTCTTGGCCCCACAGATGATCTGTGTATATGGCAGTGGTGGATCTTGCTTTGTATGTACAAAAGATGATCACAGACGTTATGGTAATGTACAAACTGGTTTCACTAGTGACGTGTTGATTTGTGTTTCTTAACAGGGGGATTCAGGAGGTCCTTTGGTTTGTGGAAACACTGCTGTTGGTGTCACATCTTATGGATCTTCACAGCGCTGCAATTCCCCTGAGCATCCTAATGTGTATACTAAGATTTCAGCATATATTCCATGGATCCGCAAAACAGAAATGTTAAGTGACTTTATGTAAACTAAAAATGGAAGAATGTTTTACTTGAATTCTTCCATAAACCTTCTTTCAATAAAAGTATCACATGGCAAGCATCAATTATAGTCAAAGTGTTCTCATTGTCACAACCATATATACTTACACATTAAAAATCATTTAGCAGGTCACTATAGCCATCATGGCAACACCCTCAATTTTCAGTCATGCGAGTATGACTAGTACAGTCTCTAAAGACCTCCTGGATAGAAGAAAACACTGGGTTAATTTTTTTTTTTTTTTTTTAATTAATCCACCCCTAAGATTATTGTTAAAAACGTCTCGGTTACGTATATAACCCTCGTTCCCTGAAGGAGGGAACAGAGACGTACGTCGGAACTGACCGACGAATTGGGATCTGTTTTCAGAGACCAATCTACTTTGAGTGATTAAAAACGAGCCAATGGACATTGGCATGCGGTTCACGCATTCCACGCACCGCCCCGCAGCGCGGGTATAAACACGGAAGTGGAAGTACGCGATATCGCTTTTCAACTGAGGAGCGAGACAAGTGACTCGGCCTTCAGCTGAAGCACAGCACCTGGCGGCGGGGGACGCGTCTCCGTTCCCTCCTTCAGGAGGCGAGGGTTACATACGTAACCGAGACGTTCCCTTTCAGTCGGTCACATTCGACGTACGTCGGAACTGACCGACGAATTGGGATCCCTACCAACACGCCAGGATGCTGGCCCTTCCAGCGCCCTGCTTGAGCTCACTGGACCGTTCCTACATTGGAGAGGAAGTCAGGGCTCCAGGCAGGGAAGGACAGTCACTGCTGTTCCTGCAAGACCCACTCAGAGTGACTATTGGATAACGCTGGGAAAGCATGCCCGTTTAGAAATGGAACGCTGCAGGGCCACATCCTTCAAATGGAAGGAGAGCAAAATTACACATAAGGACTAAACTATCAGGGTAGTACAACATATGGCAGTCTCTGGGGTGGATCCAGCCTGGTCCCAGGGGGGAAGAACACCGCCAGAGACGACAGAGCGAGCTCTGTCAGGGGAAAGACACAGGGCTAGCCGAGTAGGGTAGCTGGTACCATGGAGAATACACATATGGGGTTGCCGTTAGGGAACCGCTACATATGGAACCCAGCCTACACACATGTTCCACAAGCATACGGGTGCAGGCCTGACACGAAGGGGTGACGGAGGAGCTCGACAGGGTTCGCCATTTTCTGGGGAACACGACTGGAGATAAATAAACGCACGCATCCGGCCCAGGGGGCGGGAATGGCGTCGCAAGCCGACACTAGAACGGGCACTTAGCGCTACTGGCAACTGGGGGCGAGTAGACGGGAAGATACCGGCTCTACACAGAGGCTATAAAATCTAGCGAACGTGTTAGGTGTCGCCCAGCCCGCAGTCCTACATATATCTGTTAGCGAGGTGCCCTGAGCCAGCACCCAGGAGGAGGCTACACTCCTAGTTGAGTGCGCTCGCAACCCGAACGGGCAGGGCACGTCTTGGGACTGGTACGCCAAGACAATAGCATCCACTATCCAGTGGGCTAACCTCTGCTTGGAGACAGCCTTTCCCTTCTGCTGGCCTCCGTAACAGACGAAGAGCTGTTCTGAGGTCCTAAAGCTTTGAGTTCGGTCCACGTAGGCGCGGAGAGCGCGGACGGGACAGAGCAAAGCCAGGGCTGGGTCTGCCTCCTCCGAAGGCAGCGCTTACAGGTTCACCACCTGGTCCCGGAAAGGAGTGGTGGGAACCTTGGGCACGTATCCGGGCCGGGGTCTCAGGACAACGTAAGAGTTACCTGGCCCGAATTCTAGGCATGATTCGTTGACCGAAAGTGCGTGCAGGTCCCCTACCCTCTTGATGGAGGCCAATGCAACCAAGAGTACTGTCTTCATGGACAGGATATTCAGCTCAATGGACTGCAGAGGCTCGAAGGGAGGGCTCTGGAGTGCTCTCAGCACCAGGGCTAAGTCCCAAGAGGGTACCGGGTTTGGACGAGGATGATTCAGCCTCCTCGCACCCCTGAGGAACCTGACGATTAGGTCCTGCTTCCCTAAGGACTTACCATCAACTGTGTCGTGATACGCTGCTATTGCCGCGACGTACACTTTAAGGGTGGAGGGAGACAGCCTTCGCTCCAACCCGTCTTGCAGAAAGGAAAGCATGGCGCTAATCGAACACCTTCGGGGGTCTTCGTGGCGAGAAGAACACCACTCAACGAACAGGTTCCATTTCGACGCATAGAGGCGCCTTGTAGAGGGGGCTCTAGCGGAAGTGATGGTGTCCACCACTGCCTGTGGTAGACCACCTAGAACCTCCGCGTTCCGTCCAGGGACCAGACATGGAGTTTCCAGAGGTCCGGACGCGGGTGCCATAGTGTGCCCCGTCCCTGAGAAAGTAGGTCCTTCCTCAGAGGAATGGGCCAGGGAGGTGCTGTGGCGAGGAGAGTTAGTTCAGAGAACCAGGTCCGGTTGGGCCAGTAGGGCGCAACTAGCAAGACCTGCTCCTCGTCCTCCCTGACTTTGCACAGTGTCTGTGCGAGAAGGCTCACTGGGGGGAACGCATACTTGCGTTAGTGTTACTGGATCTTAGTGCTGCAGTTGATGCAGTTGATCGACCACAATATTCTTTTGAATAGACTCAAAAATGATGTTGGCATCAGTGGAATTGGATTAACATGGTTTAAATCATACTTATCTGACCGTTATCAGTAAATGAATAGATGTCATGCCAATCACAAGTTCAGTATGGAGTACCTCAAGGCTCAGTACCAGGACCGTTGCTTTTCACCATAGACCGTGAGTATCTTTTGATGGGCCATATAGACTGCAAATATTTAGTGCATTTCAAACATTTACACCAGTAGCCTATTCACAAACATCTGTACATTAGGCATGAGGCAGTATTTTAGCATGAAAGGAGTGTCATAGGTGAAAGAATTGAAAATAATCAAAGATATTTGATTTTTGAAAATGAACAAAGACATTTGCTTTACTGTTTTCAACCCCCATCTCTCTCCAGGAGGGCCATTTGGAATTCCTAAAGACAAAGAAATGCTGAAGGCCTGTAGGCCAAATGTGTGTCACACCTGTAACACCGTGGGGGAAGTTTGGTCTGATTGGTCAGTTTGAATGGCTCACGTTAGGGTTTCAGTCACATGGTCAAGGAATAGATAAAAGAAGATTGTAACTGTTGCTCTGGCTCTTTTTTCTCTGGCTCTCTCTTCTTGGGGCCTTCTCTTTGGCTCTTCTCTCCTTTGCTCTCTTCTCTTCTTTGTCTCTCCCTTCTCTCTCTCTCTCCCTCTCTCTCTCTCTCTCTCTCTCTCTCTCTCAGGTAAAATTCATGCTGGGTACGATTAATGGTATAAGTTTTCATCATCTTATACATTTATTTTGTAACTATTTTAAGTGTAACCATAACTAGATTTTGTCATTAAATTCTTTCAATTACAAATGATGTGCTAACTAGTTTTGATTTGGTATTGACTTTGAAGTGTTACCTATTGCAATACAATATAGTTACATTATAGCCACGCTCTCCCACATGTTTAGCTATTGTAACTGCACTTATTTCCGTCGTTGGTATAAGCTGCAGTGGGTGGTAAAGACGAGAAATGTACAGTTTTCTATCATCTTGCTGATAACGTTTCTTTAGTCATTCGGCAACCCTGCAGTCAGAACCGCTGTAGAGGATCAACCCTTACAGATGGTGCCGAAACCCGGGAATCCCTTGCAGTGAATCTTCTGAAATTCATCAGAATGAGGACATTTTTTCACAGCTGATTGTGAATGGATTAAAGCTGACCTTTTGACCAAGGAATTGGTAAGTCTGTTTTCATTGTTTATGAATTACATGAAACAGAAATTATAAGGTTTTAAATAGCTGCAATAGTCCCATTACTGTACAATCCGAGAATATTCAGATTATCTCCTCGGGGATGGAAGGGAACATTTCTGATAACAGTGACTTATTGTTTGCTTTATGGAGTGAAAAAGTTGAGCCTACCTTGTCCAAACTCAAGAAAGAGTATATTGGAATTAAAAGTTCAGATGATGAAATTATTCGATGGTGGGACATAATTGGCAAACACCAAAAGAAATCAAAACATGGTAAAATAATTGAGGCTTTAAACTTCATAAGTTTTAAAAGGCTACATAATGTGATACCATTTCTATTATCAAGTCTAGATGAGAAATGTAAAGAAGTGCATTCTAAAAATGCAGAAGCAGAAAAGTCTGAGGCAAAGATTCAAGATCTTCAAGCACAGCTAGATAAATTACTAGCTGAGCAGTTAGCCCTGACTGAAAAGTGTAAAAATCACAAGGAGACCATTGCAGATCTCAAGGCTAAGCTAAATGCTAAAAGTTAATGTCTCCCAAAAGCGCTTAACAGCGATGGGACTAAAAAGCATGTTCACTTCTTAGATGAGCTGACTTGCTCTAATGAATCTGAAATGTTTAGTTCAGAAAATGCATGTGCAACTCAAGAAAGTGTGCCCATTTCAGTTCTTAAGGTGATGCAGTACCGTAATAGCGCAGAGTCATGTACCAGTACGCATGGTGTACAAGCATTAGAGAGTCATGAAAATCCTCAAACTCCAGGAGAACATAGCATTCAATCCTATGGCAAAGAGAACAGGTTTTGCAGTTCCTGTAGGAAAATAGGCCATTCAGAGGAGAGATGCTGGTCACTGGGTAAAGGTCGACCTCCACCTTATTTTCAGAAAAATAGGAAATCACTTTCTAAGGGTAAAGATCAGCGCTCATTTGCAGGTAAAACTCTTAGTGAGTTAACTGCAGTGTTCATGCAAGGCCTTCAGCTGTTAACCTCACTGGCTAGTGGACTAGCAGTCTCATAGCAGTGAGTTTAATAGCTAAACATCTAAATTGCAATGATCCTGTTTGGTATTTTCAAATTTGTAATTGTACTAAACACATTGTGCGCATTGAACACACATTATAGTTGTTTGTGTTAATAGATACACATAGACTAGTTAAGTTTATTCTTTAAAACACATGATTGCTTTACTGTAAGTGTTGTATGAAACACTTAGGATAAAGGTTGTTGATGCTTTGCATTCTAGGCCATGTATCTTGTGAAAATTGGAATAACTTGAATACTGGAATTGTTTAGCCATTTCCAGTTTCATGTGTTTCTATGTTGAATTTGTTTGTCTCCTGAGTGGAAAACTCTGCTATTTTCCATATAGCTGCAGTAAAACCATGTACAGGAGCATAGAATTGCCATGTGGCTACAGTGTAATTTACAATTGCATTAACCATGAAAATGCTTTCATCACAGCAGGATTCGGTAACTCTGACCTTTGCACTTTATCATGCTCCCTAACAAAAACACTGGTTTGAGCCAGACCACACTTCACTCACATTCTCACGCTGGCTTCCTGTTACAACAGGACCAAATTTGCATCACAATTGTAAACCTCCTTACCATGTTTGGGGCATGATTTACACATAGCCACAGCTAAATGCAGCCACATAGATTTGATCTTCACAGACAAAGTCAAAGTCAAATCTACATCAGCCTCACAAAATGTATTCTATTTAATTTAAGTCTTTACATCTAAACTATTATAACTGTGAATTTCTCCCAGTTATTGTTTTTGTTTTTCTTCAGACTTACTAAATCAGTTAGTTATTATGTGTCTGACCAAGTTAAATATCAAAATTTACATGAATTTATGCATTTCTCATTCTTACCTAAGTGCAAACATTTATTTTATCATTGTATTGTAACAATGCATTTGATTTTGAACTTATTTGAGTCTTTGTATTTTGTCCATTTGACTTGCAACAATGTTTTTGGACATCTATGTAATTGAATTTCTGTATTTGGTTACACTGAATATTTTGCTGATACTCTTCATGAAAAGGGGGATTTAAGCCAACAATGATTGTTGTTTTGTTATAAGGCAATTTATTTTTAATGTTTCCAGAAACAATGTAAGAGCTTGTGAGATCTTCTTTTATTCTCAGCCTTGACCACTTTATTAAGTACATCGATTTAATGGCTTATTGCCAGAGACTATTTTAATCTGACCACATCAAACTTCTGACCAATGACAAATACCATGTATGCTTTTGTTCTTTGTTGTGCTATATGTTCTTTTAATCACAGGATCCCTGCTGCACAAGTTCACATCCTGTGTCCTCAGAAAGAGGGACAAGCGTTTGCTCTAACCTTCAGTGACTGTTCTCAAGGTGTGAAGGATTCAATGGACGTTTTGCATATCAATGATTGGTGCAACACCATTTGATGGAGCCTTCTCATGCAGGACTGAGATGAGAACAAAGACTGAAGACTGACCAGCTGCTTTTGCAACAAGTGTGGACGAGAAGTCTGAAGATGACATCTACACACAACAGAAAGCATGTCTTTGTGGACTGTGCCACCTTTGGACTAAATGATTGTGGCCAATGGTGCCAAGAGGGGACTGAAAGAATTGAAAATAATCAAAGATATTTGATTTTTGAAAATGAACAAAGACATTTGCTTTACTGTTTTCAACCCCCATCTCTCTCCAGGAGGGCCATTTGGAATTCCTAAAGACAAAGAAATGCTGAAGGCCTGTAGGCCAAATGTGTGTCACACTTGTAACACCGTGGGGGAAGTTTGGTCTGATTGGTCAGTTTGAATGGCTCACGTTAGGGTTTCAGTCACATGGTCAAGGAATAGATAAAAGAAGATTGTAACTGTTGCTCTGGCTCTTTTTTCTCTGGCTCTCTCTTCTTGGGGCCTTCTCTTTGGCTCTTCTCTCCTTTGCTCTCTTCTCTTCTTTGTCTCTCCCTTCTCTCTCTCTCTCTCTCTCTCTCTCTCTCTCTCTCTCTCTCTCTCTCTCTCTCTCTCAGGTAAAATTCATGCTGGGTACGATTAATGGTATAAGTTTTCATCATCTCATACATTTATTTTGTAACTATTTTAAGTGTAACCATAACTAGATTTTGTCATTAAATTCTTTCAATTACAAATGATGTGCTAACTAGTTTTGATTTGGTATTGACTTTGAAGTGTTACCTATTGCAATACAATATAGTTACATTATAGCCACGCTCTCCCACATGTTTAGCTATTGTAACTGCGCTTATTTCCGTCGTTGGTATAAGCTGCAGTGGGTGGTAAAGACGAGAAATGTACAGTTTTCTATCATCTTGCTGATAACGTTTCTTTAGTCATTCGGCAACCCTGCAGTCAGAACCGCTGTAGAGGATCCACCCTTACATAGGCTAACCAAAATCGAACAATTACAGTATATAGGAATATAATGTCTAGTGTTTAGACAGTGTAATGTCTAGTTTTGGTTTCATGTCAGTCATGTTTCCTGTTTTGCCATGTGCTTCCCTTGTTTGTGTCATGTGATCCTGCCATGTGCTCCCTTGTTATGTATTTTATGTTCTGACTGGTTTGTCTTGTGCACAGGTGTCCCTTGTCTTATAATTAGTAGTCTGTGTATTTAGTCCTCATGGTTACCATGTGTTTTCGTCTAGTATTGTCCATGTAACCACTGTTGGTGAGTGTTCTCCATGCCATGTTTGCAATGCCACGCCAAGCTTTTGTTCTATGTTTGATCATGTCTGGATTATTGTAATAAAACTTCACTTGGGTTCTGAAATCTTGCCTCCAGTGTATTCAATTACAAAAAAACTGGACCTTAAATTAACCTAGCAATTTCACATCTTTCGTCAGGGTGACCTATCTATAGAAGACTATGTGGAGGAATTCAGTGGGCTTTGTCACTAGGTTGATTTTAATAACACTGCACTCAAGGACTTTTTTGTTTTGTTTTGGGTTAAATGAACCACTGAAAATCCACTGAACTCGAGAGCAATATATTGATCAAGTGGTTTTTCATTTGCTGTGATGTAGAAACATCATGTTTTTTATGCCATTGATTAGGGGGCGTGTGCAATGCATATAGATCACCAAAACTATTTACCATGTGAATGGCACCGGAGGTGTGGCGGCCTCAGCTCATAAGAGATAATGAAGGGAGAAGAAAAAGACTTTACCTCTCCTTGGTTTCAAATGGATCTCATGTCTGTGTGGCAAGTATTTGCTAAGTTGCAGTTTATTTTCATTTAATTTGCATTTCAGAATCGACTTTACTGAGAGAGAGACGGCAGAACACGCACCATGTTAGTTATCTTTATTTTGGAAAAATATGTTTATGAGCGTTCCTGAGTCCGCTCCGGAGAGAGCCACTGCAGTCCAGTGATGGCTCCAGCCCATAAGCCTGCTCCAGAGCCTGCTGCCCCAAGCTGTCTGCTTTGCCCTGGTGTGGGGAAATCTAGAAAATATATATTGATAGATTCATTTTGACCATACTGATGGATTAACTTAATTTCTCATGAAACACTAGACCCACCCAAATATTTATTTTTTTGTAATTTCTGTTCTGTTATTAATAATGGTTGTTTAAGTATTCATGAGGTCATGCAGGTATATTTGTAATATATTTACAGCCATGTCATGGGTGTCCAGTGGGTGGCAGTAGCCAGGTGGAGAACCCCAAAAACTAAACCAAGAAGTTGTGAGGAAGTTAACAGTGGTTCATGCGATGTTCGGAAAAGATTGTGTTGTACTGTTGAACGTGGCTGTATTAACTAGTGCTGGCCGAATAAAAGAACCCAACCAAAACCACGCTTGTTATTGCCTTCAAGTGTGTTACACTGGCCACCTGTTAAGTCTCTAGTCCTACTTCCACTCTGCAGTCCTGGCCATCCGTTTCTCCCCCTGCTCCACCTCCCTCCTGAACTGACACAGTGTGATGTCCCTTTGTACATATATTCCTGTGTTTTAATCTGTCTTTGTGAGTTGTTGTCTTTGCACTTTGCATTGTTGTTTTTGGTCAGGATTATGTTAACACTCCTCGGTTGGATTATCTTTATGTTTTTCTTTAATGAACTTTTGCTGCATGTACAGATCGCCTCACCTCATCTTTGCCATTTTGCATGTAGCAACAACATATTACAGTATACATAAAATACTGCAATTCCCTAAACTCTTCTTCACATACTTGTCAGTTTCCTTGCATTGTTTGAATAACTCTGCATTGTTTGAATGACCCTACATTCAAGAGAATGAGGAACATGTGTTTAGTGGCTTTAACCAGCTTTTTACATCATACATAGCGGACACTTCTAACAAGACCACAACATTTTCACCTACAGTATTTTTGCTTCCAAAACTACCCCGCTGATGGACACTTGTATCCCGTTTTTGTTTATTGATGGTCTCTACTTTGTTCAAGGATATTTTGGATGTCCTATATTACAGTATATGAAAACAGTTTTCATGTATGACAAATTGAGGTCACAAAAGTGGTTCTAGCAACATACTGTGAAGTTCTACCACATCCATCTTGAACATTGTGAAACTGCTTTTGCAGCACAAACCATCTTTGCTTGGGACAGAATTGTAAAGCAAGAATTCACTGGAACTTTGCAGATTATGAGAACTTCACAATAATTGATTAAACATCTGAGTTCAATACAAATTAAGCTCATTCGATAGCAGTTTGTTGATTATCAGAAAAATAATAATATAGGCATTATAGGCATTTATAATGAAAGTGGATCCATACATGTTAAAATACTATATAATAAAGTATAAATGTGTGTAGTATGAAATTCAGCACTGCTTTTCGCCTACTACATAGTATGGAATTAGGTATATTCAGACAGTGAGTGTTTTGTCATGAATCATCATCATCTCTCTGCTCCGACTAGCCTCTCTGCTGCCACACCTGACCTTCACTGGTGAGACAGACTGAACTGAATATTGATCAGTCTGGTAAGTAATATAGCTAACTAACAGCACTATCTCTCTTCCAGCTCATGTGAACAAGGTAGCCAAACCCCACTCCAGACCTTACATGGATTTCTTCAGAAGAACTGTCGAAACATCTGTGGTGGATTCCTCATTTCTGATCAGTTTGTCTTGACTGCTGCATATGCAGTGTTCTCGTGGTCACAATAATATATAATTACAATATTACATGGGGGGCACAAAAGTAATTTAACATTGATTCATTTGGTGGTCAACATGGTAACGCTTAATTTCCAGTCATGCAAGTTATGGCTCATATATAATGGGGAATGGAGAAAGACTGAAAACTCTAAAACTGTTGGTCATGATAATACATTAAGAATAAATTTAAACAAAAGTGGAATAATAAATTCAGCTTTTTAAAAACTTAAATCTAATAATTCAAACCATCTGAGTCTTCAATATGAGACAAGAACAGTACTGTCTCATCATATTAAAAAAAAAAAAAAAAAAAAAAAATTTGAGGTAGAGTAACTTGCCGTTTAATGTCTCCACCCATATTACAAGTATACTGTGTTTAGCCAGTGAGAGCTCACTAATCGACTTCTTTCATCATGACCATCATCATCATCTCTCTGCTCCTGCTGGCCTCTCTGCTGCCACACCTGACCTTCACTGGTGAGAATGATTATATACAGCATATTACAATGATTATTAAAAGTGTGTAATTGGTATGTGCTGAATAAGTTGACTGACAGCAGCTCGCTCTCTCTCTCTCTCTCTCTCTCTCTCTCTCTCTCTCTCTCTCTCAGCTCATGTGAATGTGAATGTGAATGTGGGTATAGTGAACGGCACAGAAGCCAAACCCCACTCCAGACCTTACATGGTTTCTCTTCAGTTGAATGGGTATCATATCTGCGGTGGATCTCTCATTTCTGATCAGTTTGTCTTGACTGCTGCACATTGCTGGACTGAGTAAGAGCTTGTTTAGTGTGAACTGTAATGTTGAGTTAGAAGAACTTTTGACTGACAACGACTGCAGTGCAACCATATGGTGTGACATAAATTACTATTTCCAATACACTCTTTCAACAGAAAAATGATTCTGACGGTTGTAGTTGGTGCTCATGACTTAAGGGACATCAAGGCTTCAGATCGCATCAGAGTGAAGTCCTACATCCCACATCCAAACTATATAGGCCTACCCAACCCTATTCGGAATGACATCATGCTTTTGAAGGTAACAACATGTAATACTTTTAGTTGTTCAAAAGAATATCTGGTCTGGAAACAGTAGCACAAAACACTATGTTTGATTGTCTATTACAATGTCATGCTTTAAAAATTACTGAAGGGATTTAAATCATAATATGTAAATGGCCAAGTGCCTCTTTGAGTCTGTTTCTTACATTATTAATTTATTGCTCAGTGTAGCAACAACAACAACAACAACAAAAAAGGCAGAAAACCTGAAAAATCATTGATGCATTTTTGTGGTTGTTATAAGCAGAAAACACTATAATAAAGAGACACATAAAAAAAACTCAACTTTAGGGCTTCTATTCTATACCTCAAAAACAGAAGTACAACATGTTCTCACACCCAACTCGTCACATATTGATGCTTGGTCAGGACCCTTCACGTCACTTTTTTAACGCACAGGGTTTTCGACGCACACGGTGCTCCACTGACTTCAATGAGAAACCATACACAGATGTGTTGAGCATGGAAATTTTATCATCACGTTTATATATTTGTCACGGGTGTGTGCAGAAAGGAAGACAGGTAAATACAATTCTCAAACGAAGTTTAATGAACAAGGATACTCAGGTGAGTCATACAGGTAGGCAGCATTATACTCTATACATCAACATTCAATACCAGACAAGGAGTGACTGAAAAGGCAGAACTAAATAGGGAACCCAAACGAGGATGATGACACACAGCTAGAACAGATAAACGAATGATGACAGTGACCATGGAGACAGACGAGTGGCAGGAAACTGGAGCAAACCAACATGTGACACGGGAATAGGATGACACCACAAACAGACCAGCATGTGACAATATTGGGTTATGATTTTGCCATTATGACATATTTCCAGCATATTTTTCTTTACATTTATTAAATTTTTTATTTACGCTATTTAGACACGTTTGAACACGTAATCCAACCCCATCCCTAAACCTACCCATCTGTGTATTATATGATATAAAACACAGGATATAACAGGCAAAATACGACTGCAGGCACAATTTATTCAAAAAGTACAAATATTTGAAGTGTTCCGAAGGCCAAATGATTGATTTGCATGAAAAAAATCTCCAAAAGCGATCAGTGTCTACATCCGCAGATGATCATGCACACGTTCAAAACGGCCGAAGAAATGTTACGTCAGCTTTGATAGTGAAATTGCATTGGCTCCCGTATGTCTCGTGAGCGCCCGCACCATTATGTCAGCGTTGATTGTAAAATGTCATTGGCTCTCGTGTGTCTCGTGACCGACTGCGTCATGCTAAAGAGTCGGGTGTATCTTTTGAATGAGATATGACCGAATGTGTGCATCCATGGAGCAGCGGGATCATTTCAGCGATTAAAACATTAAGATCAACTCTGTTCTTTGCATGAAGATCGTGTGACTTGCAATGCTACAAGAGTTACTACTTTTATACTGTTTTTGGTCAGTTTTTGCAATAAATTTTGTTAGATTTCTTTGAAATAGTTTCAAGTTTTGTGTCACCGCACAACCTATACATCCAAGCATGAACAATAAATTATTTGTTTTTAAAGTGTCCATGTTCACAAACCACTGTTTTAGCAGAATTTTAACAGAAAAGCAAGCATACTATATGCGGGATTTGGAATGACAGAAAGCTCATAAGAGCGCTCATTTTACTTTCATTAAAACGCGGTTATACATCATCGCAATCTCACAAAGTTCCAATCAGTGACGCTGATGCACAATGAATCTCTTATTTACATAATTGCTTATTATAACGAGAAGGATTTCTTTCATTATGGAGAAAACTGATCCAAGACCAGCGTTATGGACAGCTTTTCCCTCAAAAGCAATCGGAAGCACATAAAAGCTTACTTCTACCATGGAATAAAATAAATAATAATAATAAAAAAAGATAATTGTGACTTTTTATCTCACAATTCTGAAATTCTTACAGTTGTTATCCCCCCATACCCCCCTTGGCGATGAGCCTGTATCTGTGTCTGCACTTTTATTTGCCTGTTGCGTGTTTTATATTCCAGAAGTGGGTAGGTTTAGGGTAGGAGTGGGGTTAGTTGCTCCAAAATATAAAAGTAGCCTATAAATATTCATAAAATCATGTCTACTTTTACAAATGCAAAGAGTTAGTACCCTGCGTGTCGGAAAATGACACTAAAGGGGTACCCTGTGCGTTAAAAAGTGACACTGAGCGGTACTGACCAAGCGTCAATGTGTGACGAGTTGGGAGTGAGAATGTGTTATCTTATAAAAGATTGTTTATTAGTAATGTCTGTATTTTTGAATTACAGCTAAAGAAAAAAGTCAAGCTAAAAAAGAAGGTTAGACTGATATCATTACCAAATGAAGGAGAAGATGTGGGAACAGATACTGTGTGTAGTGTTGCCGGCTGGGGAAGATTGACGACTAATGGCCCAGGGAGCAATGTTCTAATGGAGGCAGAAACGACTACAATGAATCAGGCAGAGTGTCAGCTTAGATGGGGACCTTATTTCTTGGCCCCACAGATGATCTGTGCATATGGCGGTGGTGGATCCTGCAACGTATGTACAAAAGATGATCACAGACGTTATGGTAATGTACAAACTGGTTTCACTAGTGACGTGTTGATCTGTGTTTCTTAACAGGGGGATTCAGGAGGTCCTTTGGTTTCTGGAAACACTGCTGTTGGTGTCACATCTTTCGGTGACGTTAATCTTTGTAATTCACCCGAGCACCCTGAAGTGTATACTAAGATTTCAGCGTATATTCAATGGATCCGCCAAGAAATTGGAAATATTAAGTGACATGTAAACCAAAAAATGAAATGTTTTTCTTGAATTCTCCTTTCAATAAAAGTATCACATGACAAGCATCAATTATAGTCAAAGTATTCTCATTGTCACAACCATATGTAATTACACACACAAAATCATTTAGCAGGTCACTTGGTAGCAATCATGGTAACACCCTCAATTTCCAGTCGTGCAAGAAGTTTATCTACTTGAATGGGAAAAAAAATTTAATAAATATATTAATATTAAAAAGTAAAACATTTAGTTTGGTCTAAATTAAGTTAAATTAAAACAGTTGTGGAAAGGCCTTCAGGATTTGAGTAAAAAAAAAAACACTGGGTTGAAACTGGGTTTCATATTCATACATTCAACAAAAAGTGTAGCACCTCTCGCAGTTCAAAACATAAGTATCCGTTTAACATCATCGTCATCGTAAGTAACGTCCGACATCATCGCCGTGCGCAGTTACGCCTTTTCCTTAAGTTTAATACGGAATTTGATAGGCACCTATTATGCAAAATTCACTTTTACATGGTGTTTGAACATAAATGTGTGTTGGCAGTGTGTGTGTAAACAACCACCCAAATTATAAAAAATCCACCCCTTTTTTTTTTTTTTTTTATCCCCATGAATCATAAGCAGTGTCTCAGAGCTGAGTGTGTTGTACACTATCCACCATTTTTTCCAGGCCAGAGTAGCTGTAGCAACAAGATTGTCTCGTAAGCAACTCAGGTGTTTTGTTGTTGGATGCAATAGTGAACATAACAGTCTTCATTTACTCCCAGAGCTGCTGAGAGCTTCTATTTTTTTCCAAATGGAATGCCCCCTCATATACCATTTGTTTATGTCTGCGCAAATAATTTTACACCAGACTGCTTTGTGAATGAGGGTCAATACAAAGGTTATTGTTATAGTTATAACCAGTGGCGTAACTTTGCTTTAAAAAGTGGTGGGGACACCGCACAACTCGTTTTGCTATGTGTTAATTTAATAACCGAATTTACTTGGGGACTGAGTTCAGAGTTGGAAATGCACTTAAGTTTCACTTCAATGTACACATACATCACATTCACAAATTATTCTATAACATCTAACACATCTAACAATATTCTAACACTATTCTAACACATCTAACAATAAAAGCCAATTCATTGTATTTTTACTTTCAAGAGGTCTCAAAACTATATGAATCAGTATGATTCTTACCAATAATGATCGCATTTGCTAGCTAACGTCCAGCCTAAACTGCTTCACGTGCTCGATCGTTACTACTGTATTGAGACGAGTTTACAAAATGAATTATTTACTTCTTATGTAACTTAATTTTTCATATAACACTTAATCATGACTTGTAATAATAACCATGACTTGTGACTTTTTAACAGTGCCTCAAGCTGTGACGTAGCATGTCAGTCTTGGGCCCATATGCAAAATAAATATATCTTTATTATACCCCCCATACATTGGTTATGAATAGTGAGCAGTATGAGCAAGATTGGCTATAATATATGTACACTCACCTAAAGAATTATTAGGAACACCATACTAATACTGTGTATTAGTTACATTTACCTTTATTTCCTGTTATTGCTACTATTATTTGATATTAGCCAATCTTTTTGTCTCTCTGACTTTACATGCTTATTTAAATTTGGTTTAAGCAAAGTTTAACCTTAAATTGAAAATTAAGTTTCTCTGTTCAGCCACTGATATTCACTTAGTGGGAGCACACCCCCTTGTAGCATCCCTGCTAAATCGGCTTGTCTCTCTATTTATCCTTTTAATTCATTTTGAATGGTTTTGCTTCTATTTTCCCTTTTAGTTATTTTATTCTTCTCGTTATTATTACATTATTATTACCTTATTTTTATTATTATTTGGTATCATTCAGCTACTTTACATGCTTATTAAAATTTAGTATAAACAAGTTTAAACTTAAATTTAAATAGTTTTCTTTGTTCTCTGTCCCCACCACTTTTTGTCAGGCTCGACATTGTCCCCACCACTTTTTAAAAGTAATTGAAAAATAGATTGCGAAAGGTGTGTATTAAAGCAAAAGCACGATCTACCAATCGTCATTCTTCATAATCTAATTAATTAATTGAACACATTTTTCCGCCGGTCAGAAGCTTTTCAACGTCCTCAACGATGAATATTAAATCTTATTGTGAAGCTATCATTGTGAAGCAGGCGTAGTGTCTGGGCGTGCAGGGCACGTGCAAATGGGCCTCAATAGGGGGCCCGCCCATGGGGAACTTTTAATTAAAACGAGGGAATTCATTTTTAATTCGTGGCCACAATAAATACACTCACCTGAAGGATTATTAGGAACACCTGTTCAATTTCTCATTAATGCAATTATCTAATCAACCAATCACATGGCAGTTGCTTCAATGCATTTAGGGCTGTGATCCTGGTCAAGACAATCTCCTGAACTCCAAACTGAATGTCAGAATGGGAAAGCATTTTGAGCGTGGCATGGTTGTTGGTGCCAGACGGGAGTATTTCACAATCTGCTCAGTTAATGAGATTTTCACGCACAACCATTTCTAGGGTTTACAAAGAATGGTGTGAAAAGGGAAAAACATCCAGTATGCGGCAGTCCTGTGGGCAAAAATGCCTTGTTGATGCTACAGGTCAGAGGAGAATGGGTCAACTGATTCAAGCTGATAGAAGAGCAACTTTGACTGAAATAACCACTCGCTACAACCGAGGTATGCAGCAAAGCATTTGTGAAGCCACAACATGCACAACCTTGAGGCGGATGGGCTACAACAGCAGAAGACCCCACCGGGTACCACTCATCTCCACTACAAATAGGAAAAAGAGGCTACAATTTGCACGAGCTCACCAAAATTGGACAGTTGAACTGGAAAAATGACTGGAAAAATGTTGCCTGGTCTGATGAGTCTCGATTTCTGTTGAGACATTCAGATGGTAGAGTCAGAATTTGGCGTAAACAGAATGAGAACATGGATCCATCATGCATTGTTACCACTGTGCAGGCTGGTGGTGGTGGTGTAATGGTGTGGGGGATGTTTTCTTGGCACACTTTAGGCCCCTTAGTGCCAATTGGGCATTGTTTAAATGCCACGGCCTACCTGAGCATTGTTTCTGACCATGTCCATCCCTTTATGACCACCGTGTACCCATTCTCTGATGGCTACTTCCAGCAGGATAATGCACCATGTCACAAAGCTCGAATCATTTCAAATTGGTTTCTTGAACATGACAATGAGTTCACTGTACTAAAATGGCCCCCACAGTCACCAGATCTCAACCCAATAGAGTATCTTTTGGATGTGGTGGATTGGGAGCTTTGTGCCCTGGATGTGCATCCCACAAATCTCCATCAACTGCAAGATGCTATCCTATCAATATGGGCCAACATTTCTAAAGAATGCTTTCAGCACTTTGTTGAATCAATGCCACGTAGAATTAAGGCAGTTCTGAAGGCGAAAGGGGGTCAAACACAGTATTAGTATGGTGTTCCTAATAATCCTTTAGGTGAGTGTATAATTGTTGTATTCCCATTTGATCTAATAGCAAAAGAAAAAAGCCATGATAGCATTTCCACGACTTTCCAAAAGAAGGGGAAAATATTGAGACCTTCACTGGTGAGATTGACTGACAGAACTGCATATTGATTCATCACTAAGGGCACGTTTACATGACAACAATATACTAAAAACAGAAAGGTTTTTCCTTTGCATTTTTCATGTACAGATGACAGCATTGTCAAAATAATCCCCATTCACACGGATATATGAAAAAATACTAAAAACGCTGTATTATATAGACTGAACACATAAGCAAGCGCGTGTCAAAGTTTTCACAGTTTTTCTGGCTAACACAGATATGATATCTGCATCGTATTCAAAAACTTGCACTTTGAAACCCAAGCTTGTATTTTCAGGACCCCAAAACACTGTTGTTGTGTAAATGATCAGTCATAACATGCACAAAATGTTTTCTGTTTTTAGTTGAAAACAGTATTGTGTAAACAGACCCTAAAATATGTCATTATGGTCTCAGCATCTTTGCTTATGCCTAATAAAGATGTTTCTACCCAAAAGGCAAGAAAACATTTGAATAAGATTTATTTTGCAGTTTGTATACAAGTAGTATCGAATAGATGATAAAGTTCTTTGGTGTAGGTCCCATCCATAGTCCGAAGGGTAGCAGATGCTTGTAGTTCCTGCCTGAAGATTAAGGCAGGGGCAGAACCTACCACTAAAGAACTGATAAATCAAAAGATTCCCACCTGTTGGAAGATTCTTTTGATGAAGGTCCTAAAATATTTGCAATGAAAATAGATTTTATTATTAGAATATGGACATTGGACATTGCTCTGATATATTTATATCCGGCTGCGATAGGCCAGTGTGCGGGGAAGTCCGCATAGGTCGAGTAAAGGGCCACGATACCCCATAGTGAGGAGAAGACAGCGTGGGACAGTTAGCCTCGATAGACCGTATGGAAAAGCAATGCCGTATAATCTATAATAGATATCTGCCACCATGACCAGAAGTTTGTGTAGATAGTATACTTAACACATAAGATTAGGAGTTTATGATATGCTGCATGATATGCTGATTAGGAGTTTATGATATGTATCATGTATAAAATGATTTGTTACTGATGTTCAGTATAAAGGGTCATGTTAGTCTGATATGCAAGAAAATCCCATGAGGTGAACTATGGTCCATGAAATTAGGAGATTGCTTAGCTCTGAGTGGGATAGATATGAAAATTAAAGCAAATAATTTTGAAGTATATGAAAGAAACCACCACCAGTAGTTTGAATTAGGAATGTACCTTTGGAATTACTTGAGAGAGTTTGCTGAGCATGCCTGATGGGTTGAGCATTGCATTTTATATAGGATTTGAATGCTGAAGAAGACCAACTGCCAGGAGCTTGATTCAAGTTGATGGAATCCCGCGTTCGGCTGCCATTGTAGCAGCACTGATCCTGAATGAATGCCGGGAATACCGATGAGATGATAGCCTGCAGTTCTGTAGAACTGTCACTAGATGAGTTTTAAACCACCTTCTTGATATGGGAGACTCGTTGGGGAGTATGAAAAGTGCAGAATGATTAGGGGTGCAGGGACCTGCTTAGAGATAGCGAATCATAGAATTATAAAGTATGTTAACAAGTTTGTTTGCCCATATAATCTTAAGATATTAGGTTAAACTTATTTGGCTTGCTGTCCACTGATGAGAGGCTCGATGAAGCAGCTTCAACTCAAGTTCTGATATACCCCCACAGTGACTAAATATAGGATATGATTATGTAGGGCAAGGACCTAAGATAAAGGTTGAGTTTGGGGAGGTGGTAGGATGCTGGAACAGCTGAAACTGAGGAGAGGTAAGCAGCTGTTTATATACTCTGGCTGTTGGCTGTTGATTGGAAGATTAGATGGGCTCGCTCCTCCCTAAATTACATTTAGGAACGTCACAAATTATTGTTAATTCTGGATATTGTGATAGTACCTGAGCCCAAGGAGCCGGTCTTAGAACGCTTCAAGAAGATTGAAAAGAAATGAGGCAAAAAAGTCTGAAAATGTTAAAGGGATACTTCAGCGATTAGCATTAAGCTTTGTATGGTAGTATATTCGAATGATCATGCCGCTCGGATCGCTCACATTATATTCAACAGACACGTTCAGTTTTTAATTGTAGTGTCTGTTCTCTAACTGAACTAAATGATTTTATTATTATGAAACAACGGTAGGGGCAGTGCCACAGTGGGCAAGTGATCCAGTGAAACAGTAGCAGTGGCTTTGGGAGTGGCCTCGTAGGGCAGTGAAGCAAGTGTGTTCTGGGAGTTGTCTTTCATCCACATGAGCCAAAAATACATTTTCTGGCTTTTCTCAGTCTAGAAGGCACCAAATTCAAAAATAATTTCACATTACTACTACATAAATGTCCCAGTTTAAATACACATTCGTCTTCTTAGCGCTGAAGTACCCCTTTAAGTATCGAGTGGGGTCAAAATTATGAGATTCTGTACTGAATTCTCCTGGGCGCATGAAGCCAATGAAAGCTACTAGAAACACGACTTCCAAGAGAACATTAATGTAAGCAGAAAATAAACCAGGTTGCAGGGAGTTGACCAGCCTTTCTAAAATAGACAGTGATAGGCTTTAGTAACAGGCATATAGATGGAGAGGAGAATAAACCGTGAAAATCGGGATTGTGAAATCTGGCGTGAAATTGAATGCCTGCGAGCTGTTTGTGTATAGCAGAGACTTTCAAGTGACGTGATTGGAAGTTGTGGACTAAGAAGGCGCAAACTGTAGGAATTAAAATGGGGAATAGAGAAATCGGATATGCACAAAACATAATAAACAAAGACCAAGCAGAATTGTAGGCTTTATAATGCCTATCTGAATCTATCAGGTAACCAAATTAAGCTTTTAATCCAGAAGGATTGCTGATAGCATCAAATGAATCATGGACTGCCAAATAATTCTCCTTAAAACGGACACAATTGCCTGACAGGGAGATCTTCCTTTGTTTATTATGGCGACGGCTGCTTCGTTGTTCCAAAACATAGTGACACATTTACGAGACCAAGCCGAGCCCCAGAGAACACTAGCTACCGTGATGGGATATAATTCATAGAGCTTCGAAGAAACAGAGCCTGTATTTAGGGTAAGAAATGTTAGTGGCCATCTTTTGGCAAACCATTGCCCTTGAAAAAAAATTCCCCAAAGCCAATAGATGGAGCGGCATCAGTGAAAAGATCCAAAGCTACAGACAATTCAGGAACATTATTATAGAAAAAAGATATCCCATTCCAGCTGTTCTGCCACAGAAACGTATGTAACATACTCAATATTTAGAGGGGGAAAAAAAAATATTAAAAAAATATTTGAGATATTTAATTGTTCAAGTATGTATTTTATTATGTTTGTTGTTACCATTTGTTATGGTATTTTAATTTATATTTTGTAAAGACGAGTTATAATATATTAAGCCAAGGAGGACGTTCAGCGTATATCTCCATTTAACAGCTGGGATACCAGGTTACTGTGCGCATTGAAATCAGGTTCTATCACAAAAAAAAAGAGTTACATTTGGAGGCACCGCTGGGATTTATTTCCCTGTGTGGTTGATTTTTTATTTTTTTTATTTTTACAGTGTTTGGGAGAATTGAATGTCATGGATCTCTCTGAGGTAACTGAGTGGAGTCGTCAGGCCCAAGTTAGTCCTGCTAACTGTGTTATACTTAGAGATGTTCCGTTAGAAGTGAAGGACGAGACAATTATGGATGTTTTAAACACAGTGAAAGCTTTTGGACATACCAGAATATGGGGACGACGAGGAGATACCACAGGAATGAGCTTGTTCCTGTTGATTGAAACTAGTGGTGAGGTTGACCCTAAAACTGTACCTCTTGAGGTAGGCATTCCTGGAGTAGTGGCGCCTTAGGGTGTGCATATCCCAGAAACTGTAGATCTGGTTGAGGAAGAAGATACTTTTAGGAGAAGCTGATGTTTTTGATGCAACAGGAAGGGAAGTCATTGGGTGACGTGAAAGCTCTCCTTGAACCAGAACAGTTTCTTAATGTGGATGCTAATCTGAACTTGGTGAATGCCATCGACCATCTGGTTGATAAGTGTACACAGAGGTCTAGTGATACTCTTACTTACAGGAAGCTGAGAGTGTTCTCACAGGTGCAACCTGTTCCACCTGGGGAAGATGAGTGTGATTCATGGATGGAGCAGGCAGACCAGATGATTGGAGAGTGGCAATGAGACGGTAGAGAGACAGCGCATCGTGGAAAGTTTGAAAGGTCAGACCTTATGGTGAGGTTTGGTAGTACTTACCAAGAGTAATGTGAGAAACTCTCTGCTTTTCTGTACGGTCTTGATAAGATTCTTCATTGTATCTTTCTGAAAGTGTCAAGTCAAGAGTCAAGTCTATCACCAAGTCAAGTCAAGTCTAGTTTTGTTTTGTGTTTGTTCATGCTGTAAATAAACTGCATTACTACATTCCCACATTTCCTCACACATCCCCAAAATCCCCTTCAATCTCCATTCTTGTTCCAACTCATATATCTTATCTTGCAAGATACTCCTTTCTAAATTATATTTTTTTACACCTATGACATGCATTTATCTGAAATGCTTTTTCCCATTAAAAACAAGGTTGATTTTAAACCAGTATGCCCAGGTCTTACTCTTGATATAATCACTTCATCTCATCTGTATTTCCCTTTAAAAAACCTTGACATTAATCGATTTCTGATTATAATAGTGTCTCCCTTTGTTATCTATGTCCAACTGTTTTGCCATGATTCTCTTACTGCACTGTAAAATCCAACAGTGATTCTAACACTTTTTAGTTAACTTAATGTCTTAACTTAATCGTATTCCACTTTGCACACATTCTACCATGCCAAACCATGCACATGCTTGCTTTTATGTTAAATTACTTGAAACTGTTTCATGGACGTACAGAAAAAAAATCTATTTTTACTTTTATGCAGGCTTTTGCAGGCGGGAGCGGGACAAAACATGAATGTTGCGGGCGGGAGCGGAAGCAGGAGAGTAACGTATATTTTTGCGGGACAGAATCCTGCTGGCGCAGGTCTCTACTCTGGGGGCCCCAAAAGTGCATGGGCCCTTAGAATCGTCCTAACTTTCCCTCCTTTTTACAAAATGGCGCCGCTGTGTTTGGTCGCCGTTCAGGTCGCTCCGTGAAGACTGTGCTTTTATTTACTATTTTACTTTCTTTTACTCTCAGTTTTTACAAACTTATCATCTGCATTGATCTACTATGACAGCAAAACTCTTTTGGACATTGGTTACCTCTACACTGGACTGCTTCAGGACACTTTCACCGATCCCCTGTGGCCATCTGAGATTCTTCGCAACGCCGAGTTGAACAATGGACAGACGAGTCAACGGCGAAGAATCAAGAAACACCGTGGGAAACGCGCTGGTATCCGTAACAGACTGAGGAAAAGGGCATTCAGACCTCCTCTCCCGAGCATTCTTCTAGCAAATGTTCAATCCTTGGATAATAAGATGGACGATCTTAGAGCCAGGATAAGTTTTCAACGGGACATGAGAGACTGTAATATCTATTGTTTGTCCGAAACATGGCTCACGCCCGCGGTCCCGGACACAGCTTTGACGCCGCCGGAGAACTTCTGTTTTTCGGATGGACAGAACAGCCGAGGCCGTAAATCCAAAGGCGGTGGAGTATGCTTCATGATCAACAAGAAATGGTGCGATCCCAGGAACATCACCATTCTCTCGCGGTCCTGCTCGCCTCATCTGGAACATTTAACAATCATCTGCCGCCCATTCTATCTGCCGAGGGAGTTTTCTGCGGTTGTCGCGACCGCTGTTTACATCCCACCGCAGGCAGACACAGCGCTGGCTTTATCTGGCCTTCATGATGTTGCCAGCGGCATCATAAACCAACATCCCGACGCGGCATTCATTGTCGCAGGCGATTTTAACAAAGCAAACCTAAAGAAAGTCCTGCCAAACTTTCATCAGCACGTCTCCTGCCCCACACGAGGAGCAAACACAGTGGATCATTGCTACACCCCGTTTAAGAACGCCTATAAAGCGTGGTCACTTCCAGCGTTTGGCAAATCGGATCATGCTGCCATTTTCCTCACTCCCGAATACAAACAAAAGCTCCTCCAGGAACCCCCGGTGAGGCGGGAAGTTAAGCGTTGGTCGCCCCACTCAGAGACCGCGCTTCAGGCAGCTCTTGATGACGTTGACTGGGACATGTTCCGAGCGAGTTCAGCCGACGTCAGTGACTTCACAGATGTGGCGCTTTGCTTCATCGACACGCTTACAGAGCAAGCCACGCAAACAATAACAATAACATCCTTCTCAAATCAGAAACCGTGGGTGGACAATTCAATCCGCGCGGCAGTGAACGCACGCACTGCTGCTTACAACGCCGGTCTCCATTCAGGGAATATGACTGAATACAGAACGCCCTGTTATGCTCTGCGGCGTGCAGTTAAAGCCGCGCAAAGTCCGATATAAAGACCGAGTGGAGTCTCATTTCCAACTCAACGACTCGCGCGGCGCATGTGGCAAGGTCTGAGGTCCATCTGCTCTTTTGGATCTAAATCCTCTGCAGAGGTGAACGCTGACCCGTTGCTCGTGAACGAAGTTAAACTCTTTCTACGCCGCTTTGACTGTAACCGCGTAACGCGACTCCGCCAAGTGGCGCATTAGAGGAAATTACTCAGAGCAGCAACAACCACGTGATCTCTGTCTCAGAGGATGAAGTTCGGAGAGCACTCAAGCGTGTGGACGTCAGTAAAGCTGCCGGGCCAGATGGTATTTCAGGTCGTGTTCTGCGGTCCTGTGCTGATCAGCTCGCCGGGTTGTTTACATCTATCTTTAATGAGTCCCTCGCTACATCTGTGGTCCCCACCTCCTTCAAAAAATCCACCATCATCCCTGTCCCTAAGAACAGTAAACCCTCTTGCCTAAATGACTATCGTCCAGTGGCTCTCACGTCTATAGTCATGAAGGTCTTTGAGAGACTCATTAAAAACACCATTTGCACCTTCATTCCTGGCACTTTGGACCCTCTTCAGTTTGCCTATCGTCCCAATAGATCGACTGAAGATGCCATCTCTCATGTCCTCCACTCCTCCCTCACTCACATCGACAGCAAAAGTGGGAACTACGTAAGGCTGCTATTTATTGACTATAGCTCAGCCTTTAACACCATAGTTCCCACCAAGCTAACCTCCAAACTCCTGGATCTCGGCCTGAATCCTTCTCTCTGCCACTGGATTGAGGACTTCCTCACTGGCAGGCCTCAGGTGGTGAGAATAGGCCAGTCCACCTCCTCCTCCATCACTCTGAGTGTGGGAGCTCCACAGGGCTGTGTCCTGAGCCCCCTGCTCTACTCTCTCTACACGCATGACTGTTTGTCCACACACAGCTCCACCTCTATCATCAAATTTGCTGATGATACTGTTGTCCTGGGCCTCATTTCCAACAACAATGAGACGGCATACTTGGACGAGGTGGAGCATCTAACATCATGGTGCCAGGACAACTGTCTCTCTCTGAATGTTGGCAAGACCAAAGAAATGATTGTGGACTTCAGGAAGAGACAGCAACGGACATACTGCCCCCTCATGATCAGCGGGTCACCAGTAGAGAGAGTGAGCAGCTTCAAGTACCTGGGAGTAAACATCTCCGAGGACCTGACCTGGACTGCTCACATTCAGACACAGGTGAAAAAAGCCAGGCAAAGACTGTACCACCTGTGCCAGCTGAGGAAATTCAGGGTTTCACCAGCTATCCTGAAAACTTTCTATTTAGGGGTGATAGAAAGTGTTTTAACTCAGTGCATCACAGCGTGGTATGGGAACAGCACCAGTCATGACCGCAAAGCCCTGCAAAGAGTCGTGCGCTTATCCGAGCGTATCTCAGGGTCAGCTCCCGTCTCTGCAGGACGTCTACACCAAACTCTGCAAAGGTAGAGCTACCAAGATCATCAAGGACTCTAATCACCCTGCAAACCCTCATTTCACGCTGCTGCCATCTGGTAAGCGCTTCTGAAGCCTGATGGCCAAAACTGAGAGACTCAGGAGGAGCTTCTTCCCCCAGGCCATCAGACTCCTGAACTTAACGTCACGTGACTTCACTTCAGGATAAACATCGATACACTGTCATTGCACTGCACTTTCTGTTCTCGTTGTTACTGTGTAACAACCTGTTATAAACCCGTTTGCACATTATACTCTATATACATTTGTTAACCACATATTTATAAGTCTACAGTTTACTCACTGCACAGTCTACTTCAATTATTTTATTCCACTTTATCCTTATTTTTACCTTTTTTTTCTCTTGACTTGATTATTTATAATTCTACAGATATAGACATATATATATATATATATATATATATATATATATATATATATATATATATATATATATATATATATATATATATATATATATATATATATATATATATATATATATATATATATATATATATATATATATATATATATATATACTTTTTTTTTATCCTATTTCTATATAATTTCCTCCTTGTGTTTTTAACTGTGAATTTGCACTGTCCATGGAGCGGACCTGTTTACATTTCACTGCCGGTTGTATATTCTGTATATAACTGTGTATGTGACAAATAAAACTCTTGAATCTTGAATCCCATAGTGGCACCCCTGATCTTTCCTCTTTCTAGTTACATCCTGCCAAGACATACCTTCACTATCTCCATCCATACTTTCACCCATAATAGTTGTTGCTAATCCTGTCAAACTCAGAGTCGTAAAAAAAAAAAACAACAACAAAAAAAAAACTGCTCTTCAAACAAATTCTCTAAATCCGCCGGCGACTCACAACTTTCCACACATCACTTCCCCCTCACAAAGAGTGAACACACACAGGGCTTAAATAGCCTGAGTGATATAGAATAGGTGTGCAGTAAGCAGGTCCAGGTATGTGGGCTCTCCGGCGGCCAATTGAGAAATATTCCCTGGCGTTCATGACAGTACATGACCACCTGCCCACACCATCCCTGAGGTGGAGTATGTTTTACCCCGGTACTTCTAACATTGTTTTTTTTTTTTAAATGTTATCAATGATTGTGACATAATTTTAGCACTTGCTGTACCATCGGCAGTGAAATGTAACATTTCACTGCCGGTTGTATATTCTGTATATAACTGTGTATGTGACAAATAAAACTTGAATCTTGAATCTTGAATCTTGAATCTTGAACCTTGAACCATTGGTGTTTCCCCCCATACACTGCATTTGGCATTGGCCTAGATGTCCTTATCTTTCTTTGGTAATTCAATCATTACTGGCTGACCTGCATTAACTAGGTCAGCCGGAACCGGGAACACTTCCAATAACACCTGATGTACTCGTTACATCATAAGAAGAATGGCATCTACGCTAATGTTAGTCTCCCTGTTTATCCCGAGGTTTACTGCAGTCAGCTGGATTCGGGCCCTATCCAGATCAGATGGTGGACCTGCACCTGGACATGACCAACGCATCCCTGAAATGTCTGCAGAGAGCGTGTCAAATAAACCCCCAATCATCAATCATCAATGCTGAGAAATTTCATAATGAATATAAACTGGATGACAAACTTTATTGTATTGATAAATTATTTTACTTTTCAGAATAATCTTACTTTTATTTTTATTTTTTTAAATGACTGCATGAGACTGCTGTTTTACTCCAGTTCTACAATCAGATCTCTAATGCTTTGTTCAGACAAAACTCTTTGGAATAGCTGATATTCTGATTTCTTTTTGTTTTATAATTTGAACCCCTCAAAAACAATTACATTACGTGGCAAAGTGGATACACCAGATATCAGACATCAGTGTCTGAATGAATGCATTTCATCAGTCCTGAATGCAGAAGAGTCAGTCCATTAAAGATTTGAAACCAGATTGGATTTGTGTACAATGTGAATTAAGCAGGATTAGGACATTTAGGATATTTTTCTCTTCCTCTAAATTTCTAGTACATTGTTAAGAACACAATTGTTTTATTGAAGTTTGCCCTGCAAAATCTCCTTCATTTACCTTAAGTAGCATGATGTAGTTTAGCAGACTTTTAGATTCGCACCCAGGGTGGATGTGGTAGGACATCTATGCGGTTAGAAGCATGATTGTGATCATGAGCTCCAACCACAACTGTCAGCTTCTCACCTCTGTCAAGACGAGTACAAAAACATGCACTTTAAATAAGAACTGTTCAAAACTGAGTTTTGCATTTTAGGCTTGATTTCCGGAAGGGCAAATAAAGTGCTGCTTTTGTTTTTGCATAGAAATGCACAGCATCTCCATGACATGGCGGCAACAACGCTACTGACAACAGAATATTTCCACCGAGTGATGTAGATCGATGGAGATCGAGGGAGAATTTGATCTAGGCATTTTATCTAGGTCTGGATCTGCCTTCTCTTTAAGACAGAATAAATCTTTTTGTGGGAGACTTTGAGCTTTGTAACTTTGCAGATCTTATACATGCATAAACAGATACATAACACAAAGGAAAACATGAAAACACATCATATGACCCCTTTAAAGTTGAACAACTGAATAGTATTCAGAACAAGTTTGCCATCCAGCCAACGTAATCTGCTATTGCTTCAACTCAACACCAGAGGTCTCCAGCTTTCTAAATCTGACTTCTAAATGGACCTTTTTCACATTTCTATTGTTCTCAAAAGTCATCACAGTTGGGTAAACTTTTATAGTGGTGAATGGGAGATAACAGAAAATTAAATGTTTGTATTCCCCTTTGCTCTAATAGCAAAAGAAAACAACCATGATAGCATTTCCACAACTTTACAAAAGAAGGGAAAATATTGAGGTTGATTACAGCAGTCAAAAGAATCAGTCTGAGACCCTCTCTCTCTCTCTCTCTCTCTCTCATATATATACCACTTTACTAGTTCTGTGCCACTCACACCACAATGCATGCGCACAACGCAGACAAAAACGTAACCCCCTCATAACCCCAAAAACCTAATGGTAGAACAAGCCATAGCTAGAGAAAAATGACTAAACACCCAAGCATGAAAGTCAGTGATAAAGTCCTATGCGGGACAAGCCCTTGCAGGAATTGGCTGACCCTCAGTTACTGTCGACTGTGGCACCTCCTGGCCCTCCTGATTCTCATCAAGCAGTGGCTGAAGAGGCTGAAGCCCCACAGCTGGTGTGGACTGTTGCTGGATCACCTTGACAGGGGATCCTTGAATCACCCGGCCTGTTCATGGTTGTACTGGCCCCGGTGATGGAGGTGCAAAAGCTGTGTTGTGTGTTGGTCCTCCACTAGGCTCCCTTGTCTGTGAGCACATGCTTGAGTTGAAAGGGGTTGGCACTTTACGCAGTCTGCTAGCATGCCAGCGAGAATCATTGCTCAACAAGAAAGTGGCAGGTCCTAATTGACGATCCACCTGGAGTTTAGACCAAAACGATGCCATTTTGTTGCTACAGTGGGGTCTCTGGACCCGAACCCAGTCTAGAACTGTTCTTTCTAGGTTTGGCCTTGTGTCTTCTGTCAAAGTTTGCCTTCATTCGCCTCTGCTGCCCAAGTGTCACCTGCCACTGCAGCCAACAATTCTTGTGGTCCGAGTCTGTCCAATGGCAATTCCATCTCTCAGCCAAGCATGAGCAGAGCAGGAGAGGCGAGTGTGCTGGCTAGCTCTGTAATATATCAGCGTTAAATTGAGTGCTGTTTGGAATGTATACCCCTGGGCCTGGTGTGCACGAATGCTGTTCTTAAGGTTTTGATTGAATCTTTCGACCCCACCATTTGCCTGAGGATGGTAGAGTGCAGCACAGAAATGCTTAATTCCTTTACTGCACAGGAAGGTGGAGAAGTCTGCAGAAGTAAACTGTGGCCCATTGTCAGTAGTGATGGCACCTTGTCTGTGTTGTCACTGTCCCGGCTGGTATTACCTCAGGCCATTTAGAATGGAGATTATACATGACCACCAGAAAGCACTGATGGTGGGGAATGCCATGGCCATGAGTTTCCCCACAAATGTCCAGTTGAAGGTGCTCCCATGGATAAGATGGCCATGGAACAGGCTGCAAAGGGGGTGAGACCGGTTATCCAGTCTTTCCACTGAGTAGGCACAGTTCTTCAGTCCTTCAATGTCGCAATCAAGGCCTGGCCATCAGACCAGGTCCTGGCATCTTTGCTTCAGCTTTACAATGCCCAAGTGCCCCTCATGCGCCATTGATAAGACGCGTGCATGCAGGCTACCCGGCACCACTATACAAACATCGCCTTAACATGACAGTTCATTTTGTACCTTAGCAAAAGTTTTTAGCTCCTCGGGCACCCGTGCTGGCCATCCCGAGCGTATAAATGTGTGCAGTGTTGTCAGTGTGGGGTCACACTTGGAATCTCTGCAGCTGCTCCAGGGAGACAGATTCTTGCAGAGGTGTGTGGAGCATCAATGAGGTCTGACTCCATGTCATCATTGGTGAGGCTGCTGGTGTGGGTGCATCAATTGATCGAGATAAGAGATCAGCAACCACGATGTCCATCCCTGGCGTGAACTTGAGTTGGTAGTCATACTGCCTCAGACGCTCACCCCATCTGTGCAGACGCAGGGGTTTATGACCTGAGCCACTGGCTGACAAGAGCATGGTCAGAGGCTGATGGTCCGTGCGGAGGGTGAAATGCCGACCATAGAGGAAGAGATGCCATCTTTCGGAGATGCCAGAGATGCCATCTTTCAAAGCAAGGGCCTTGTGTTCACCTACAGAGTAGCGCTGTTCCATGGGGGTCAAAGATCTGGAGGCAAATGCTACAGGTCTTTCCCTCCGTCCTGCATCTGCGACAGCATTGCTCCCAGCGCCTGTGTGGAGGCATTGCAGGTGACAATAGGCTGACTATCGGGATCAAAGTGAGCTAGGACAGGAGGTGTGGTAAGCTTGGGACTTCAGTGTTTGAACAGCCTCAAAGCATGCACTAGTCCAGTTCCATGGCTCTTCTTTCTTTAGTAATTGTCAAAGGGATGCCGTGGTTTGGGAGTACTGAGGCAGGAAACGAAGGTAGTAGGCAGTCATGCCCAGAAACGAGGTCATCTGGGAGGTGGAGGTGGGCTCTGGTATTCTGTGTATCGCCTCAATATTTGACTGAAGAGGCAGTACCCCACAAAGTCTATGGCTGAGGCTGCAAAAGTGCATTTCTCTCTATTCAACATAAGGCTATGAGCCATGAGAGCACTGGCCACTCTGCTAAGACGGTCGTTATGGGTCTGGACATCTGGCGCATGGACTACTATATCATCCAATAATACTGCAACTCTGGGAATTCCAGACAAAATGGTGGTTATTACCTTTTGAAAGCAACTGGGGGCGGAGCTTAGGCCAAACAGCATACGAGTATATCAAAATACCCCAGCATGTGTGACGAATGCTGTGAGGTCTCTGCTAGAAGGGTGAAGTGGCACCTGCAGATAACCTTGGCACAGGTCCAGTTTTGAGAAGACCGTCAAACCATAGAAGTAAGCGGTCAGCTCCGCAGCTGTGGGTAAGGGGTACTTGTCTAAGATAACTGCCATATCTAAAGAGCGCAGGTCAACACAGAATCGTATTCCTCCCAATTGTTTTTTTTTTTTTGCAATGACCAGTTTAGAAATCCAGGGGGATGCATTGACTGATATAACTCAATAACTCCCATGCCCAGTATTATTTGATAATACTGTAGGGGAATTCTGCAGTAGGGGCTGTATGACTGGTGGCACACCAGGGTCAACTAAAGGCCTATGGGTGAATGTTTTAAGGCAGCCCAGTCTGTCGAACAGTGATGGCCATCTCTGTTGCCAGGTGGAGGTGACAAGGTGGATATCAGAGCCCTTCTCATCTTGAAGTGTGAATCCCAAGCTTGTAAATAGATCAAGTCCCAGAAGGTTGGCTCCGTAACGTACTGAGACCCGGAGAACGGTGAGCATCTTAGAGCTGCTGTAACCACAGAGGGAGGTGCAGGGCTGCTGTAATGGCAGATGTGAGAAACACTTGTGATACATACTGGCATTAAGCAACAATGCCGCTGCTCCCATATCCATCAGAAGTGGAAGGTTCACTTCCTTCAGCAGCACAGTACATGTCCTAAAAGCTGCCTGGCCAACTGATACATGCCTGATCTAAGTGTAGCAATTTTTGGGCTCTTGAATTGTGCGAACTGGAGCCACAGTTGCCACAAAAGCTCAAACTGCATTGGTTTCTCTGTAATTGTGTAAACTGCACTGGAAAACCTGCATTGTCATCCTCAGTCTTTTCAGCCTGAATGGCAGGAAGATCGGAGCTGTTGCGTGGGAACGTCCACAAGGGAGCACGCGTCAGCGAGCAGTGTGGAGCATTTGAGAGCAGCCTCCACTTGCAGTGCAATTACAACTGCTTGGTTTAATGTCAGTTCGTCAGCTTCTAACAACAGTTTTTCCAGAGTCTTGTCACATAGTATTCCTTCAATAAACTGATCACGAACAATCTGATCTTAAAGTGTCCCATAATTGCATGAGCATGCCATGTCACGCAGATTATTCACGTAATCTTGCACGGACTCACCTGGTTGCTGAAGACACTTGCGTAGTTTATATGACTCACTGTTGGCCTGTGAAGTGGTGCATGAGAAGAGCGACCGCTTCCTCATACGTCTCAGCTTCCCAGAGAGCACGATATAGTCTCTGTCCCTCAGCCCCGAGGCAGTGATGAAGCAGAGCAATTTTTCTCCGATCTGGTATATCATCATAGTCCATGGCCTCGAGATACACTTGTGACACTCCCACAGTAAAGCCTAAACAATGTTCCCTGAAAGAAAAAAAAACCTTGAATGTTTGTTCTGTATGTTACCCATTTGTATGTATGTATAATACTTGTGGTTGAAAAGGACTTTTATTATGATGGGCCAGTCTATAAGAAAGGAAGGGCGGCCATTTTGGGGAAGTCTTTTTTTTTCTCTCGAGTGAACATGTGGCAAGTTTTGGTGGATAACATATGGTGATTTTTGGTGGCCTACAAACAGGTGGATTATACTTTCTTCATCATATTTTTTTGGAACATTATCTTTCTCTCCAGATGAACTTTTGGTTGACAAACCACCCAAGGGGAGAGCGGACGTTGCCAGGATCTTGAGGAGTATTCCAATTTTTTTTTTTGTGGAACTATGGACTAAAAGACTGATATGCTGAGGCCAAACAAGTCTGTTCATGGACACTCACTATTTGGACTGATTTTTTGGGGGGTTGTTTAAGAATTGACAGCTGGTGTTTTGTGGGGGATCACTTCTGAGTAAACAAGCATTCACATGAATTCCTTCTTTTGGTAATGATTTGACCCTTTTACTAGAGTTCTAATTGTTACACACTGTGAAGCCATCAATCCAGCTCGCCCATGAAACAGGCAGTTCATCAGGCATGGGGCCGGCGGTGGTAAGCTAAACTCAGAGTAGTTCAGTTAGTTATTTAACATGAAGCACACATGGCTGAACGGATCCCTTACGAAAATGAACCATGGTTTTACTACAAATAAAACCAAAAAACTATGGTTATTGTAGTTAAACCATGGTAACCACAAATTAACCATGGTTTTGCTACTCTAACCATAGTTTAACCATGGTATTTGTGGTAAAACCGTGGTTATATAAATTGTAATCAATTAGCCAAAAAAAAACCAAAAAAACATGGTTACTACACTTTTACTACAATAAAACCATGGTTATTTTTCATAAGGGATAACCACTTTACTAGTTCTGTGCCACTCACACCACAATGCATGCACACAAAGCAGACAAAAACGTAACCCCCTCATAACCCCAAAAACCTAAATGGTAGAACACATCTATGTTAAAATTGCTGAGCACCACAGTATGGAACACAGCCTTGTTTTTCACAATGTAAATTCAAACATAAAAATGGGAAGTCCAAAACTGATTAAAATGTAACACACCAAAATGGCTGAAGACACAACTACAACATCACAACCTAGATAGACCTATTGCAAAGTCAATGTCAAAATGCAGAATCAAAAGTTTTGTTGTATCATAAAACATAAGAAACAACAATAATGGTCCAGATATTGTGGCTATTCTCACATCCAGTCAAAATAGCTCCCATATTGACTGGTACTGTGACTTGATTTGTCCTTTTAACCCCACTGCAACCAGGCCTGGATTAAGAACGCATAGGGCCCTGGTGCTATATCAAACCCAAGGGCCATAGTAGCCGATTTTAGTGCCACAACATTTTCTACCACAGAAATAATTCGTATTTTTAAAAAACAAAATCATCAAAGCACAGAGATACAATGAGTATATACTGTCTGAATATTCAACTTTAATATTAAATAGGCCTATATATAAATATTCCAGGTTGCAACAGGCAATTTAGATTTCTCTGATCTACATATGTGCATTTTAAGATGGTTGAAGGTTTAAAATCTTTATAAAAAATTGTTTTTAAAACCATGTTAGTGGGCAGTAGGTTTTCCGTCATGCTCTCTCCTCATTTCATCACTCTCTTTTTCTCTTGCTCGCCTTCTCTTGCCCTGTCTCTTCCCCTCCTAAAGTTGAGCTCTGACTGATTTTCGTCTGTGTCAGCTGATATTTAGCCTATATTAAGCATTTTCTTAGACAAGTTAATTCACTGAAGGCTACGAACACTAGGTGAATACGTTTAATAAATTAATTCACAATATGTACACACACATTTATTATCTTCTGCCTAATATGATGAAATTATTTTACAACATGTATTATATATACCTCTGAAAAATACAGAGGTCTGGACCACGGCGACCTCATAGCTGGCTATGGCCATGATTACAGTCGTGTAAGCAGCCTATAGTTTACCTCAACACTTCCGTTCACATGGTCGGAGCTAGAGGTCTGGTTCAGCTAGTTTCACCACACAGCCTTTACTGTACACATGATGTTGCGCTTGTATCAAATTCAAAGGGATAAAGCGACTGTCTGTGCTCGTTATCACTTCAATAAGTGGCGAAAGTGCTGAACGAGTTTGTCTGCCAGCGTTGTGCATGAGACGATCTAGCTGCGACTGCTGGATCTATTAATTTATTAACTTATCTGAGGTGCCGGAACGCAGTCACCTGACCACTGACAGGTGAAGTGAATAACACTGATTATCTCTTAATCAAGTCATCTGTTAGTGGGTGGGATATTTTTGGCAGCAAGTGACCAATTTGTCCTCAAAGTTGATGTGTTAAAAGCAAGAAAAAAGGGCAAGCGTAAGGATTTGAGCGAGTTTGACAAGGGCCAAATTGTGATGGCTAGATGACTGGGTCAGAGCATCCAAAACTACAGCTCTTGTGGGGTGTTCCTGGTCTGCAGTGGTCAGTATCTATCAAAAGTGCTCCAAGGAAGGAACAGTGGTGAACCGGCAACGGGGTCATGGGCGGTTAAGGCTCATTGATGCACTTGGGGAATGAATGGCCTGTGTGGTCCGTGTTAATCTCTTGCGTGCTTCAGTGTTCTGCTGGATGGGGATGCATTGTCTCTTGCATCCTCTGGTTCAGCAGACAATGCTCTGCCGGCACCATGCCGCCCTGCCATATGTAGTATGAGCTGTTAGGCATTATGGAGCATGCTTCAGGCAGACTTCAGCTGTCATGGGAGCGCGTTAGTGAAGAGACCGCTTGAGGAAGTTTGGACGAATAGTTTCTTCGCGGCCATAACGCCCCAGCTCCTGTGAGCCTTCCATTCCTTTCTAATCTCCACACTGAGACTGAGAAAGCATGGAAGAACCCGTATTCAGCTTGCATTCACAGACTTCAGCATGCAAACTATGCAAATGTCGGGGGGATGCGCGAGCGTGGATGTATGTCGATGTCCCCGATCGATGAGATGTAGAGGCATTGACCCTTAAAGCTCCGGCCCTGCCTACAAAGCCTCTCAAGACAACTTTGTGCTTGAATGGCAGGGGCACGGCAGCAGGTCAGTGTGAAGTTACAAACATTATTTAAATTAAGTCAAAAGTTGAATGACTATAGAAAACTGTGCCGAACTGGTTACGTCATAGAAGTCGTTATGGAAATCCACAAAGGGTGTCGTCGGAAAAAGCCAAATAGAGCGAACGAGCCGACTCAACTCATGGGAAATGTGTATCAGATGCGCTTGTAATTAGTGCACATTGAGCACTGAACATGGGCTGAAGAATTGTAACAGAGTGCTTGTCCTAAAAGATTAAAGCTGCAGTGATTGTCCAGTTACACAATGTTCCTCCTGAGGAAAGAATTGCACGACTGAGAAGAGTTATGTGTGAATAAAGACGACAGAACTCGGATGCACATCAGTAATTAGTCAACCCAAGACGCTGCTGGTAGGATGACTGTTTGAACAAGCATAATGCTGGTTTATATTCATATAAATGTCATCTTGTGTGTTATTTTAACTATTTGTGTGCTTTTTGAGACATTTTGCTAATTTATATTGTGAATGATAATGTTGCATTAGAGTCCA
The DNA here is from genome assembly GCA_018749465.1 of Paracanthobrama guichenoti. Classification (NCBI taxonomy): domain Eukaryota; kingdom Metazoa; phylum Chordata; class Actinopteri; order Cypriniformes; family Gobionidae; genus Paracanthobrama; species Paracanthobrama guichenoti. The sequence goes on from CM031964.1 coordinate 13,573,866, forward strand.
TATGGTTTATAAAATTTGTACATTGTGTTAATGCATAGGATGTCAAATGTTTGATTTATAATCTGGTATTTTGTTCTGCTTTCTTTAAAAGGTTATCAACCTAATTTGTGCTTGAGCTTAAACAACTAAAGAACTACTAAAAGAAATGTTTTAAGTCGATTATCTACCTTCAAAGTAAGCTCAACTGTGTTTCAAATCACTGATCTGACTTCAAACTAAGCTCAACTGGAAAGCTGCTCTAATCAATTATGATGTGAATGGAAATCAACAGACTGCAAACCAACTGATTGTAACAAATTTAAGGTTATTTTTGAGTTGATCCTTGTGTCTGTGGTTGACTAAGCCATTTTTCAAGTTAGAGGCAAGATTGATGTGTGTAATCCAAGAAAATAATTCGACAGTTGATAACCAGAGCTAACAGCCACAGCTTGTAACCACAGTTTGACAATCAGCATAACAGCAGTGGACTTCACATTCGTGGCAGTGCTGAACGGCCAAGCTCAGATGGTGCGTCATCGGAGCAGGAAGGTGAAAGACAGGAAGGTTGTTGTTGCTGTCGGAGTGTCAAGTGGATAAGTTGAAAATGGCTGAAGAAGCAGTGGAGAAACCAACCAAGCAGCTTAAAGTAAAAGTAAGTTTCACTAGACAAGTTAACCTCCTTAGCAGAGAAGCTCACAGGCTAGTGGAAGAGGAGCTCAAGGAAGAGTTCAAGAAGCTATCACTTGGCGCAAGGAGATCGAGATGAATGATGATTATAGAACTAGACTTCTCGCCGATATGGAGGCTGATGAGAGCAAGACGAGGAGGCAGTACTTCCAGTGCAGCAGGAAGCCGACATTAGGAAGACTGCAAGTGAGTGTGATGTTAAGTTTAATGAAGTTGAAAAAATTGTTCAAGATAATCTCTGGTCAAGATATGGATTGCATGAAGTGATTGGTGCAATATCTGCAGCGGAGAAAACCTGTGAGCGAGTAGCAAGCATGGCTATTGATAGCAGTGAATATGAAAACTATGAAGTGCAAACTGACTTTCTCAAACTTGTTAAAGAGGCAAGAAGAGCCTTTGTCAAGCTGGGAGAAATGGACCTATGATGACAAAAGGAAAGTCTTGGAGGGACGTGTGAGATGGCTAAAGGAAAACAGCAATGACCTTGACGCAAGGAAGGGTGAGTTTGCAAGAGTGTGGAGGGCCGCTGAAAGTGCATTAGCCACAAATCCCAGTATAAGATGTATAACAGTATAACAATGTCAAATGCAACACCAATTATAGCTCAAGCCCAATTGATGAGATTCAGACCAGCAAGTCTGACTGTGTTTGATGGAAACAAGAAATTTCTATCGTTGGAGGAAGGACTGGGAAAAACTTCAACAACAGGGAGAACCTTCTGGATCTGTGGAAGTCAAAAAGATTCAATTACTAGACAGCATAGATGCCAGGATTGCGAAAGATCTCAGATTGTCCTCCTATTGTCCTCCTGCTCAAAAATTGATATGTAAACAATTATGCGATTACAATGGAGATTGTGGAGGAGCTAGAAAGACTTCTTGTGATGAGAGGAAACCAGCCATGCAAAATGATTGAACTCGTCTAAACAGTGGAGAAGGCTTTAGTGGATCTCACTGATCTTGGAGACACGGGGGCCATAATAAAACACTCTTGTGGTCAAATCCATCAAAAGTAAACTTACTGAGTTCATGAAAAGGGACTGGCTTGCTCTGATGGCTCCTTAAAGTCAGCTTTCTGAATCAGAAAACCACTTTGACAAGCTTCTCAAGTTCTTGAGGAAAGAGGAAGGAATCCTTGAGAGACTGGAACAACTCCGAGTCACAGAGAAAGTGGAAAGGAAAAAGAGAAAGCCAGAAAGAAGTCATGCATTCACAAAAACAGTGCCGTCTGAAAGTCTGTGCATCGTGTGTGGGTCTGAGAAACACCAAGGGAAAATCTTCTTTTGTGGGAAGTTCAAGGAACTGGAACTGGCTGAAAGGAAGGTAATCCTGAGAAAGCTTGGAGTGTGCAGGAAGTGCCTGGGACATCATGAAGATGACAGCAAGTGTAGGGACGCATTTCTATGCAGGCGTATGGATTGTAAGGGAGGATCCTCTGTAGATCATCACTACCTCATCTGTCCTAGAGGGTAGACCAAGCCTGAGTATAAAGGTAGAGTCACCTTCAGAGAGGGGAAGAAGGGAGGCCAATTAACAGCAGAACAATATGAGGTCCTTTCTGAACTTTCCCCTGAGTTGGCAGAAAAGTGTAAAAGAGCATTTGCCAACAGTGCTAGGATAGAAAGATCCAAAAGCAAGAAGTTGGGACTGTTGGAGGAAAATGAACTCTAAGAGCTACCAGTTTTTATGATGCTCAAAGACGACCAACACAGGACAGAAAATCGGTACCCTAATCGACCTGGAGTCTGATGCAAACTACATAACTCATGAAGCTGCCGACAGGCTCAGATTGAGAGGTGAAGAAATCAACCTAGTTGTTCATGCAGTGGGGAAGATGGCTATCCATATGAGAACCAAAAGGTATCTCCTCCAAATTCGAGTGAGAACGCCAGTGGGAACAGAAAAGGCTCACCAATTAGTCTGTTATGGTCTGGAAGAAATCGCAAGTGTGCACATGAGTGTGAGTCCAGAGAGTGTGATCACCGAAGGATTGGTGGACATTAATAAGAGTTGATAAGAGTCATTGGCTGGGTGTAGTGCAGCATGAGGAAATGGCTTGAGTCAAGGAACATAGGTTCAATGCATGGAAAACAAAATCCAATCAGTGAGCATGTGCTGACAGTGAAAGAAAGAGAGGATGTTTTGAAGGCACTCTTTCTAGCAGCTCAAAAGAGTACAAGAGTACAAGTTTCGACAACGGTCTGACTTCCTCCACTGGGAAGATTTCAAGTAAATTCTTAGAGCTCCGACTGGGCGGAGCAGGTGAACTCTTCTGCCGTCATGTGAGGTGGAGGATGAAAGGCCTGAAGAACCACTGACCGTGCAACATTAGATGGCACCTTGGGCACGTAGCCTGGTCTGGGATGTAAGATGGCCTTAACTCAGGCAAGTTGGCGTAACAGCCAAGGTCTGAAGGTCCCCCACTCTCCTCAGAGAGGTGATAGTGAGGAGAAAGGCCACCTTCAAGGTCAGGTTCTTTGCCTCAGCTGACTCCAGCGGCTCAAAGGGGGCCTCAGCCAACCCTTCAAGTACCACCGCCAGGTCCCTCATCCTTCGAGCCCCACGGAGGAAACATACAACCAGATGGTGCCTCCCCAATGGCCCATCACCTATAAGCGAGTGGAAAGCCCGGCTATATCTAACTCCTCAAAGTCAGATAATATCCCCTTTAAATCCTCAGAATTAAATGCCACCATAATCATCCAACAAGTGAACATGGTCTGAATGATAGGCTGAATAAATATATAAAACTTCTCAAAGCCAGATAATTTAATTTTAATTCCTCAGAATTAAATGCAGCCATAAATCACCAGACGATGCTGTTTTAATATTTATTTATACGGACTCGTCATCTACACGTTGCCTCGGCAAATGCAAGATTTGATCCGTTCACAATATTGGCTTTCATCCCTCAGGATGAAAGTCCACAGGCGCGAGGCTGAAACACCCGAAAAGCGCACGGCTGTACGCGTCGAGATATTTCTCAATGAACACAGCCAGCACCCTCAGGATCTGACTGCCTGCCTCGCACCCAAACAGTGTCACATGCACACCGATCGCGTGTGTTCACTCATTGCAGACCCGTAATCTATGCGCTGCCTCGGCAAAGCGAGATCGAGCCTTGCATTATGAAGTGGCGGGCTTTTTTTTTTTTTTTTTAAACTTCACTCCCTCGATGCTGTGCATGTCTAATTCCTCGGAATCAGACAGCTCAAGCATCTGGTTCGCCACTTAGGTGGGAAGAAGCCGCAGCACGGGCTTCCGCATGGGAAGGGAGAACACCTCAAGAGCTATCTGAGTGCTCTTATTTTATGAATGAAGCGGCGTGTCTAGATTTCATTCATGCTTCAGACGCGTTACGCTGAGGGCGTTCCCAGAGTGTTGTCACTTGACGACGCAGTGCGAGTTCCCTCGAAGGGGAACAACGGACTTCTTGTATGCAGTGGAAGATATTAAGCCATTGGAAAGGAGAGAAACACTGTTCCTATATTACCCATGGAAGCAAGAGTGTCATTGCTACTGGCTCATGAAGCTCATGAAGAAAACCATGAGGAGATTTGCTGGGACTCTTCTGAGGATGAGAAAAATAGCGTGGGTAGTAAAAGGTCGGCGGTTGGCCAAAAGATTTGTATAAAGTTGCGTAATCTGCAGAAAAGCACGAGCAAAGAGGTGCAAGCAGATCATGAGTGATCTCCCGCCTGAAAGAATTGGACCAGCTGTACCCTACTCGGTCCCTATGAAGTGAAAGGCGAAGTGAAAAAAAGTGTGCGATTATGTATTGTGCGTCTGGGGGATTGTGTATTGTTGCATGGCTTCAAGGGCTATTCACACAGATGTTGTGAGCGATCAGTCCACTAAAGGTTTTTTGTTGTCTTATAAGAGGTTCACGGCCTTAAGGGGACATCCCAAAAAAGTGTAGTCAGATCCAGGATCAAACTTTGTGGGAGCACAGTCCGCCCTGAAAGATCTCTATGAGTTTCTGGAAAGAGTGAAGAAACCAGGACTTGAAGAGAAAGCCGGGAGACATGGGACAGAGTGGTCCTGGAAGTTTCATCCAGCAAACTCACTCCATAGGAATGGGGCGGTTGAAGCTGCTGTTCGTGTGGTAAAGAATAATCTAGGGGGTGAAGGTGGCTACAGAGAATTCCAGACTTTCCTGTGTATGACAGCAAACGAATGAAAGGCCCATTGATGCATGAACACAAAGCTGTGAGTATTGTCTGGAGTACATTACACCAAACTCTCTTTTATTGGGAAGAGCAAGTCCAAGAGGAGACCCAGGTGATTTTGATTTCGAAGGATACCCGTACAAAAGGCTGAGGGTCATCCAAGGAGAAATCAATAAATTCTGGAAAAGGTGGAGCCAGCTAGCAGGACCAAACCGATTCATAAGGACTAAGTGAAACACTAAGGAAAGGAATGTGACCATAGGAGACATTGACTGGGTTGCAGACCAGAATGCTCTGAGGAGTCAATACAAGTTAGGAAGTGTCATCAAGTTGAATATTGATCCTAAAGATATTGTGAGAGATGTTGACAGTTTCCTCAAGTCACCCAGTATTTTGTTTGGGTCGTGAAAAGTCAGTGAAAATCAAATACTGCAATTCCCTAAACTCTTCTTATTCTTAACATACTGTACATTGTTTCTCAGTTTCTTTGTAATGATGGTATGACTACATTCCAGAGAATGAGGAATGTGTTTGGTGGCTTCAACCAGCTTTTTACATCATACATAGTGGAAACTTCTAACAAGACCACAACATTTTCACATACAGTATTTTGCTTTCAAAACTATCCCTGGTGATGGACAATTACTTGAATCCCATTATGTCAAGTACATTTAGAAGAAAGAAAGCTTTTATGGGAGTGTGGATTAATGATGTCTTGATAAAACAATCCTCATATTTAAATAAAAAGTTTTTCTTAAAAAAATATTTATCTTATTTTATAACAAATATCCAACATGGCTAGTATAGGCACTTGTTCTTATTTTGTAATGTAGTCAAATAAAACATTAGTTCATGTATCACATGATAATTTCTGCTGTCCTTGACAGTGGACAGTTGTGGTCACAAAATTAAATCTAGCAACATATTGTGAAGTCCTACCACATCCATCTTGAACATTGTGAAACTGCTTTAGCAACACAAACCATCTTGGTAACTCTTTATTGTGATGGTCCTCCAACAGACCTTCTACTGACTATACGTAATTTTACAATTTATATTCTTAACTTATTCTAACCCTACACCTACCAGTCTACTAATACTCTAATGAGAGTTAGGTGCAGCGTTACTTATAGTCAACAGAATGTGTTAAAGGGACCATCAAAATAAAGTGAAACCACCATCTTTGATTGGGACAGAATTGTAAAGCAAGAATTCACTGGAACTTTACAATAACTGATTAAACATCTGAATTATATTCTGTGTTCAATACAGGTTAAGCTCATTTGGTAGCATTTGATTATCACACAAAAATAATAGGAATACATCGAAGCACTTATAATGAAAGTGAATCCGTACATGTTAATAGTGTAGCCACAAGAGATAAAAATATGTGTTAACAATTTTAGTGTGAAGAAAAATAAAAATAAAATCACCTACTAACCTTTTCTGTGTAAAGATATAACCAATTTTATGACAACGGTGTTATATTCGATAACAATGGCATAAACATTAAACTGTAAAATGATGAGTTGAGTATTAATTCATTTTACAACTCAAATCATACAAAAGTTAACACAATAATGAATGTTTTTATAAAATTATAAACTTCATATTTCTGCTTTTAAAACTTTTTACAATTCCATTGTATGTGCCTCACCGTAACATTTTTGTTTTTTCAAAAGAAAACAAAGGACAAGCCGATTTATGCTGTTGATTTGTCTTAACTATTGAAACATCTGTATTATGTAATAAGGGTACATTTACAAAAATCTAATTTATTGGGTGTTTATTGGAAGTTAAACAAAGAAAAGTCATTTAAAGCCATATACTGAAAAACTCATAATACAGCAGGACCCATCCCAGATAGCGACCATCGAAACAATGTTAAATCAGTGTTAACTGCATTGAATCAACATTATGTTTGCACTCGCAATTAATGTTGAAAAATTAACCAAAAATCAATGGTAATGGCATTGAATCAATGTTACAATGTGATGTTGGTTCAACATCATGCTTGCGCTTTCAGAAAACGAAACACGATAACTACAACTAAAGCCACACAGCCTGAAATCAACTGAAGATAAAAGACAATACACCTCTCAAGATCTCAGCAGAAGTTCTTTTTTGAGAATTAACAGAGGTTTAGATGTCAAGGTCAAAGCGTTTATTGTCATACGCACAGTAAGAAAACAAGTTTCCCTGTACAATGAAATTCCTTCTTTGCTGTCCACAGTGAATGCCAAGACAATACAATGTTGATGTTTAATAGAAAATGTTTGATCACCATTATGGTGATTAGTGTTTCCTTTAGTTGGGCAGTTTGACACTTTTCTTTTATGTTAGTTTGTGGTTTTTGCAACAGTGTTTATTGAAACATAATTTGTTGCAAAGAAACTGTACTGTACATTGTTTGTCAGTTTCTTTGTAATGATGGTATGACTACATTCCAGAGAATGAGGAACATGTGTTTGGTGGCTTCAACCAGCTTTTTACATCATACATAGTGGACACTTTTAACAAGACCACAACATTGTCACATACAGTATTTTGCTTTCAAAACTACCCCTGGTGATAATTTTGGTGACAATTATTCGTATCCCATTATGTCAAGTACATTTAGAAGAAAGAAAGCTTTTATGGGAGTGTGGATTAATGATGTCTTGATAAAACAATCCTCATATTTAAATAAAAAGGATTTCTTAAAAAAAAATCTTTCCTTTGTAATGTAGTCAAATAAAACATTAGTTCATGTATCACATGATAATTTCTGCTGTCCTTGACAGAGGACAGTTGTGGTCACAAAATTAAATCTAGCAACATATTGTGAAGTTCTACCACATCCATCTTGAACATTGTGAAACTGCTTTTGCGGCACAAACCATCTTTGATTGGGATAGAATTGCAAAGCAAGAATTCACTGGAACTTTGCAGATCACGAGAACATCACAATAACTGATTAAACATCTGATTTATATTCTGTGTTCAATACAAGTTAAGCTCATTTGGTAGCATTTGATTATCACACAACAAATAATAGGAATACATCAAAGCACTTATAATGAATCCGTTGAATCCGTTCATGTTAATACTGTTTCAATACTGTAGCCACAAGAGATAAAAAAATATGTGTTAACGCAATTTTAGTGTGAAGAAAAAAAAAAAAAAAAAAAACACACACCTACTAACCTGTTCTACTAACTATTATTTTCATTAAAACAGAAATAAAGTCAATCTGGTTAGTTACAAGTGAAGCTGGTGAGTTGTTTAATCCTCCTCTGTTGAGACCTTAAGAGATTTATGCTACGTCTACATTAATCTGCACAGATTTGAAAATGGAGTTTTTGTTTTAAAATGCTCTCTGTCCACACTAACGTTTTCCAAAAGTTTCTCATCCACACTGAAACGTCAGCAAACGCCAAATTCAACTTAATGCGCATGCATAAAACCTCATAAAAGCTCACTGAGATGATACAGACGTGATAAAGTTATCACACAATTCTTCTGACAGGATCATTTTATTTAGCAAAATATCTCACCATTCACTGACACGTCCAGGTCGCACTCGGTCAACCATTATGTTTGGTCTCCACTCCAACTCCACTTGTGTTTTGTCACAGGACAGCAAATGCAAACTAATTTTCTGTCATCCTTGCAGGACTATGATATGAAGTGTGCAAAGTAATGCATTTTAGCAACTGTATGAAAGTGAATAGCGCATGACTAAACATGCATCATTGTTTTCAAATACCTCCGTCTTCACAGTCCACACTACGACGTGAAGACAGCGTTTTCAAATGTATCCGCTTTGGAGAGCGTTTTCAAAAACCTACATTTTCGTTGACTTCAGTCGCCATCTCAGTGTGGACGGAAGGCCAAAACAGAGAGAAAAAGATGCGTTTTCAAACAAAAACGTATTAGTGTGGACATGGCTTTTATCTTCAGATGATTTCATCTAAGGCTATGGCTGAAGTCAGTTGTAGTTCTTTCCTTCAATGATTCTGCTCATTATGACCAGGTGTTCATCACTAATGCTCAAACATCACTTAATCACTTAATTATCTCATTCACTTCAACTGCCTCAATGGTACTTTAACTCAGTAGTGAGCACAGACATGAGCACTAGGAATTGTTAATTTAACATGGGCATTTTGCTGTGTACTATTACATAAATCTTACCTGTTTCATTTATGTATGACTTACAAATATGAATCACATTAAGTTTATTAATTAGTTTATGTTAAAACTTTGTAATCCAAATGCATGGAAAATGTATATGCAATTTAAATACATAAATCTTCAATCTACAACATACAATCATATCTAAACAAAAGAACAGTAATTTGGTCACCCATACATTCTTACATAAACATACTGATAGAAGTGTATCTCAGATGATACAGCAGATGATAATCATGTCATAGAGTCATAAACACAATCCATTTTTCCCAATACTGTAAGTATTTATCCATCTGTAAGTTTAATGCAAATGCCATCCTTTCCATATTTTGGACACTGGTCACAATGTCCAGCTACTCTTTGTTGGAGGTTCTAATTGTAGCCAATTTCTTGTTACAGCTTTCTTACTGGCTGCTAATAATATCTTTAAAAGATATTTATCTTTCTTCATCAAATGAGCTGCTAAATTGCCCAGATAAATTGTGGAAAAGGAGCAATCAATTCCCTCACCGGAAATGCTATGTATTACTTGTATTACCTCCTGCCAATAAGACTGAATGGCCGGGCAGCTCCAGAATATATGAAAATGATCCGCCAGCTGTTTCCCACATTTCCTCCAACATAGACCACTTCCAATCTCGCTAGTCTGAATAGATTTTAACTTGGGGGTTACAAAGTATCTAATAATATTTAACCAGCAGAATTCTACCCGACCTGGTAGAGGTAGCCTGTACAGAACAAATATTTAGCCAGTCTTCCTCTGAGATGACTAGACCGGATTCTTTCTCCCATTTTAATCTAATCTTATTTGTTGATTGTTTCTTAATGGACTGAATAACTAGATACAGTTTTGAGACAAGTTTCCTATTGTCTTTAATTTTATACATATCAATGAATAGATCAGTTAAATTGGTGTCATGCTTCTCCATGTATCTTATATATTTACAGGATTTTATTGGCAACTTTATTGCCAGGTAAAGTAAAAAGAAAATGTCTGTGAAGTAAATATTACTGAAAATCAAAGGTAATTTCTACATGGAAAAGTTAGTTCAGGCGAGAACTAAATAACTAAGTAAATTCTATATTAGTACTCAATTCAAGCTTGTAGAAATTAAAGCGAAAATATCAACAATATAAAATTAAGTAAAACATACCCAACTTTCTGATACTGGTGTTCCCATAATGCACTGGGGCATGGCTAAATAATAAGGTTGATTTTTTATTTATTATTTATTTATTTATTTATTGCTGAATTTACACTGTTTTATCATTGCTTTCATTGTTAAGTTTAGTAACTAAATTTTGTGACATCTGAAGTTCATTTTCTACTCAAAATGACACATTCATACTCAAATCGATCTATCGAATGTTACCGTCACTGTGTATTGTGTACCAAGTATTGAAGTCTCTGTGTTCATATGCTACATTATTTCTATTATGTAGATATGGTGTTGTGATATCTATTGTATTATTTACTTAGCTGTTTCTAAGTAAAGCATTCACTGTAAAATCATGGTTTGATTCTACGTTATATTATTTGAGTTAAAAGTTTGTTAAATATACTTAGTTAAGTAGTTTTTACTTAATGCTATATGTGAAATTAAATATAATTTATTATTATTTACTCAATTACTTCATGAATTTTAAGTTCAATGGTAAGTAGATTTTACTTGATAACAACAGGTTAGTACAGAGCAGTAGCAGTGAAATTTACTCAAAATGTGTCAGTGCAAATTGTTATGAGGATTTTATTAAGTAAATCCTACAAGGTTTTACTGTACTGTACTTTAGTAAAATCCATCCATTATCTTCCGCTTATACGGGGCCGGGTCGCGGGGGCAACAGTCTAAGCAGAGACGCCCAGACTTCCCTCTCCCTAGCCATTTCCTCCAGCTCTTCCGGGGGAACCCCGAGGCGTTCCCAGGCCAGCCGGGAGACATAATCCCTCCAGCGTGTCCTAGGTCTTCCCCGGGGCCTCCTCCCGGTGGGACATGCCCGAAACACCTCCCCGGGAAGGCGTCCAGGAGGCATCCGAAATAGATGCCCGAGCCACCTCAACTGGCTCCTCTCGATGTGGAGGAGCAACGGCTCTGCTCTGAGCTCCTCCCGAGTAACTGAGCTTCTCACCCTATCTCTAAGGGAGCGCCCAGCAACCCTGCGGAGAAAGCTCATTTTGGCCGCCTGTATCCGGGATCTTGTCCTTTCAGTCATGACCCACAGCTCATGACCATAGGTGAGAGTAGGGCGTAGATTGACCGTAAATCGAGAGCTTCGCCTTACAGCTCAGCTCCTTCTTCACCACGACAGACCGGTACATCGATCGCATTACTGCAGAAGCTGCACCGATCCGTCTGTCAATCTCCCGTTCCATCCTTCCCTCACTCGTGAACAAGACCCCAAGATACCTGAACTCCTCCACCTGAGGCAAAATCTCTCCACCAACCTGAAGTGGGCAAGCCACCCTTTTCCGACTGAGAACCATGGCCTCGGATTTGGAGGTGCTGATTCTCATCGGCCGCTTCACACTCGGCTGCAAACCGCCCCAGTGCGCTGAAGGTCCTGGTCTGAGGAGGCCAACATGACAACGTCATCCGCAAAAAGCAGTGACGAAATCATGTGGTTCCCAAACCGGACACCCTCCGGCCCTTGGCTGCGCCTAGAAATTCTGTCCATAAAAATTATGAACAGAACCGGTGACAAAGGGCAGCCCTGCCGGAGTCCAACATGCACCGGGAACAAGTCCGACTTGCTGCCGGCAATGCGGACCAAGCTCCTGCTCTGGTCGTACAGGGACCAAACAGCCCTAAGTAAGGGGCCCCGGACCTCATACTCCCAGAGCACCCTCCACAGGACGCCACGAGGGACACAGTCGAATGCATTCTCCAAATCCACAAAACACATGTGGATTGGTTGGGCAAACTCCCATGAACCCTCCAGCACCCTGGAAAGGGTATAGAGCTGGTCCAGTGTTCCACGACCGGGACGAAAACCACATTGTTCCTCCTGAATCTGAGGTTCCACTATCAGCCGAATTCTCCTCTCCAGTACCCTGGCATAGACTTTCCCGGGGAGGCTGAGAAGTGTGATCCCCCTGTAGTTGGAACACACTCTCCGGTCCCCCTTCTTGAAAAGAGGGACCACCACCCCGGTCTGCCAGTCCAGAGGCACTGTCCCCAACTGCCACGCGATGTTGCAGAGGCGTGTCAGCCAAGACAGCCCCACAACATCCAGAGACTTGAAGTACTCAGGGCGGATCTCATCGACCCCCGGTGCCTTGCCACCGAGGAGCTTTTTAACTACCTCGATGACTTCAGCCCGGGTGATGGATGAATCCACCTCTGAGCCCTCAGCCACTGCTTCCTCAATGGAAGACGTGTTGGTGGGATTGAGGAGATCCTCAAAGTATTCCTTCCACCGTCCGACGATATCCCCAGTTGAGGTCAACAGCTGCCCATCTCCACTGTAAACAGTGTTGGTAGGGCACTGCTTCCCCCTCCTGAGGCGGCGAACGGTTTGCCAGAATCTCTTCGAGGCCAACCGATAGTCTTTCTCCATGGCCTCACCGAACTCCTCCCAGGCCCGATTTTTTGCCTCCACAACTATCCGGGCTGCAGTCCGCTTGGTCTGCCTGTACCCGTCAGCTGCCTCAGGAGTCCCACAAGCCAACCAGGCCCGATAGGACTCCTTCTTCAGCTTGACGGCATGAGTGGCTCCAGTGGCTCTCATGTCTATAGTCATGAAGGTCTTTGAGAGACTCATTAAAAACACCATTTGCTCCTTCATTCCTGACACTTTGGACCCTCTTCAGTTTGCCTATCGTCCCAATAGATCGACTGAAGATACCATCTCTCATGTCCTCCACTTCTCCCTCACTCACATCGACAGCAAAAGTGGGAACTACGTAAGGCTGCTATTTATTGACTATAGCTCAGCCTTTAACACCATAGTTCCCACCAAGCTAACCTCCAAACTCCTGGATCTCGGCCTGAATCCTTCTCTCTGCCACTGGATTGAGGACTTCCTCACTGGCAGGCCTCAGGTGGTGAGAATAGGCCAGTCCACCTCCACCTCCATCACCCTGAGTGTGGGCTCCACAGGGCTGTGTCCTGAGTCCCCTGCTCTACTCTCTCTACACGCATGACTGTTTGTCCACACACAGCTCCACCTCTATCATCAAATTTGCTGATGATACTGTTGTCCTGGGCCTCATTTCCAACAACAATGAGACGGCATACTTGGACGAGGTGGAGCAACTAACATCATGGTGCCAGGACAACTGTCTCTCTCTGAATGTTGGCAAGACCAAAGAACCGATTGTGGACTTCTGGAAGAGACAGCAATGGACATACTCCCCTCTCATGATCAGCGGGTCATGAGTAGAGAGAGTGAGCAGCTTCAAGTACCTGGGAGTAAACATCTCCGAGGACCTGACCTGGACTGCACACATTCAGACACAGGTGAAAAAAGCCAGGCAAAGACTGTACCACCTGCGCCAGCTGAGGAAATTCAGGCTTTCACCAGCTATCCTGAAAACTATCTATTTAGGGGCGATGGAAAGTGTATTAACTCAGTGCATCACAGCGTGGTATGGGAACAGCACCATTCATGACTGCAAAGGCCTGCAAAGAGTTGCGCTTATCCGAGCGTATATCAGGGTCAGCTCTCCCGTCTCTGCAGGACGTCTACACCAAATGCTGCAAAGGTAGAGCTACTAAGATCATCAAGGACTCTAATCACCCTGCAAACCCTCATTTCATGGTGGAACTGCCATCTGGTAAGCGCTTCCAAAGCCTGATGGCCAAAACTGAGAGACTCAGGAGGAGCTTCTTCCCCCAGGCCATCAGACTCCTGAACTCAGTCACTTAACATCACGTGACTTCACTTCAGGATAAACATCGATACACTGACATTGCACTGCACTTTCTGTTCTCGTTGTT
>CM031964.1:13602812-13851661 GCA_018749465.1 Paracanthobrama guichenoti
AAAAAAAAGCAGTTGGAGCATCCATTTCATTGCACTTTAAGTATCTCATTCTGACAAGAGTTTCTTTCTCCTGTTCTCCTATCTGAACTTTTCCCAAATCCCACCACTGATTTAGGAATGAATAACTAGCTCTTTCTTCTCTCCAAGACTTCCAAAAAAACACCAAAAGAGTGCACAAAAGTGTGATCTTGAAGTAATCTGTTATTAAAGTGCCACTGTGACTGATAGGGTTTAGAAGACAGAACAGACATAGACATAGAAATATAATGATCTGACATAGATGTAGGTGAGATACAACTACTAAGCAATCTTCCCTTATTACATTCCTCAGTGTAAAAGCGATCCAGTCTAGCAGCAGATACATTGTTTGAATTAACTTTCAACCAAGTATACTGTCTAACCTGGGCATAAGTATCCCTCCACAAATCTTAGAAATTAAGGATTTAAAAACATCTGCTGAACCAAAATGAGGTTCCTTATGATTCCTATCAATATATGTTCCACAGTACAATTAAAATCACCACCTATCACAACAATCCTATCTCCAGAACACTTCAACAATTCTTCAGAAAGCCTTAGAAAAAAGCACTTCCTATATTAGGAGCATAAACATCAAAAAAAGAAAAACTATTATCATCTATTATTATATCTGTTGGCAGAAGCCGTCCAGGTATTATTTCTAAGAAAACAGACGTATCTTTAACTCGCTTTGAGTTCAAAAAAGCAACACCAGCACTGAGATTTGTGCCATGGCTAAGACTAATACTGCCCTCCCATTCATTTATCCAATCTACTTGATTACAGGCGTCAGTATGAGTTTCCTGTAACAAAGTTACATCTGTTTTTTTTAAGCTGCAAGTACTTAAATAACATAACTCTCTTTCTTACATCCCTACAGCCATTTATATTTAAGGATCCGATGTTAAAAGACACCATCAGGATGAATAGAGAGAGAAAGAATAAAATCCAATATTGATGTAATTTCCAGTACATGATAATTCTTTTGGAGCTTTTCTTTACTCTTTTTCTGACAGCACTCACAAACTTCTTTAACCAATAACGCTTAGGCTGATCTAATTCATCCATTGTTGCTTTCTTCATAGCAAGGAGCGAGGATTCAACAAAAAGCATTAAATCAGGAAAGAACATTTCAACCTTTGGTCTTCTCTGATTTTTTGTATCGTTCAAAAATTTATTTAACTGTTCCATAGTATAATAGCGAAGCTTTGTGAATCCCCAGACACGCCGCTTCATTCATAAAATAAGAGCGCTCAGATAGCTCTCGAGGTGACTAAAGATAGCCCACGCTGCGGCTTCTTCCCACCTGGGTGGCGAACCAGATGCTTGAGCTGGCTGATTCCGAGGAATTAGACATGCACAGCATCGAGGGAGTGAAGTAGAAAAGAAATAAAAAAATTAAAAAAAGAGATGCACTTCATAATGCAAGGCTCGGTCTCACATTTGCCGAGGCAGCGCATAGATTACGGGTCTGCAATGAGTGAACACACGATCGGTGTGCATGTGATACTGTTTGGGTGCGAGGTGTTTGGGTGCGAGGTGTTTCAGTGTTTCATTAAAGGGGATATTATCTGACTTTGAGAAGTTAGATATATTTATTCAGCCTATCTTTCAGACCATGTTCACTTGTTGGGTGTGTATATACCGTGTTCACTTGTCTGTATATTCATCTGAGATGGGAGCATGACATGCATGAGCAGTTTCCTGAGGGGGCTGCTTATGTGCATTGTGAGATTTGCTCCTCCATGGAGCCCTCAGAGAATGTTGTTCTCGCTGCCTCGTGCGCTGCGAGACACATTGGTTTTCAGCAATTTCGTAGTGTCCGCCTGAAGTCGTTGTGACCCTGTCGAGTTGTTAACTTAGATGAGGCTCCTGCTGGCCAGCCCCCCTCCGTGGAGCTCTTTGGAAGTCATTGTTGTGATCCCACCGTCCATGACGCTCGGGCCACATCGATTTCCAGTGAACGCACACTGCTCCATCTGCCTCTAGAGAGACCTGCGGCTGGGCAGCGAACGTGTCCGCACACAACGAAAATCCTTCTCGTCTACCCCCTGCCGGTCAGCCGATTCAGGGGGTCAGGAATGAGGCTCGGTTGACACCCGAGGCCAGCCTTGAGAGGCTGGTTCCTTTCGCAGATTATCTTGCCTCTGAATATATATGCGTGGGCCCTGTGACTGTAGAAAAGGGATACAGACTGCAGTTCGGTTACTCTTCCCCGAAGTTTAATGGGGTGGTCTGGACTGTGGTGGTCCCAGAGCAGGTGCGGGTTATGGAACAGGAAGTTCACTCCCTGTTGGTAAGGAGGCCATACAGCGTGTTCCTCTGCCAGACAGGGAGTCTGGGTTCTACAGCCAGTACTTCATAGTTCCCAAGAGGGATGGGGGGGTTGCGTACAATATTAGATCTGAGGCACTTGAATCGTTCTCTGAGGAGATTCAGGTTCAAGATGCTCACAATTCCAGCCATCGTGAGTCAGATTCAGTTCAAGGACTGGTTTGTCACATTAGCTCTAAAGACACATACTTCCATGTATCCATCCTTCCATGTCACAGGGAGTTCCTGAGGTTCGCTTTCGGGGACTTTCGGGGGCGCTTTCGGGTTCTTCCTTTCAGCCTTGCTCCTTCCCCCAGGGCATCCATTTACTGAATTATATCAACGACTGGCTCATATTGGCCCAGTCTCGAGGAATATCAGTTCGGCATTGAGGTGTCATTCTGGCCCATATTCGGTGCTTGGGGCTGAGACTTTACACCTTCCCAGAGAACCCTGTTCCTGGGAGTTGTATGGGACTCGACTACGATGAGGGCACAATTATCCCCTGCATGTATCGAGTCCATACAGGTGATGGTCTCCAGAGCAAAATTAGGCCGCAGCCTCACTGTGAAGCAGTTCCAGAGACTGCTGGGGCTCATGGCAGCAGTGCCCAACAGAATTCTGTTCAGCTTGTTATACATGAGACCCCTACAGTGCTGACTGAAAACCAAGGGATTTTCCCCGGGGGGAAATCCGTTCCGTATGTTCAGGGTAACGCACAGATGGCCTCGTTCCCTCATCATATTGAAGAAACCTTGGTTTCTGTCCCGGGGGCCATTGTTGGGAGCGTCATGTTGCCGGAAAACCATTTCAACATTCTCACTGGTTGAGACGCGGTCATGGAAGGCCGATTAGCGAGAGGTCTGTGGGAGACCCGGCATTCTTCCCGGCATATAAATCACCTGGAAATGCTGGCGGTCTACAAAGCTCTGATGAGCTTTTTCACGGACCTCCGTGGCCACCATGTCCTGATACGATCAGACAATATGTCTGTAATTTCGTATCTGAATCATCAGGGGGGGTCTGAGGTTGTGCTCTCTATGCTGACTGGCACAACAGATCCTCCTGTGGTCCCAGGGGAAACTGTCATCTCTCAGAGTGATGTATATCCCAGGGGATCAAAACCAGGGAGCAGGTGTCCTGTCGAGGCAGGGGCTGAGGCCCGGGGAGTGGCGACTTCACCCAGAGGTGGTGAAGGCCATATGCGAGAGGTGCGGCCCAGTGGAAGTGGATCTATTCACGTCTCGTGAGACGTCCCACTGTCCGCTGTGGTTTTCCCTCACCCATGATGCAGACGTTCCTCCAAGATCGTTTCTCCACTGGTCCACGCTTACGCGTATTTACTTGGAGAAGTCTTCCCAGTGGAGGAAGTCAGACCCGTTGTTGGTGTGCTTTGGCTCACCCAAGAAGGGGCTGCCTGCGTTGAAATGGACAATCAGCAATTGGATTGTCCAGGCTATAGCCACGGCTTATCAGGTGCGCAATTTGCCTTCACCGATGGCCGTGAGGGCTCATTCCACCAGGGGCATGGCCTCCTCGGTGGCCCTCCTTTCTGGCATCTCGCTTCAGGAGATTTGCGAGGCGGCCGGGTGGGCCACCCCGCACACCTTCATAAGATTCTACAGTCTGCAACTCCCGGTGACGCCTGGTGCCAGGGTGCTCGCGTCCTAAATGTGCCTGGTCTCCCAGCTTCACACTAGGACAGGTGTGATTACGGTGTGGCATAATGGGTAGTTAGTTCCCAGAGTGTCGTCACTCGACGACGCATGTGCGAGTTCCCTCGAAGGGGAACGTCTCGGGTTACGACTGTAACCCTTGTTCCCCGTGAAGGGAACGAGACACTGCGTCTCATTGCAACACCTATCACGGGCAGAACGCTCTCTTCATCGTAAATAAGCTGATGTGTTTGTGTCCCAGCGTCCCCTTTGTAGCTTCCGCTTATGCCGTCATCTACTACGTCATGACGCAGCACCAATCAGGGTTGGATAGATTTCATTCATGCTTCAGACGCGTTCCCAGAGTGTCGTCACTCGCCGACGCAGTGTCCCGTTCCCTTCTCGGGAACAAGGGTTACAGTCGTAACCCGAGACATTCTCCAGATGGCTCTAGCCCACCATCAGTCTCCACAGTATTATTCACTTCACTATGTGTGATATCAGGTATTTTCACATCTGTACTCTCAACACTGGAGCCTTGATTCAACTGCTCTTAATTTTCAGTCCTCACGAAAACCTCAGCGTTCGAATCAACTGCTGTGTTTTCCTGAGTCAGCCGGACCAAATCATCATTCACTGGAGCATTTGAAATTTGCACCGAGTTAGATTCTGAAACATTGCATTTTGAGCCTCTCTAGCCACAGGACAAGCTGTTTTAATGTGCCCATGTTTTCCGCAAACAAAACATTTCATAGTGTCAGTGCTGATAAAGATTGTGTAATCTTTACCGAGCACTGACAATTTAACAGACACATCCAGCATTGAGAATTCAGCATTTAGTATCATCAGGGCCTGACATTTGAATGACATAACATGCTTCAACTCTGGAGCTTTCAATCCCACAGGAATCATTTTAATGGACCCAATCGATTTTCTGTAATGAACAAGAATAGATTTGAGCGCTTTATCGGAAATAAACGGAGGCACATATGACAGCATCACCTTTTTAGAGAGATTGGACAACGGTAAAACCGGAATAAACACATTCTGAACAAACCACACACCACTAAATGATTGACCATTTCCACTTCCTTTAGAAATACATCAATTGCCTTGTTCATTCTAGAGGCGGACATGATGTTTTGTGTGCCCCTACCAATAACGATTAAAACACTCTCAACAGATATTGATTCATCTGCCGGCAAGCATGAGCAGACAAACTAGAGAAACCGCCCGAATTTGAGGACATTTTACCAGCTACGCTGATAAATCAGCACTACAACAACCACTACAACTAATCAACAACAATATCCAATGTAATATAATTAGAAAAGGAAAAGTTTGAAACTTTCTCAGTTTCTCCATACACTCCCAGTTCACACGCTCCCCACAATCACTCCGCACATGCGCACAAGAGAGAGAAAGTATTGAAAATAATCAAAGATATTTGATTTTTGAAATTGAACAAAGACATATGCTTTACTGTTTTCAACCCCCATCTTTCTTTGGCCATTTGGAATTCCTAAAGACAAAAGATGCTGTAGGCCAAATGTGTGTCATGCCTTTAGTATAGTTGGGGAGGTTTCGTCTGATTGGTCAGTTTGAATAACTCGCAATAGGGTTTCATGGTCAAGGAATAGATAAAAGAAGATTGCAAATGTTGGTCTGGCTCTTTTATTCTCTGGCTCTCTCTTTTCTTGGGGCCTGCTCTTTGCCTGTTGTCTTCTTTGCTCTCTTTCTCTCTCTCTCTCTCTCTCTCTCTCTCTCTCTCTCTCTCTCTCTCTCTCTCTCTCTATCCCTCAAGTAATATTCTTGCTGGGTATGATTAATGGTATAAGTTTTTATCATCATATACATCTATTTTGTAACTATTTTAAGTGTAACCATAATCAGAGTTTGTCATTACATTCTTTCAATTACAAATTATGTGCTAACTAGTTTTGATTTGGTATTGAAGTGTTACCTATTGCAATACAATATAGTCACATTATAGCAACGCTCTCCCACATATTTTGCTATTATAACTGCACTTATTTCTGTCATTGGTATAAGCTGCTGTGGGTGGTTATAGACGAGAAATGTACAGTTTTCTACAATCTTGCTGATAATGTTTCTTTAGTTGTCAACCCTGCAGCCTGAACCACTAGGTGACCCACCCTAATGAGAGAGAGAGAGAGATAAAGAGAACACGCATATGAATTTCCTGAATTTGTGTGTCTCGTTAGGTAACAATCTCTGATGCAGATATTATCACCCTTACTACTGAGAAATGCCATGTATTTTTCAACAGTGAAACTTATTTGATCGATAAAATGGCCTACCACATGCAGTTCTGATAAGTTGTTATGCATTAGTTTGTATGTGGGTTGGAAAGAGCATGAGAAAGAGATAGATTGTGCTATAGTGAAAATAAAAGGTAAATCAGTTTAAAACTGTTAATAGTTTGACATTTTTATCCTGTTGCTTGTCATGTTTATTTGCTTGATCAGTGCAGGGCTGTGTCAAAGTTGATATTTTGGCTTTATATATGGTCAGACATTTGCATGTGTCATATTATTAACATTCTACCAAAATCAAGCTAAAATGGTGTTTTGACCAGGGAATGTCAGACATACATTTGTCTGCCATTAGAGCGGCCGCATCGGAGGCAGTAAGTGCATCACATTATGTTTTCATAAACTTATGATGAAACGCACACACAGGCTATTTAAGGGTGTTTTCAAACTTGGGTCCTCATTTAAAAGAACCGAACTCAAGTCCTTTAAGTGGACCAAGAGGTGAACCAAGTGAAAAAGGACCCAGTTCTCTTCACGTTCACACTGTCCCTGAAAGATAACTCAGATCCTTTTTTGGTATATATTCAAGATTCAAGAGTTTTATTTGTCACATGCACAGTTATATACAGAATATACAACTGGCAGTGAAATGTAAACAGGTCCGCTCCATGGACAGTGCAAATTCACAGTTAAAAACACAAGGAGGAAATTATAATAGAAATAGAATAAAAAAGTACTATATCTGTAGAATTATAAATAAATCAAGTCAAGTAGAAAAAAATAAAAATAAAGAAGTGGAATAAAATAAGTGAAGTAAACTGTGCAGTGAGTAAACTGTATACTTATAAATATGTGGTTAACAAATGTACAAAGAAGTATAATGTGCAAAACAGGTTTATAACAGGTTGTTACACAGTAACAACGAGAACAGAAAGTGCAGTGCAATGTCAGTATATCGATGGTCACGTGATGTTAAGTGACTGAGTTCAGGAGTCTGATGGCCTGGGGGAAGAAGCTCCTCCTGAGTTTTGGCCATCAGGCTTCGGAAGCGCTTACCAGATGGCAGCAGCGTGAAATGAGGGTTTGCAGGGTGGTTAGAGTCCTTGATGATTTTAGTAGCTCTACCTTTGCAGCGTTTGGTGTAGACGTCCTGCAGAGACGGGAGAGCTCACCCTGAGATACGCTCGGATAAGTGCACGACTCTTTGCAGGGCTTTGCGGTCATGACTGGTGCTGTTCCTATACCACGCTGTGATGCACTGAGTTAATACACTTTCTATCGCCCCTAAATAGAAAGTTTTCAGGATAGCTGGTGAAACCCTGAATTTCCTCAGCTGGTGCAGGTGGTACAGTCTTTGCCTGGCTTTTTTCACCTGTGTCTGAATGTGAGCAGTCCAGGTCAGGTCCTCGGAGATGTTTACACCCAGTTACTTGAAGCTGCTCACTCTCTCTACTGGTGACCCGCTGATCATGAGAGGGGAGTATGTCCGTTGCTGTCTCTTCCTGAAGTCCACAATCATTTCTTTGGTCTTGCCAACATTCAGAGAGAGACAGTTGTCCTGGCACCATGATGTTAGATGCTCCACCTCGTCCAAGTATGCCGTCTCATTGTCGTTGGAAATGAGGCCCAGGACAACAGTATCATCAGCAAATTTGATGATAGAGGTGGAGCTGTGTGTGGACAAACAGTCATGCGTGTAGAGAGAGTAGAGCAGGGGACTCAGGACACAGCCCTGTGGAGCTTCCACACTCAAGGTGATGGAGGTGGAGGTGAACTGGCCTACTCTCACCACCTGAGGCCTGCTTGAGGAAGCCCTCAATCCAGTGGCAGAGAGAAGAATTCAGGAGATTCAGGAGTTTGGCGGTTAGCTTAATGGGAACTATGGTGTTAAAGGCTGAGCTATAGTCAATAAATAGCAGCCTTACGTAGTTCCCACTTTTGCTGTCGATGTGAGTGAGGGAGGAGTGGAGGACATGAGAGATGGCATCTTCAGTTGATCTATTGGGACGATAGGCAAACTGAAGAGGGTCCAAAGTGTCAGGAATGAAGGAGCAAATGGTGTCTCTCAAAGACCTTCATGACTATAGACGTGAGAGCCACTAGTCATTTAGGCAAGAGGGTTTACTGTTCTTAGGGACAAGGATGATAGTGGATTTTTTTGAAGGAGGTGGGGACCACAGATGTAGCAAGGGACTCATTAAAGATAGATGTAAACAACCCGGCGACCTGATCAGCACAGGACCGCAGAACACGACCTGAAATACCATACGGCCCAGCAGCTTTCCTGACGTCCACACGCTTGAGTGCCCTCCGAACTTCATCCTCCGAGACAGAGATCACGTGGTTGTTGCTGCTCTGAGTGATTCCCTCTGACGTGTCACTTGGCGGAGTCGTGCTGCCACGATTGCAGTTTAACTCATTCACAAGTAACGGATCAGCTCTGACCTCTGCAGAGGATTTAGATCCAAAAGAGCAGATGGACCTCAGACCCTGCCACATGCGCCGCGAGTCATTGAGTTGGAAATGAGACTCCACTCGATCCTTATAACGGAGCTTTGCGGCTTTAACTGCATGCCGCAGAGCATAGCAGGACGATCTGTATTCAGTCATGTCCCCCGATAGGAGACCGGCATTGTAAGCTGCAGTGCGTGTGTTCACTGCAGCACGGATTGAATTGTCCACCCACGGTTTCTGATTTGAGAAGGACGTTATTGTTATTGTTTGTGTGGCTTGCTCTGTAAGCGTGTTGATGAAGCAAAGCGCCACATCCGTGAACTCACTGACATCAGATGAACTCGACCGGAACATGTCCCAGTCGACATCATCCAGAGCTGCCTGTAGCGCGGTCTCTGAATGGGGTAACCAGCGTTTAACTTCCCGCCTCACCGGGGGATTCCTGAACGAGCCTTTGTTTGTATTCAGGTGTGAGGAAAATGGCGGCATGATCCGATTTGCCAAAAGCTGGAAGTGAACGCGCTTTATAGGCGTTCTTAAAAGGAGAGTAGCAATGATCCAGTGTGTTTGCTCCTCATGTAGGACAGGAGACGTGCTGTTGAAAGTTTGGCAAGACTTTCTTTAGGTTTGCTTTGTTAAAATCGCCCGCGATGATGAACGCAGCATCAGGGTGTTTGTTTATGAAGCCGCTGGTAACATCATGAAGGCCAGATAAAGCCAACCCTGTGTCTGCCTGTGGTGGAATGTAAACGGCGGTCGTGACGACAGAGAAAAACTCCCTCGGCAGATAGAATGGGTGGCAAATGATTGTTAAATGTTCCAGATGAGGCCAGCAGGATCGCGAAAGAATGGTGATGTTCCTGGGGTCGCACCATTTCTTGTTGATCATGAAGCATACTCCACCGCTTTTGGTTCTCCGACAGCATCACAGCTGTGTCCGGGACGGTGGGCATGAGCCATGTTTCAGACAAACAATAGATGTTACAGTCTCTCATGTCCCGTTGAAAACTTATCCTGGCTCTGAGATCGTCCATCTTATTTTCCAAGGATTGGACATTTGTGAGCAGGATGCTCGGGAGAGGTGGGCTGAATGCCCTTTTTCTCAGTCTGTTACGGATCCCTGCGCGTTTCCCACAGTGTTTCTTGATTTCTTCACCTTCGACTCTGGCCATTGTTCAACTCGGCGTTCCGATGAATCTCAGATGGCCACAGAGGATCGGTGAAAGTGTCCTGAAACAGTCCAGTGTAGAGGTAACCAATCTCCAAAAGAGTTTTGCTGTCATAGCAGATCAATGCAGATGATAAATTTGTTAAATTGAGAGCAAAAGAAAGTAAAATAGTAGTAATAAAAGCACAGTCTTCACGGAGCGACCTGAATGGCGACCGAACACGGCGGCGCCATCTTGGCTTTGATATGCTATTTACAAAGGTGGATGTGTGATATAGCTAGTGCAAGAATATGTAGTATTGCAAAAAAATATATTTTTTTGTGTAAAAAGATAAACAACTTAATTCAACAGCATTTGTAGCAATGTCATAAAAATAAAAAAATCTTTACAAACAAATATGGTTACTTGGTTACTTGGCACAAACAATGTAAGTGAATGGGATCAAATATTGAAGGTCATAGGGTCAGCCATCAAACAATGAACTGGACAAGATCCAAAAAGCAACAGTATGAACACAAAGGGTTCTGAGACCACCAAAGCAGAGGATCACCAATTCCCCCAATGCTGCGGTGAAAAAGTGGAGCATGAAAGAATTGAAAATAATCAAAGATATTTGATTTTGTAAAATGAACAAAGACATTTGCTTTACTGTTTTCAACCCCATCTCTCTCCAGAAGGGCCATTTGGAATTCCTAAAGACAAAGAAATGCTGAAGGCCTGTAGGCCAAATGTGTGTCACACCTGTAACACCGTGGGGAAGTTTGGTCTGATTGGTCAGTTTGAATGGCTCACGTTAGGGTTTAAGTCACATGGTCAAGGAATAGATAAAAGAAGATTGTAACTGTTGCTCTGTCTCTTTTTCTCTGGCGCTCTCTTCTTGGGGCCTTCTCTTTGGCTCTTCTCTTCTTTGCTCTCTTCTCTTCTTTGTCTCTCTCTCTCTCTCTCTCTCTCTCTCTCTCTCTCTCTCTCTCAGGTAACATTCATGCTGGGTACGATTTTGGTATAAGTTTTCATCATCTCATACATTTATTTTGTAACTATTTTAAGTGTAACCATAACTAGATTTTGTCATTAAATTCTTTCAATTACAAATGATGTGCTAACTAGTTTTGATTTGGTATTGACTTTGAAGTGTTACCTATTGCAATACAATATAGTCACATTATAGTCACGCTCTCCCACATGTTTAGCTATTGTAACTGCGCTTATTTCCGTCGTTGGTATAAGCTGCAGTGGGTGGTAAAGACAAGAAAGGTACAGTTTTCTATCATCTTGCTGATAACGTTTCTTTAGTCATTCGGCAACCCTGCAGTCAGAACCGCTGTAGAGGATCCACCCTTACAGATGGTGCGAAACCGGGAATCCTTGCAGTGAATCTTCTGAAATTCATCAGAATGAGGACATTTTTTCACAGTTGATCTTGTGAATGGATTAAGGCTGACCTTTGACCAAGGAATTGGTAAGTCTGTTTTCATTGTTTATGAATTGCATGAAACAGAAATTAGAAGGTTTTAAATAGCTTCAATAGTCCCATTACTGTACAATCCGAGAATATTCAGATTATCTCCTCGGGGATGGAAGGAAAATGTCTGATAACAGTGACTTATTGTTTGCTTTATGGAGTGAAAAAGTTGAGCCTACCTTGTCCAAACTCAAGAAAGAGTATATTGGAATTAAAAGTTCAGATGATGAAATGATTCGATGGTGGGACATAATTGGCAAACACCAAAAGAAATCAAACATGGTAAAATAATTGAGGCTTTAAACTTCATAAGTTTTAAAAGGCTACATAATGTGATACCATTTCTATTATCAAGTCTAGATGAGAAATGTAAAGAAGTGCATTCTAAAAATGCAGAAGCAGAAAAGTCTGAGGCAAAGATTCAAGATCTTCAAGCACAGCTAGATAAATTACTAGCTGAGCAGTTCGCCCTGACTGAAAAGTGTAAAAATCACAAGGAGACCATTGCAGATCTCAAGGCTATGCTAAATGCTAAAAAGTTCATGTCTCCCAAAACGCTTAACAGCGATGGGACTAAAAAGCATGTTCACTTCTTAGATGAGCTGACTTGCTCTAATGAATCTGAAAATGCATGTGCAACTCAAGAAAGTGTGCCCATTTCAGTTAAGGTGATGCAGTACCGTAATAGCGCAGAGTCATGTACCAGTACGCATGGTGTACAAGCATTAGAGAGTCATGAAAATCCTCAAACTCCAGGAGAACATAGCATTCAATCCTATGGCAAAGAGAACAGGTTTTGCAGTTCTTGTAGGAAAATAGGCCACTCAGAGGAGAGATGCTGGTCACTGGGTAAAGGTCGACCTCCACCTTATTTTCAGAAAACTAGGAAATCACTTTCTAAGGGTAAAGATCAGTTCTTATTTGCAAGTAAAACTCTTAGTGAGTTAACCGCAGTGTTCATGCAAGGCCTTCAGCTGTTAACCTCACTGGCTAGTGGACTAGCAGCCTCATAGCAGTGAGTTTAATAGTTAAACATCTAAATTGCAATGATCCTGTTTGTATTTTCAAATTTGTAATTGTACTAAACACATTGTGCGCATTGAACACACATTATAGTTGTTTGTGTTAATATATACACATAGACTAGTTAAGTTTATTCTTTAAAACACATGATTGCTTTACTTTAAGTGTTGTATGAAACACTTAGGATAAAGGTTGTTGATGCTTTGCATTCTAGGCCATGTATCTTGTGAAAATTGAATAACTTAAATACTGGAATTGTTTAGCCATTTCCAGTTTCATGTGTTTCTATGTTGAATTTGTTTGTCTCCTGAGTGGAAAACTCTGCTATTTTCCATATAGCTGCAGTAAAACCATGTACAGGAGCATAGAATTGCCATGTGGCTACAGTGTAATTTACAATTGCATTAACCATGAAAATGCTTTCATCACAGCAGGATTCAGTACCTTTGACCTTTGCACTTTATCATGCTCCCTAACAAAAACACTGGTTTGAGCCAGAGCACACTTCACTCACATTCTCATGCTGGCTTCCTGTTACAACAGGACCAAATTTGCATCACAATTGTAAAACCTCCTTACCATGTTTGGGGCATGATTTACACATAGCCACAGCTAAATGCAGCCACATAGATTTGATCTTCACACACAAAGTCAAATCTACATCAGCCTCACAAAATGTATTCTATTTTATTTAAGTCTTTACATCTAGACTGTATTATAACTGTGAATTTCTCCCAGTTATTGTTTTTGTTTTTCTTCAGACTTACTAAATCAGTTAGTTATTATGTGTCTCACCAAGTTAAATATCAAACTTTACGTGAATTTATGCATTTCTCATTCTTACCTAAGTGCAAACATTTATTTTATCATTGTATTGTAACAATGCATTTGATTTTGAACTTATTTGAGTCTTTGTATTTTGTCCATTTGACTTGCAACAATGTTTTTGGACATCTGTGGAATTGAATTTCTGTATTTGGTTACACTGAATATTTTGCTGATACTCTTCATGAAAAGGGGGATTTAAGTCAACAATGATTGTTGTTTTGTTATAAGGCAATTTATTTTTAATGTTTCCAGAAACAATGTAAGAGCTTGTGAGATCTTCTTTTATTCTCAGCCTTGACCAGTTTATTAAGTACATCGATTTAATGGCTTATTGCCAGAGACTATTTTAATCTGACCACATCAAACTTCTGACCAATGACAAATACCATGTATGCTTTTGTTCTTTGTTGTGCTATATGTTCTTTTAATCACAGGATCCCTGCTGCACAAGTTCACATCCTGTGTCCTCAGAAAGAGGGACAAGCGTTTGCTCTAACCTTCAGTGACTGTTCTCGAGGTGTGAAGGATTCAATGGACGTTTTGCATATCAATGATTGGTGCAACACCATTTGATGGAGCCTTCTCATGCAGGACTGAGATGAGAACAAAGACTGAAGACTGACCAGCTGCTTTTGCAACAAGTGTGGACGAGAAGTCTGAAGATGACATCTGCACACAACAGAAAGCATGTCTTTGTGGACTGTGCCACCTTTGTACTCAATGATTGTGGCCAATGGTGCCAAGAGGGGACTGAAAGAATTGAAAATAATCAAAGATATTTGATTTTGTAAAATGAACAAAGACATTTGCTTTACTGTTTTCAACCCCATCTCTCTCCAGAAGGACCATTTGGAATTCCTAAAGACAAAGAAATGCTGAAGGCCTGTAGGCCAAATGTGTGTCACACCTGTAACACCGTGGGGGAAGTTTGGTCTGATTGGTCAGTTTGAATGGCTCACGTTAGGGTTTAAGTCACATGGTCAAGGAATAGATAAAAGAAGATTGTAACTGTTGCTCTGTCTCTTTTTTCTCTGGCGCTCTCTTCTTGGGGCCTTCTCTTTGGCTCTTCTCTTCTTTGCTCTCTTCTCTTCTTTGTCTCTCTCTCCCTTCTCTCTCTCTCTCTCTCTCTCTCTCTCTCTCTCTCTCTCTCTCTCTCTCTCTCTCTCTCAGGTAACATTCATGCTGGGTACGATTTTGGTATAAGTTTTCATCATCTCATACATTTATTTTGTAACTATTTTAAGTGTAACCATAACTAGATTTTGTCATTAAATTCTTTCAATTACAAATGATGTGCTAACTAGTTTTGATTTGGTATTGACTTTGAAGTGTTACCTATTGCAATACAATATAGTCACATTATAGTCACGCTCTCCCACATGTTTAGCTATTGTAACTGCGCTTATTTCCGTCGTTGGTATAAGCTGCAGTGGGTGGTAAAGATAAGAAAGGTACAGTTTTCTATCATCTTGCTGATAACGTTTCTTTAGTCATTCGGCAACCCTGCAGTCAGAACCGCTGTAGAGGATCCACCCTTACAAGCAATAGTTTCTCATAGAAAAACTGCAAAGAGTTTGACGTTCTCATCATCTACAGTGCATAATATCATCCAAAGATTCAGAGAATCTGGAACAATCTCTGTGCGTAAGGGTCAAGGCCGGAAAGCCATACTGGATGCCTGTGATCTTCGAGCCCTTAGACGGCACTGCATCACATACAGGAATGCTACTGTAATGGCAATCACAACATGGGCTCAGGAATGCTTATCGGTGAACACAATCCACCGTGCCATTCGCCGTTGGTGGCTAAAACTCTATAGGTCAAAAAAGAAGCCATATCTAAACATGATCCAGAAGCGCAGGCGTTTTCTCTGGGCCAAGGCTCATTTAAAATGGACTGTGGCAAAGTGGAAAACTGTTCTGTGGTCAGACCAATCAAAATTTAGGACACCATGTCATCCGTACTAAAGAGGACAAGGACAACCCAAGTTGTTCTCAGCGCTCAGTTCAGAAGCCTGCATCTCTGATGGTATGGGGTTGCATGAGTGCGTGTGGCATGCGCAGCTTACACATCTGGAAAGGCCATCAATGCTGAAAGGTATATCCAAGTTCTAGAACAACATATGGTCCCATCCAGACGTCGTCTCTTTCAGGGAAGACCTTGCATTTTGATGATGATAATGCCAGACCACATACTGCATTAATTACAACATCATGGCTGCGTAGAAGAAGGATCCGGGTACTGAAATGGCCAGCCTGCAGTCCAGATCTTTCAACATTTGGCGCATCATAAAGAGGAAGATGCGACAAAGAAGACCTAAGACAGTTGAGCAACTAGAAGCCTGTATTAGACAAGAATGGGACAACATTCCTATTCCTAAACTTGAGCAACTTGTCTCCTCAGTCCCCAGACGTCCTCCAGCTGTTCCTTATATGTACATTTAACTTTTCCGGCCTCTTATTGCTACCTGTCCCAACTTTTTTAGAATGTGTAGCTCTCATGAAATCCAAAATGAGCCAATATTTGGCATGACATTTCAAAATGTCTCACTTTCAACATTTGATATGTTATCTATATTCTATTGTGAATAAAATATAAGTTTATGAGATTTGTAAATTATTGCATTCTTTTTTTATTCACAATTTGTAGTGTCCCAACTTTTTTTGGAATCGGGTTTGTATATATATATATATACTACAAAATAACAAAGTGAAAAAAAAGTGGCATTTAGGGGTTATTGAAACAACAGTTACCATGGTGAATGCCAACATGAACTGTTAATGAATCATATAACTGCTGCTTATAAACAGAATGAACTTCATACCTGCATGCAAATCTTTCCCAGCTAACACACTTCATACCAGTTACGTGATTTTTTTTTGGTACTTTACTTTTATTTCATGACTTACTAATTGACAATGTAACGTTGCATGCTTGTAGTTTCTCTTGTGCTTTATATTTGAAGTGATATACAGCGCACACCACCACATTTGCATATGCAATTGAAGATTGCATGTTACGAGTGCAGTATAACGGCTGACAGAAAAGTTCAGTTTTGAAGACGAAGATGTGCTACAAGACACTTCCGACGTAGAGAGCATGCTCTTATGTGTGCCTACCATGGCATGCTGACAGTGGCACTGTGCAGAAGACGGAATAGGTACCAGAGTTTGCTTAAAACCAGATCGAGACCACCTCTTCAGCTGGGTCTCGGTTCAGTTGTTTGGTCCGCACCCGGGTGTGATTGCTGTATTCACACCTACCCAAAAGATCCGCACCAAGTGGGGAAACAAACTTGAGTTTGATTCAGTCAAACCAAACAAGACAGGTGTGAATACACCCTTATTTACCCTTGAATTACAGACAAGCAGAGATGGTCCAAAACAATTCATTCACGATAGAGGCGAGGTGGAGTTATGATGTTTGACCGACAGTTTGAGGATCCAATCGAGATTTAGTCACAAGCTCCTTTTATTACATTTCATTGGTTAATATGCACAAAACCCACAAACATTGTGACCAATAATCATGGTTTATGAAAAAAAAGACAAAATATGGAGATACAAGGTTTCTGCCTGATGTCTAAAATGTTGTTAATTTATATAGTAATTGTCTTACAGTTTTTAGTTTTTTTACCATTAGAGTGAAATAATAAAAAATAAAATATTTCTCCTCATTGTAATTTTCCGTTTTTTGATTCTTTTGCTGTGGTCTTGTAAATAATTGAAATTAATGAATAATCGAACTGACACGGAAATGTAATGCTGTGAAGATTTGCCTGGAACTACTTTAGCAATGCAGTTATAGAATAAAAACCAACAGTTTAGAATGTGTCGACCAATCAGATTCAAGCATTTTAAGGAGCTATAGTATAATTTGAGTTTTATTGGTATGTGCTGATTAAGTTGACTTATTGCAGAAAGTCTTTCAGCTATCGTGATTTAACTAATTGGAAGGGTTGTCCTTGTATATCCTGCATCAAAATGATAGATATTGGCATTTTTGGAAAGATATTGTGCTTTTAAGGGAAACAAACTGCATATCAGCTCCATATTACCATGTATGGTTCCACTTTATATTATGTGCCCTTAACTACTATATACTTACGTAAAAAAATAAGTACAATGTACTTATTGTGTTCATATTGTATTGCAAAACACTTTTGCTGATATTGAGGTGGGATACGGGTAAAGTTTAAGGGTAGGGTTAGGTGTAAGGGAAGTGTCAACAGTGTAATTATAAATGTAACTACAGAAATTAATTACAGATGTAACTACATGCAGATAATTTTAAAAATGTAAGTGCAATGTAAAAACATGTATGTACACAATGAGTGCAAATTAGTAATTTAAATGTTAGTACATACACTGTAAAAAAAAAAAAAAAAAAATTTAAAAAGTAAGTTCTACCAGAAAGACTAGGGAGGCCAGATTAAGTATAACATAGCAAGTTTATTAGCAGACCAGCAAGTATTATAATTAGAGGTTCTTGGCGTAGGCCCCGTCCGTAACGCTCGTCTCGAGGGTAATGGACTCTGCATTTCCTGCCTGAAGATGAAGGCAGGGGTGCAGCCGACCCCCTGGGAGGTATAAGCGGGGATCGACCTGGTGGTGGTGGGGAGGATGAACATTTTTGAGAATTGACATTTCCTTTATTCAAATAGTATTAAAAGATTTTGTAAGCATATTGCGTAATTGTTTTTTATTTGTTATAACGCAGTGAAACACGCCAAATTGTGCTATTTCCATGATTTATCACAACATTTTTTTTTATTTATGTGGTTCAGATACAATAATATTTTGAGTTTCTATTTATTAAACCCATTTCCTTCATTGTATTAACACAAATTTTTAATTTCAATGAACTCAACATTTTAAGGAAACCAGGTTACTTACTTTTTTAAATTAAACCAACAATATATTTTTACAGTGTAGTAGTTAAGGCCACCTAATATAAAGTGGGTCTCCATGTATTTAATATTCAAGTACCAAAATGCATGCAGAGTATGTGCCTAATTCTTATCATCTAAACCATCTTTAATCTGCATGCAAGACTGGAAGGATTAACTAGAACAGTATCTTTTCATCACTGTGTTGCTCATACTGCAAGAAAAAAAATAAAAAAAGACTTGGGGCATCTCAGTGACTCCACCCACTTTTACAGTATATTTATATAGTGCTTTGCCATGAGAACTCATCGTCATCTTCACCATGACCATCATCATCTCTCTGCTCCTGCTGGCCTCTCTGCTGCCATACCTGACCTTCACTGGTGAGATTGATTATATAACAGTATATTATGATGATTTTTAAGAATGATTCATTTGTATGTGGTGAATAAGCTGACTGACAATCTCTCTCTCTCTCTCTCTCTCTCTCTCTCTCTCTCTCTCTCTCTCTCTCTCTCTCTCTCTCTCTCTCTCTCTCTCTCTCTCTCTCTCTCTCTCTCTCTCTCTCTCTCTCTCTCTCTCTCTCTCTCTCTCTCTCTCTCTCTCTCTCTCTCTCTCTCTCTCAGCTCATGTGAATGTGGGTATAGTGAACGGCACAGAAGCCAAACCCCACTCCAGACCTTACATGGTTTCTCTTCAGTCGAATGGGCAACATATCTGTGGTGGATCTCTAATTTCTGATGAGTTTGTCTTGACTGCCGGACACTGCTGGAATGGGTAAGAGTTTGTTTAGAAAACTTTTGACTAACACAACAACTGCAATGCAACCATACAGTGTATCACAGTGGTCAGCAACTGGTGGCCTGTGGGCCAAAACTGGATGAACTGAGAGCTTTTATCGGAGCGGCGTGACGCTGAGCTCAATATTCTGCTCTATGCCTGCGTGCTCCACTCAATCGCTCGTCTCGGCCCAAGCGAGCGCTCCACTCATGAAAAAAAAACAAACAAAAAAAACAAGTTGCCCTGTTTTAATTGTCAATTTTCCTTTTTAGACTCTTTGATAGTACCATTTTCTCTTACCTCACCAGCTAACTTATATGTTAACATCACTCTGCGCACACAACGTAATAGCGTACCTTCAGCACTGTCAGTGTAAAAGTAGGCTACGTCAAATAATTATTTACAATAATTTAGGCTCCACTGTGTAAAAAGCAAATTAAAATGATACACATTTATTATTTACAGTATGGAAATACATTTTTCATCAATTAATAATGTCTTAAATTATCCTTTGACTATGTTCTGGCCTGCCATCTAGTGGCAATTTTTTTTGGCCCAATGCCAAACTTGGCAACCCCTGGTGTATCGTATTACATAAATGTGCATCATGACTTTCTCTTTCAACAGAGAAGAGAATCTGACTGTTGTGGTTGGAGCTCATGACTTAAGGAAGTGGTCGGATCGTATTGAAGTGAAATCCTACATCCGACATCCAAGCTATGACTTCAGTTATAATGGGAATGACATCATGCTTTTGAGGGTAACAATCTGTAATACATGTAATTGCTCAAATAATATCTGATCAGGAAACAGTGGCACAAAGCTGAAGCACAGAAAGTTTGAATTTCTATTACAATGCCTTGTAAGAAATTCTCAAATGATTTGAAAATAGTTTGTTTTGAATATTTACAAACACTGTTTGATATTAATATACGAAAAAAGCATAAAGGAGCACTTGAAGAGGCACTTAACAAAAAAATATGTAAGAAACTTCTCCTTGGCTTTCAGGGCTT
Source organism: Paracanthobrama guichenoti (assembly GCA_018749465.1). Classification (NCBI taxonomy): domain Eukaryota; kingdom Metazoa; phylum Chordata; class Actinopteri; order Cypriniformes; family Gobionidae; genus Paracanthobrama; species Paracanthobrama guichenoti. The sequence continues at coordinate 13,622,692 of CM031964.1, forward strand.
TTGTACTAACCTCACAAACAGTAGTATAACCAACTGCCGTTCAGACTTAATGAAGATGATTAAATCTTTTACTAATAATGGTTGTGTTTTTGAATTACAGCTACAGGAAAAAGTTGAACAAAACAAAAATGCTGAATGGATATCATTACCAAAGAAAGGAGAAGACGTGGGAACAGATACTGTCTGTAGTGTTGCCGGCTGGGGAAGACTGACGACTGAAGGCCCACTGAGTGATCGTCTAATGGAGGCAAACGTGAATATAATGAATAACACAGAATGTAGCTATAGATGGAGAGAGGTCTGCCACTACTCACTCTCACAGATGATGTGCGCACGTGGCCGTGGTGGATCCTGCCTTGTATGTACAAAAGATGATTCACACACTTTGATTTTTACTTTATGTGTGTACTGATATGGCACTTTAGTGACGGGTTCTGTTTCTTCACAGTATGATTCAGGAGGTCCTCTGGTTTGTGGAAAAACTGCTGTTGGTGTCACATCGTTTGGATATAAAGGTCTCTGCAATTCACCTAAATATCCTAATGTGTATACTAAGATTTCATCATATCTTGAATGGATCGACAACATAATCAGAAATGTGAAGTGAGCTAAGTTCTAAGTCCTTCCTTATAACTTCTTTCAATAAAGTATCACATGGCAAGTATCAATCATTCAAAGTGTCTTCATTGTCACAATGATATATAATTAATTATATTACATGGATGGCACAAAAGTCATTTCACATTAGTTCACTTGGTGGCCATCTTGGTTACACCCTCAATTTCCAGTAATGCAAGTTGGCTCAAATCTATTTGAATGGGGAAAGACTGAAAACTCCAAACTGTTGGTCAATATTAGGAATAAAATTAGACAAATATGACATAATAAATTCAGCTTCTTTAGCTCAAACACAGTCTACAAAATATAAATTAATTAATGAATCAAAACTTTTTTTAAATAAAATAAAAAGAATTGGCCCATCTCCTGCCTGAACTTAATATGTCTTTTTGAGAGCTGGAAATCCTTTGAAATTTTTCATAGTCAAACTTTCATAGAGTATGTGAAGAAGAACAATTATAGCATATCTCCGTCAACATTTGTGCTACACAATTTTCCACTAAAAGTATGAAACAGGGTTACAAAATATACACTGATCAGCCACAACATTAAAACTGGCAGGTGAAGTGAATAACATTGATTATATCATTACAATGGCACGGGTCAATGGGAGGGATATATTAGGCAGAAACTGAACAGTCAGTTCTTCAACTTCATGAGTTGGAAGCAGGAAAAATGGGCAAGTGAAAAGATCTGAGTGACAAATAGATGACTGAGTAAGAGCATCATTTACACACTGCTGTTCTCAATCTTAAACACTTGGAACATTTCTACTTTTCTAATGATATAATCTGGGTTTGATTTTTTTCAGAGATATTGTTAAAGTATATGAATATATTGACCAAACCTAATATAAGACCATGGACCTGTACCATGATGGTAGTTTAACAAACTCAGGGTTACATGATTAGAAAACCAAATCAATCTATTCAGGCTTTGTTGGTCCCATGATGCTGATCATCAGCTTTCTCTGTAACTCAGGCTTTGATCCCGAGTTTAGGAGTTTAGCTGTGACATCAGTAGTGAACAGCAAATCACATGCTGTGGCGCAGTGGAACTGAGATTCACTTCTCGCGAGAGAAGCAGCGAGATTCATTACATGATTGAAAAAATATGAAGACTTTAAATAAATTTACACAGCAAGAAGAAAAGAGCTGTCTATAAAAGAGGACAACTTAAAGAAAAATCGTACTATGTCAACGCAAGTAAAAGTTATGAAGTTAGTTTAGTTGATATATAGAGAGAATTGAACATTTAAGCTCACATGTAGTCATTTTTATAGCTTTATTTATTGATTTTGAAGCTTATTTGTATGATCTTTATATAGGCTATTTATATTTTAACTAAGTTCATATTAATTATTGATTAAAATGATACATGTGTAATTGATTAAGCGTATAATAATTACATCAATTATATATAAATCATTCAAAATTATTATTATTATAAATAAGCATTGTTAAAAGCCAGACAATTTAGTCTTTAAAACCATTTGCTATGTAGTGACTTTTAATTTGGAGTAGAAACAGGGGGAGTGACTTTATTGCATCAGAGGTCTGTCACTTTGCTCACAGCTGATTGGTCCAATTTCAGTTTGAAATTTCAGTTTAAATTCTTATCCAGAACATAACCTGCCCTGGAGCAGGTTAGCTGTGGAGCGCAAGTTACTATGGAGACACTGCTAAAAGCCAAACCACTTTAATGGTACCTAAAACCCAGGATTGGCACAAACTAAGCTTAAACATATCTGGTTAGCCAGCTAAACCGGCTTCATGGTATAGGCTGCAGTACTGCATATTGATGAAAATATTTATTTCTCTCCACATTGTAAAATCATTCGATCATTCATGCATTTTCTGTTGAGGTTGGGTTGAACTCTCTGTCCAGCCTCTCTCAATGTCAACCCATGGGTACTCATGGTCAACCAAGGTTGGTCCCCATAAATTTGGTCCCCGTTCGTTGTCCTTGTCCTACTCCAGGTCTACCTCTTCCTACCCCCCTTTCACTTTACGCAAGTGTTTTTTTGCTAGTTTCAGTTATCATTTTCACGTCCTATGCCACGTTTTTTAAATAGCAAATGCATTTGCACCCATTTGTGTGCCCATGGGCATCCTGGTCTGAAAACAAGGCGCGCGTGTTCAGGTGCAATGTTGGCGCGTTGTTATTTTGAGGCAACTGAAAACAACTGCACCACTGACCAACTGAAACCTGTCATAATAAATAGTCATTGCATGTATCAGAATTAACCTATCTATTTGCAGTATGATTGGATGAGCACATCCGTTTCCTCGCTAGAGAAGCATTCAGTTTTTCCGCATGCAAATTCCGCCATGTAAATAGCGAATACGCAGCTGGCTTTTAAAGGGAATTGGAGATGAGACTCTTATTGGTTTATTGCATGTTACGCCCAAAACACACCTATGACTCATTAAGAGAATAGGGACAACCCTTTTAGACCGTGCGCCCATCGCAACCGACCATTTTTCCCGTTGTTAAACTAGCAAAAGGAAACGAATTCGAATTCGTGCACTATGTGCACTTCAGAATTTTGCTTCGGAGCCGAGTGGTAGATGGTAACGCCAGATATCACTCCTTACTTCGCAGTCCTGACTGAAGACGGAAGCCGCCTTTCGGAAAGCATCAGTCGGTGTTGGTGTGACGACACAGCAGCTGTTCGTGTGTTTTTTTGATCATCTCTCTTTGTTGTTTGTCAGAATAATCACAAGGGCTGTTCTCAAAGCTGGTTGGGTGCACTAGGTAGAGAGCGTTGAAAAGCCGTACCTACGGCTGGTAAGAGAGCGCCTTTGTGTGAGAGAGCGCACACGTCAGGCTGCACTATCCCCTGACTGTGTTGCCGCAACCCCTCCCCCTGCGTGCTTCAGCACCAAGGAGAGCATCCTTCTGAAAGAGCTTACACAGATAGAGCTTGCATCTTTTTCAAGATGACATTCTAACTGTGTGTTTCTGGATGCGGTGGTTACCTGTCACCGAGGGATGGTCATCAGCGCTATATCTCGTGTTTGGGTATTCAGCACGCTGAGGCAGCTCTGGTGCATGACTCATGTTCTCACTGCAGGAACATGACCATCTTGGAGATGCGGTCGAGGCTCCATCTTGCAAGGGGTGGAGCCCCAATACCTCTGCCTCGATCTAACCCTCCACAGAGAGTTACTTAAATCAGTAGCTCGGGCAATTTGAGGGTTACAGTGAGCGCGTTTCCCCCAAGGAACCAACCCCCGGGGAACCCTCATCCCTCTCGCACTGATTGGTTTCTCGGGGTGGCCCATGCTGGTTCTCAGCGCCCCACCCCGGTTCCTTTTTTCCCGGAGGTGCACGAGGAGCTCACTAGGTCATGGATGGCACTTTTTACTGCCCAAAACCGGCCCAGTGGATCCTCCTCCCTCACCACACTCGATGGCAGACCTGCAAAGGGATACACGCAGGTTCCTCCCGTGGAACGGGCCGTTGCTATGCAACTGTGCCCTAACTCCACATCCAGGGGAAACCCGTGTCTCCCCTCCAGGGCCTGTAGGTACTCGTCCGATCTGATTGGAAAGGCATAACAGGCTTTTGGAGAGGCAGGTTCTGCCTTACACGCTATGGCATTGTTGCCGGTCCATCAGGCCCAGGCACTAAAGACCTTCCACGAGGGTGGTCACGATCCGGGCTGTGGGTTGTGCGATGTCCACTATGGTGGTCCAGGAACGCCATCTCTGGCTGTGTCTGGCGGACATGAGGAAGACTGACAAGATCAGGTTCCTTAACTCCCCCGTCTCCCAGACCGGCCTCTTTGGCGATGCGGTCCAGAACTTCGCCCAGTAGTTCTCAGCCGCACAGAAGCAGACTGAGGCGATCAATCACATCCTGCCACAGCGGTCAGCTGCTGTCTCCACCCTGCTGCCAGCAGCACCTCAGCCTGCTCGTCGCTGAGGGCGGCCGCCTGTGTCTGCCTCCACTCCCGCGTCGCAGCAGCAGCCTCCACCCAAGCGAGGGCCGGGAGGAGAATCTTGTGTTCCATTTTGTTTCTGTTCCGCCACTAGGCTCAGCCCCAGTGGTACCCAAATTTTCAATAAAAGTGCAGTTTCCTCCATCTCTGGGTCCTCAGGGGGCTCGGAGAGTTGTGGCCGGTCAAATGCCGGACCACACTCATCCTCCCCCTTCGCCAGCGGGCAGCAGTTGGACGACCTCCTCACGTTCCTGCTGCCCACCTGTCCTGAATCGGAGCCTTCACAAGCTACCGTTCAAGATGCTCATGCAGAAATGCATTTTCGAATGCATCCGTCCCCAAGATTGGTTTGCAACGATCGACCTGAAGGACGTGTATTTTCATGTCTCGATCCTTCCTCGACACCCGCCATTTCTGCACTTTGTGTTCGAGGGTTGAGCATATCAGTACAAAGTCCTGTATTGTACTGTGTCCCCTGTGTCTTCATGAAAGTCACGGAAGGGGCCCTTGTGCCCAAAAGAAAACAGGGCATTCACATCCTCAACTATCTTGACGACTGGCTCATTCTAGCACAGTCCAGGGATCAGCTGTGTGAACACAGGGACCTGGTGCTCAGACACCTCAGCCAGTTGGGTCAGAGGCTCCAGGGGCATATGGCAGCCACAGCGGCAGTAACACCGCTCAGCCTGCTTCATATGAGACTGCTTCATTGAACCATTGAACTGGCTACACGGCCGAGTCCCGAGATGGGCGTGGCAATGCGGCACTCACCGGGTGAGCATCACACCGGCCTGTCGCCAGTCCTTCAGTCCATGGTCAGACCCCTCGTTCCTTCGGGCCGGTGTGCCCCTGGAACAGGTGTCCAGGCACACTGTGGTTTTCACGGATGCCTCTGCCATGGGCTGGGGAGCCACATACAATGGGCATGCAGTGTCAGGGGTTTGGACAGGCCCGAACCTGCATTGGCACATCAATTGCCTCGAGTTGCTAGCAGTACATCTTGCTCTGAGCTGCTTCAAAGGGTGGTTACGGGGCAAAGATGTACTGGTTCACATGGACAACACTGTGACCGTTGTGTATATCAACCGACAAGGTGGTCTGCACTCCCATCGCATCTCGCAACTCGCCCGCCATCTCCTCCTCTGGAGTCAGAAGTGTCTGAGGTCGCTTCGGGCCATTCATGTCCCTTGTGTGCACAACCGTATGGCCGACGAGCTTTTACGAGCTGCGCTCCACCCCCAGGTGGTTCAGCTGATCTGGAGACAGTTCGGGGTGAAAAAAGACCCCCATTTTGACCCCAAAGACCCCTGCCGCTGACATTGAACTTTCAGTTGAAAAGTATCCTGTATCCCTTCCTCCCTCAGCTTCAGACAGCAAACTCTCATACTGTTCGTTGAGCAGCCTGTGGCAGATTGTCTTTGAAAAAGGATCTCAACTAAGAGCATCAGCCACAATGTTCTTGTTGCCCGCTGTGATGTGATGTATCTCAAAGGTATAAGGGGCTAGCTTTGCAACACAGCATTGTTCACAGGCATCAAGCTTCAGTTTAGTCATTATATACGTTAGCAGATTATTATCCGTCCAGACAGAGAATGTGTGTCCTTTAAGCCAATGACTAAACTTCTCAAAGACGGTGGGCTGGATATCGCCTCTGTGAAGCACTAAGTGTTTTAATCGCAAAAGTGATGGGCCTCGCTTTGTCCTTGCCCAGGGTTATTTGGGACAATACCACCATCTAGAGAAGCGTCTATGGATAGGATCAGGGGTCTTGAAAAATCAGGATGCGCCAGGTCTGCGCAGTTCAACAGCTTCTCCTTCAGAGCACTGAAACTTGCATCACACTTTGCTGTCCAGTCGGAGGGCTTTAGTTTTCTGAAAGTACCAGCCTTTTTTGCAACATTTCCTCTACAACATTTCCTCTACAACATTTGCTCTACTCTTCCTCTTCTGACCAGCAGTGAGGGCAAACAATGGTTTGGCAATGGCAGAACAATTTGATATGAAATGTTGATAATAAAATACCATCCCCAGAAAGGATTTAACTCTTTTTACTGAAGGAGTAACTCCATCATCCTCCATAAGATCACTTATGGTCATGCAGGAAATGACGCCCACCTTTTCAGGGTCCACAGCAACTCCACCCCCTTTGATGATGTGTCCCAAAAATCTCACAGATGTTCGCAAAAGGTGACACTTTTTCAGACTGAGCTTCAGATTATGCTCAGTCCTATATCAACCCTGCCATCATGTCAAGGAATTGAGAAGCGTCAGGAGACAACGACATGCCACAGCTCTGACCAGTCACCCTCCAATAATCGTCACTGCTCTTCATTTGATCAGAATCAGAATCAGAATCATTTGATGCATGATGTACTTTATGACGTTAGATCCGAGAATGAGATCATCTTTCTGCCCTGGGACCACAAGAATGGGAACTTCATACACAGATTTAGGGTGAGTTTGATGACCCCCACAGCTGATCAGGATGACTTTCTCATTTAACTGCTTGTCTGTAGTGATAACATTTTCTTCAAGCATCCTAGATGCCGTTGTTTCGTTTACTGTACAAGCCATGGAGCCGGAGTCTAGCATTCCCTTGACTCTGAATGTCTTATTCACGATCACTGGAGCATAGAATAATTCTTTGTGAATTCTGCAGAACTACTTGAACACCTTCTGATTGTGATGTGTGCTCATAGCATTGCTCCCAGTCATCATCATCTTTTTGTTCGAGGGTTTGATTTTTCCCACCCACACATCTCCTCTCCATATGCAGGCTTGTTAGTTTAACGGTGTCCTGCTTTGTAGCAATACAAACACAACCCATCTTGCTTGCAATGCATGATAGTAGAGTGGTCAGTCACTTTGCAAACTTTGCATGGCTTTCGGAAAGACTGGAATCCGCTTGACATGTACAGTGCCTGGACTGCTGCTTGATGGTTCTGCTTTAACACATGATCAAGTTGAGCTATGAGACTCTGAAGGCTGATATTATCAGACGATGTGCCAACATCACTCACTACATCTATTTGGTTTTGTGGTTTCACTGAAGCTCCCATCAAAGTTGATTCATCAACTGCAGCAACCTGCACGTTTACAGAAGCATATATCTCAGCACCTGAACGTTTCGATCTGGCTCGCTGCTGCTGAATCTTCAGCTGTGTCTGATGATCATCAAGGCGATCCTGAATTTCACTAGCTTTCCACTTGTCAGCAGTTTTGAACTTCAGCACTGTAGAGAGAGCTGGGTCTGGGCAGTGCTTAACGAACATCATAGTTACCTCTTTACTTGGATCTTCAAGGTTGCGTCCCTGCCTCTTGAAGCACTCCTCTGCCACGTCAACAGCTTTACCATCGCATTATCTCCCACTGTAGGTAGTGTATTGTAGAAGTCAGTGAGTGGTATTGAAGAATACGTCAGTTCACTAAAGTGTTGCTTTAGTATATCAATAATAACTCTTGGATCTTCACTTCTCGCTCTCCCTCCAATTCTTGACATAATTTCCTGAGCCTGTTCTCCTGTGGGCACACCTCTCTTTCTTAAATAGAGTTCAATCTGTTCTTCCCACTCATGGATAGAAAGTTTATCTGTGCTATCTCCTCGAAAATATGCGGTAAATATGTTGCATTCAATGTTGTACAAAGTTAATCAGCCTTCTCCTGTCAAAAATTTGAACAGAGAAAAGATATCAGCAGACACACTTCACAGGCTAACTTTCACACTAACATACAGTACAACGTGACACTGCATTCACTTGGTTAAACTTTCACCTATGCAGGAAAAACAGCTTTAAGAGGATAGATCACAGACTAGTGCATACTCATTTACATTTTTAACTAAACCGATAATTTAATTATTGATTATTTTCACTTATAACACTCTTTTGAACAGGAGTGCACAAAATGCATACCTCCCGGGGACTGAAGTGTGCAAAGCGCCAATGACATCACAACTGCGACGAATGCAAAACTCATAGACATAAAAAAATATTTTCTTTTCTTTTCTCACATACATGTGTATCAGAAACAAAATAGGATTTTTAATAGGAGTTATAAAATAGAATATAAAATAAAAATAAAATATAAAATAGGAGTTATAATTAATACCTGTTACACTATCACTATGCTCACTCTCTGGACTATTTTTTGCAGGGCAAACTGCAATAAAACAATGTTCTTAACAATGTACTAAAAATGTTGAGGAAAAGAAAAATATCCCAAATGTCCTAATCCTGCTTAGATCACATTGTACATAAATCCAATCTGGTTTCAAATCTGATTTAAAGGAATGACTCTTCTGCATTCAGGACTGATGAAATGCATTCATTCAGACACTGATGTCTGATATCTGGTGTATCCACAGCTTTGCCAAGTAATGTAATTTGTATGTTTTTGAGGGGTTCAAATTACAAAACAAAAAGAAATCAGTTTTGTCATCAAAAAGAAATCAAAAAGAGTTTTGTCTGAACAAAGCATTAAAGATCTGATTGTAGAACTGGAGTAAAACAGCAGTCTCATGCAGTCATTTAAAAAAAAAAATATTGGCTGCAAACATAGTAGCATATACACTCACCTAAAGGATTATTAGGAACACCATACTAATACTGTGTTTGACCCCCTTTCACCTTCAGAACTGCCTTAATTCTACATGGCATTGATTCAACAAGGTGCTGAAAGCATTCTTTAGAAATGTTGGCCCATATTGATAGGATAGCATCTTACAGTTGATGGAGATTTGTGGAATGCACATCCAGGGCACGAAGCTCCCGTTCCACCACATCCCAAAGATGCTCTATTGGGTTGAGATCTGGTGACTGTGGGGGCCATTTTAGTACAGTGAAGTCATTGTCATGTTCAAGAAACCAATTTGAAATGATTCGAGCCTTGTGACATGGTGCATTATCCTGCTGGAAGTAGCCATCAGAGAATGGGTACATGGTGGTCATAAAGGGATGGACAAGGTCAGAAACAATGTTCAGGTAGGCCGTGCCATTTAAGCGATGCCCAATTGGCACTAAGGGGCCTAAAGTGTGCCAAGAAAACATTCCCCACACCATTACACCACCACCACCAGTCTGCACAGTGGTAACAAGGCATGATGGATCCATGTTCTTATTCTGTTTACGCCAAATTCTGACTCTACCATCTGAATGTCTCAACAGAAATCGAGACTCATCAGACCAGGCAACATTTTTCCAGTCTTCAACTGTCCAATTTTGGTGAGCTTGTGCAAATTGTAGCCTCTTTTTCCTATTTGTAGTGGAGATGAGTGGTACCCGGTGGGGTCTTCTGCTGTTGTAGCCCATCCGCCTCAAGGTTGTGCATGTTGTGGCTTCACAAATGCTTTGCTGCATACCTCGGTTATTTCAGTCAAAGTTGCTCTTCTATCAGCTTGAATCAGTCGGCCCATTCTCCTCTGACCTCTAGCATCAACAAGGCATTTTTGCCCCCACAGGACTGCCGCATACTGGATGTTTTTCCCCTTTTCACACCATTCTTTATAAACCCTAGAAATGGTTGTGCGTGAAAATCCCAGTAACTGAGCAGATTGTGAAATACTCAGACCGGCCCGTCTGGCACCAACAACCATGCCACGCTCAAAATTGCTTAAATCACCTTTCTTTCCCATTCTGACATTCAGTTTGGAGTTCAGGAGATTGTCTTGACCAGGAACACACCCCTAACTGCATTGAAGCAACTGCCATGTGATTGGTTGATTAGATAATTGCATTAATGAGAAATTGAACAGGTGTTCCTAATAATCCTTTAGGTGAGTGTAGTAGTCAGATTATTCTGAAAAGTAAAATAATTAATCCATACAATAAAGTTTGTCATCCAGTTTATATTCGTTATGCAATTTCTCAGCATTAATGATTGAATTACTCAGTAATGATTGAATTACTCAGATATTTGTAGCTGCATGTAAAGGTCAAAATGAGCAACAAAGTCAACTGGATCTCCATACCAAAGAAAGATAAGGACATCAAGGCCATGCCAAATGCAGTGTATGGGGGGAAAACACCAATGGTACAGTGAGTGCTAAAGTTACATCACAATCATTGATAAAAAAAATAAAATAAAAAAAAGTAGTCAGAAGACCTGGGGTAAGAAATGTCAGAAGACCTGGGGTAAAACATACTCCACCTCAAGGATGGTGTGGGCAGGTACAGTCTATGTACTGTCACAAAATATTCCTCAATCGGCCACCGGCGGTCTCACTCACCTGAGTATTAACATTGGACTACGTTTCCCAAGAACCCACATACCGTGCACCTGAGACCCGCAGTGATGGATTGATTGACAGCTGTCAGACTCCCAAAGATGGAGAATGACTGGAGTGAAGACAGTATTTTTGCAACAGATCAGTCTTTTGAAGTAGAGGATTTTCTCCCCCACCTTCATCTGAAGTGGAGGAGGGTGAGTTGTCTGTAGACACAGGGCCAGAGCCTTATCAATTCGACCCGCTGGCTCAAACTGCATTAACTCCCGATGCCAAGGGAGTGGTGAGCTCACACCAGGGGCGTGGTAGTGAGCTGTTGGAAGAGCCAACATGTGTCACGATGGCCAACAACGTTCAATAGGAAAATTCAACTGCAGTAGCCACTGTTCAACCTCAAGAGGGCAGCACTCAGACATTTTTACAACTTATATTGTTGAATTAAAACACTTTATACCTAGCCTGGATGCCAGCCGAATTTAGCCCCACCCACAACATTTGAGTTCGGGAAATTCGGTCTGGACTTGATCCGTTGTGGAGCAACTATGCTTGAACAGGAGCTGTTCGGACCAATCAAATTGTCAGGGAGGGCTTTATATGATGATGGACAGATGATAAACAGTAACGTAAGCACTCACGTCACCAAAGAGCGCTTGGGTTGAATTTGTTCTCATCCTAAATGGAGAACTTGTTTGTATATGCATTCACCTTTACTATTTCTCTCAAAAATGATAATCGTGTTGGTAAGTATTGTGTGTATCCTTAAATTCTTTTACAACACCGACAAAGATAGTTTACACTCATTTTCTTCTACTTCTTCCAACATGTGTGCAGTTGAGTTCTGTTGACAACTATGCGTCGCTCCATTGCTCTGATTGGTTGTAGGTCTATTCAATTGAGGTCTTTCATGGTTTGGTTGAAACTTGCCCCTAATCACAGCCCAATGGAGCAGTATCAGACTCATATTCTGACTAGAACTGAGTATGATGACGTCAGGCTACTTTATACCCAAATGTTCAAAACTAAAAAAAGTTATTCTAGGGTTTAGTTACCCTTTAAGCCCTGTGTGTGTTCACTCTTTGTGAGGTCTTGTGTGCCCTGGCAACATTTGGTTTCGTTTCCTGTGTTGCTCTGCCAATGTTTGATTCTGCCTTAGATTTCCTCTGCCTACCACTTGTGGTTTGCCTGAACTATTTTGATTGCTGTTTGCTGCCTGCCCCAATCCTCTGCTTGTCATGAATGTTTACTGCCCTGCCTCTGATATTGTTGTTTATCTTGGTTACTCATCTGTACTTTGAACTTGCTGTGCTATGTAAACCACTCACAGGTCCTTGTTACAGGTACCAAGTATATTCTGGACTAATCACAAAGCAGTTCAATTTTCTTCATAGCCTGCAACTTTCTCCACTTCTCAGGGTGATTCTGGAGGACCTCTGGTGTGCAACAAAGTTGCAGTCGGTGTTGTTCCAATCAGGCAAACAACTGTGACTCACCAACATTACCAAATGTCTACACCAAGATTTCCAAATTTCTGCTTTAGATTAAATGTATTTTTGGAGGTGTGAAGCAAAAGCTTAATTACCAAACATTTTATTTTCTAAAATTTTTGGAGATCATTTTATAATTTGACAATGTGATCAACTTGTCAGATGTGACAAACGGCAAACACTTTTCAGTAGAAAGATGGCTTCAACCCTTCTCAGCAGACTTGGTTTCCTGTTGTGGGTTGATCTCATCGAATGTGGTCAGACACCCTGTGATAAACACTCTAGTTTGCAAAGACATCTTAAACAGAAAATCTAATGACTGCAAAAACATGAGATTCACCACAGATTAGAAAATATCTATTCTTACTGGAGAACAGCCTATTATGAACATTAAATTGTCATGGAGAAAACTGGGGATTATTCTTTTAAAATTAAACTCTTTCCACACAGGTTTTTCAAAACATTCTACTCATCTGCTATTGGTCAAACAGCCCCGTCCCAAACTCATGCCATTGGCTGAACTGTTGCTCTGTCAGGCTGGTCAGGATTTTCAAAGCAATGTTTTGACAAACAGAACCATCGTGTTTGTACTTTTCAGGGAAATCAACCTAAGTGTGTTATTTATAGTATACTACAGAGAATATCTAAAATATACATAAACATAAAATAAAATTGTCATAGCCTGAGATGACACAATCTTTCCTCTTGTGAGCTTAACTCAAGAAATCTGAAGAATCTCAAGAACTCAAGAATATATAGACCGATACAACGTGGTGCTCAAATTCATACTAAAATGATTCAAAGACGGACAATGACATCATGCGCCTAAAGGTAAATCAACTCTTGTTGGGTTGTGATGAAATTTTCTCAAGAACGATATGACCAAACAAGTGCAAATATAATAATAAAGTATTATGTATTATGCATTTAAATAATTCTAGGGAGGCCGTTCTGGGAAGAAAATAGAAGAATCCCAATTGAATTCCAAATAAACACCAGAAAACACAATACACAGTGATTGTCCTTGAATTAGACATGTGCCGGTATACGGTAATACGATATATCACGATAATGAACATGCACAATATTGTTATTGTGGGCACTTCAAAATACTGTGAATAATTATTTATTATGAATTTTTCCAATTTTTAGAATGCATTTTAAATGATCAACAGTTTAAAATGATCAACACCGCTGTATGCCGCATCAAAGAGGCACGTAAACAAACCCAAAGTGCATGAGCAGCGCATGGCGGGATGAGTGAAGAAAACGCGCTGAATGAAAGTGCACATTCACTCTCTGATTAGCAGATGAAGGTGATGGAACAGCAGAAATGCAGCCTTTTCACCGGAAACCTCATAAACAAAGCAGACTTGCGCTACTGAACAGTATTTAAATGTTTCAAACAGCCATTCAGATTTCTGTATTCACTACAGTGCTCATCACATCACCAAATACTTAATACTTAAAGACTTAAGGCTATTTATTTTCAAACTTAAACATTTTATATTTTAATATAAATCAGTCGCTTGTCAATGTTTTATTTAGCAGAAACGCTTTACTCTTACTGCAGTGTGCAAAACGTGTCATAGCAGCTACCAAGCAAACACATCATTTTCAACACACTCAGATGTATCTAATAGGATAAACAGAGCTGCATTACCTTATACTCATTACCGGAAAAGCGGAAATGGCGCCGGCGACTGTGGCATAATAAAAGTCCCGCTTCTCGCAAGGCATGTGTTGCGTTCATTTTATTAATAATCGCTCCAACGGCCTTGCTCAGCTCCCACAACTCTCGGTCCTGCTCTGCTTCATACTACAGTCCTATCCCGATTCCAAAAGTCCATTGATAGATTTGTTAAATTTCCTCATTACTAAATATTCCACGGTCAACTGTTAGTGGTATTATAACAAAGTGGAAGCAATTGGGAACAACAGCAAATCACAGAGCGGGGTCAGCGCATGCTAAGGTGCACAGTGCGTAGAAGTTGCCAACTTAGTCAATAGCTACAGACCTCCAAACTTTGTGTGGCCTTTAGATTAGCTCAAGAACAGTGCATAGAAAGCTTCATGGAATGGGTTTCCATGGCCGATCAGCTGCATCCAAGCCTTACAACAGTGCAATGCAAAGCGTTGAATGCAGTGGTGTAAAGCACACCACCACTGGATTCTAGAACATTGGAGATGTGTTTTCTGGAGTGACAAATCACGCTTCTCTGTCTGGCAATCCGATGGATGTGTCTTGGTTTGGCGGTTGCCAGGAGAACTGTACTTTCCTGACTGCATTGTGCCAAGTGTAAAGTATGGTGGAGGAGGGATTATGGTGTGGGGTTGTTTTTCAGGGGTTGGGCTTGGCCCCTTAATTCCAGTGAAAGGAACTCTTAATGCTTAAGCATTCCAAGACATTTTGGACAATGTAAAATTTTGGACATTTTGTTCCAACTTTGTGGGAACAGTTTGGTGATGACCCCTTCCTGTTCCAACATGACTGCGCACCAGTGCTCAAAGCAAGGTCCATAAAGACACAGATGAGTGAGTTTGGTGTTGAGGAACTTGACTGGCCTGCACAGAGTCCTGACCTCAACCCGATAGAACACCTTTGTGATGGATTAGAGCTGAGACTGTGAGCCAGGCCTTCTCGTCCAACATCAGTGCCTGACCTCACAAATACACTTCTAGAAGAATGGTCAAAAATTCCCATAAACACACTCCTAAACCTTGTGGAAAGCCTTCCCAGAAGAGTTGAAGCTGTTATAGCTGCAAAGGGTGGGCCAACTCCATATTAAACCCAACGGATTAAGAATGGGATGTCATTAAAGTTCCTGTGCATGTAAAGGCAGGCGTCCCAAAACTTTTGGCAATATAGTGCTACATACAAGTTGTGCTGCTTTCAGTAATATATATATATATATATATATATATATATATATATATGCCTAGTACAAATTAACAATGTCTTATGTCATCTTACATGTGACTCACTCAAACCAAACACCAATAAACATGTTGCATTACTCTTGTAAGAGTCTTTCTCCTTATGCTCAAGTAGTATTTTTCAGATAATTCAATACTTTTTACCATAAACATATATCACAATATATTACAGTCTCTCTTGTATGTTCAAATGTGTAGGCCTACTACTAACCACTGCAAAACTGAATATTTGAGCGAACCACTGGTTATATAAACAAAACTGAACTACTGGATACAGCAGTTATACTTAATACATTAAAACTTGATAATTAAAACATTATAATATACAAATATCAATAGTAAATAAGTATATAATATTCAAAGATTATATACACACCTGACGGTTTATCAAGCTCTATGCTATAAACACAATTATAAAGCTATAAATGCAATATACATGGCATTATTTCGGTATTCAATGTGTTGGTGCCTCTAACCATTCAGATTTTATTATATCAATACCAGGCCTGAGGCGGGACATCTGTGAATTAAACACCATTTTCATAAACACTGTCTCTTTTTAACATCTTAACTCTACAGGAAATGTAGAAACAACATATTGTTTCATGTTTTAAGTCCTTGGTGATCGATTTCACCCACCAGTTTGAATAAACAATGAGTCAGACAAAGTTGTGTTGCTTTCAGTAACAGAGTTTCTCTTGTAATGGCGGCTTCTTCCAAGGCACATAGTCTCTGATCAGCACCTTGTCTCCCCCTACTGTCTACATGAGGGTATTACTCATCACAAATCCAGCATAATAAACAGTATTGAAACAATATCATAAGCACAATAAAACAATCAAATACAAAAAAGGGCTTTGATTTTGTGTTCTTTGTAAAACTTGCTTTTGTTCAGTTTGATTTTCAAATCTGAGCTGTACTTTTTATTTTCAGTTATATTGTGTACATATTTTAAATTCTCCGTTTAAGGGAAGTAGGGAGTGTGACACGATTTCTTTTGTAGGCCTATGTATCGTTTGTTTTATGTTTGTTTTATGCTATGGTACAGTGTTGCTTCAAGGCAATTAGTCTATTTAATAATAAGTTTATTTTTAATAAAATGAAACACTGATTTATTGGTCAAACCTATCTCAGGGAAGAATAACTCAAATACTAATCAATGAAAGTAAAACAAAGTGGTCACAGTGGCCCATTTTAGGTGTGTTTGACATCGGCTGCAGCTGGATGTAACCGATCGGTGAGAGTTGGACCACTTCACGTCTCTGTTTGCAGCTCCTCCCCATCGGCTACTCTCGCCGATCGGTTACATCCAGCCGCAGCCGATGTCGAACACACCTATTAGCACTCGTGCAGTCGCTCTGTAGAAGCTGCACAGAATGCACCAGCCGGCTGCTCTTGAATCACTCACGTGGTGCCAGCGCTGCCTCAAGTCGGACAAAATTTCAAGTCAGCCGCCGATCAGTCTGCACATCTGCATGAAGTCGAACAGGCCTTTTGTGTCCTGTTTCAGCACATGTGCACAGGTCACAAGGCTCCAAATGTTTTATTAGTGCATCTAATTTGCGTCCAGTTAATCACCCACAAAAGTATTTTCAAGAACTTTACATTATATATTACCAAATGTTTAGAGTAAATAACAAAAAACTGTGTGTTGCCTCAAGGTAACATTGTACCATAATGGAATCTCATAAGGCCATACCAGAAATAGCCTACTAGGTTGGATGCAAACATAGTATATTTTTAAGGAAAAGAGCTAGAATAATCTAAATATATTTGCATTTTTGCATGATTTTGTAATTCATTTATAACTGCACATATTATGATCTGCACATGTTCTATAGCACTTTAAAAAGGTATAAAACACAACTGCCAGTTGATGAGGGTGAGGATGAGGTGTCATACTGTCAGGCCCGTCGCGACAAGGCAAGCAAACCAAGCAATTGCTTGGGGCCCCAAGACAACGACGGGTTAAGAATAAAATGCAACGACAAACTGTGTGAGCGCCCCTTTGATAGTCAACGCAGTAAAGTGCAATGACACTGTAATCGGGATACCCCTCAAGGGCGCCCCCCTCAGTAGTCGCTGACAGTGATCTCTGCTGCTGGCAAAATACAAAAGCTCCTTGGCAATCACCATGACGCAGAATTATGCTTCAGGAAGCCAGAAAAGAAAAAAAAGAGTAAGGAAGAGGAGGATAAGAAAAAACAAGATAGTGGTAAGTGATAAAGTACACTAGATAAAATAGCTCTACTTATCTTGTACAAAAATGGTGTAATTTTGCAGCAGGTAAATTAGGCTAGCAAACATATGTTTATGTTAGCTACCTGCCTGACGGCAAATGCTGCTTGTAATGAACAGTTAGTGCAACTTTTTTTCAAATGGATGGAAAATGGTTACATACTGTAATATGTTTTTTTGTTTTTTTTTAACAGGATAAGGAAGATGCAGATCTGTTCCAGAATCACTGTTTATTGTATTTAATGACATGACATTGCTATAGCTTTGTAATAGGTTTTGATGAAAGTGGCATAGCATGCTATACTAACTATTATTTATGCTATGCATAAATAACCTGGAATAGTTAATATAGCATGCTATATTAACTATTATTATAAACGTTATTTAACCAGAAAGAGGCAGAGGAACATGATTTTTTCATAGCTTATCTTAATGTGCTTGTGTCGGGATATACGGTAGTGACAGTTGCAAATATGACATTACATTTACATTTACATTTAGTCATTTAGCAGACGCTTTTATCCAAAGCGACTTACAAATGAGAGCAATAGAAGCAACTAAAAACAGTCAAGGGCAACAATATGCAAGTGCTGTAACACGTCTCAGTTAATCTAGCACAGAAAACAAAGGACAGAACAATTATTTTTTTTTTATAGACAAACAGAAAACAAATAGAGTGATAAGTGCTATTCTTTATTGGTCAGGTGCTGCTGGAAAAGATGCGTTTTAAGATATTTTTTGAAAATGGCTACTCAGCTGCTCAAATTGAGACAGGCAGGTCATTCCACCAGGTGGAAACGGTCCAGGAAAAGGTCCTTGTGAGGGATTTCATGCCTCTTTGGGATGGCGCCACAAGGCGCCGTTCACTTGCAGAACGCAAGCTTCTGGAGGGTGTGTAAGTCTGAACAAGCAAGTTTAGGTATGTTGGTGCAGAGCCAGTGGTTGCCTTGTAGGCGAGTACCAGTGCCTTGAATTTGATTCGAGCAGCTATTGGCAGCCAGTGTAGACTGATGAAGAGAGGCGTGACGTGCGCTCACTTTGGCTCATTAAAGACCACTCTTGCCGCTGCATTCTGGATCAGTTGCAAGGGATTGATGCATGCTGCAAGTGCATGCAGGAAGGCCCGCTAGAAGAGCATTACAGTAGTCCAGTCTGGAGAGAACAAGAGCTTGTACCAGGAGTTGTGTGGCCTGCTCTGATAGGAAGGGTCTAATCTTCCTAATGTTGTATAAGGCAAATCGACAGGACCGGGTTGTTGCCGTGATGTGGTCAGTGAATTTGAGCTGATCATCAATCACAACACCAAGGTTCCTGGCTGTCCTGGATGGAGTTATGGATGATGAACCGAGCTGAATGGAGAGAGTACGGTGAAGTGCTGGGTTGGCTGAGACCACAAGGAGTTCTGTCTTTGCCAGATTGAGTTGAAGGTGTTGTTCCTTCATCCAAGCAGAAATATCTGTCAGGCAGGCAGCGATACGAACACCAACTGTGGGATCATCTGGTTGAAATGAGAAGTAGAGTTGAGTGTCATCAGCATAGCAGTGATAGGAAAAGCCATGTTTCTGGATGACAGATCCCAGTGATGACATGTAGATGGAGAAGAGAAGTGGTCCAAGCACTGAGTCCTGGGGAACTCCAGTAGCTAGATGATGTGACTTAGACACTTGACCTCTCCATGACACCCTGAAGAACCTACCTGAGAGATAAAACTCAATCCACTTATCCACTCGATCCAGAGCAGTTCCTGAGATGCCCATCTTCACGAGAGTTGACAGGAGGATCTGGTGGTTAACTGTGTCAAAAGCTGCAGACAAATCCAGTAGGATAAGTACTGTGGATTTGGAAGCTGCCCTTGCCTGTCTCAGTGCTTCAGTAACCGAGAGCAGGGCAGTCTCAGTCGAGTGGCCGCTTTTGAAGCCGGATTGGTTGTTGTCCAGGAGGTTGTTCTGTTCAAGAAACATAGAGAGTTGGTTAAACTCAACTCGCTCGAGTGTTTTTGCAATAAAAGCAAGAAGGGATACCGGTCTGTAGTTTTCTATAAGTGCTGGATTCAGAGAGGGTTTCTTAAACAGTTGGGTTACCCGAGCCTGCTTAAATGCTGTGGGAAAGGTCCCAGTGCGAAGAGAGGTATTGACAATGTGAGTGAGTGCAGGAGTAAAGAGAAAGAGAAATGGCCTGAAGCAGGTGAGTGGGGATAGGATCAAGCGGACAGGTAGTGGGGTGGTTGGAAAGGATGAGTTGGGAGAGTTCTGCTTCAGAGAGCATAGAGAAGGAGGGGCGCATGTGTGTGTTGGTTGTTGAGATGTGTGTGTCAGTTTGTGGTGTGGAGAATTGGCTGCTGATGGATGAGGTTTTATTTGTGAAGAATGATGCAAAGTCATCAGCTGTAAAAGTTGAAGTTGAAGTTGAAGTTGAAGTTTATTCGTCATTACACATGTACAAGTACAGTATAACGAAATGAAGTTTGGAGCAAGCCTCCGGGGAGCCGATTATTCAGCGCCCCCTACGCTCTCCAGAAATACAAAGAATGCAATTTAGCAAGCATTACATAGCAAACACAACAAAACATAAACATAAACATAAACATGACACAGTACACGTGGTCACGTGATGGGATTTTTTGTAAGAGATAGATAAACAGGCAGACGGTTGTGGGATCAAAGTCATGGTGCGAGTGAGTGAGATTGTGTTGTGTGAGGAGCCATAACTTCAGATGTTTCAGAGTTCTATGGTTTTGTCCTTGAAGGGGAGAGGCAGTGCACAGGAAGATAGCAGACAGCTGCCCGGCTGACCTCCCAACCGAGGAGATAGGGACCAAGTGAGGTTCGTTGGGCTGGATTGATTAGGTCGAGCAAATACAATTTATTAGAATCCATTTGATGAGTTGGTAATTTCTTCGGATCATAATTGTTGTCCTCAGCATTGGCGTCCGTTGCAGTTTCCCTAGACATTACGTCCAGCCTCATGGCCAGACCGGTTACAGTCCGTAAAGTTCACCGATCTGACCCGATAGAGCCCACTCTAGCATGATCCGCCAGTCCGGACTGGCGTTGTTGTTCAGATCACTTTCTGATCATTCCTTCAAACGGTCACACATAACCCGAAGCATTCTTTAATTTCCACAGACAGCGGCTGGGGTGAATTTGCTTGCAGCTGAAAGGTCAGGGCAATGAACCCGCCATCAATAATCCAATCATGTATAAATCTTCGCATCCTCCACGGACAGAGCCTCCAGGCACAGGACTTGCCAGTTGTTCCATCGTCCCTCACGTACCCTGCGGCAAAGGTCCCGTGGGGCATCTTGTCGAGATTGACCAGTTAATCAACATTTCAGTATTTTCAAGAGTCAGCAGAGCAGCAGTCAGAGAAGAAGAGATGAAACACTAGACAAAACAAAACAGCGCGAGGCAGCAGGGAACAGAGAGAGAAAAAAACACGTGCGGATAGAAGGACAGAAAAGGAAGTTGATGATTGGTCGGGGAGGAGGACAAAGAAGAGAGGAGAATGTTTTGAAAAGTGTGCGAGAGTCAGAGCAGTTGTTGATTTTGTTGTGATAGTATGTAGTTTTGGCAGTGAAGACATTTGCAGAGAAAGAAGCAAGAAGAGACTGATAAAAGATAAGGTCAGTAGAGTTCTTCGATTTGCGCCAGTTCCTCTCTGCCGCCCTGAGTCCAGGCGTGTTCACGGAGAACATCAGACAGCCAGGGGGCAGAGGGGGAGGTGCGGGCTGGTCTGGATGAAAGGGGGCAAAAACTGTCTAAGCAAGATGTTAGAGTGGAGCAAAGAGTGTCAGTAGCACTGTTAGTGTCCAGTGCTGAGAATTGAGACAGTGGAGGAAGTGAGGATGAAACCATAGTGGATAGGCGAGAGGGGGAGAGCGAACATAGATTACACCGAAAGGTGATCTGTGGATTAGTGTGTGTTGTGTCAGGAGTCAGTATGAGGTTAAGAGTGATGAGGAAATGGTTGGCGATGTGCAATGGAGTAACTAAAGTGTTGTCTGTGGAGCAGTAGTGTGTGTAGATAAGGTCCAAATGGTTACCTGATTTATGAGTAGCCATAGTAGACACTCGCTTAAGTTCAAATGAGGTGAGGAGAGAGGTGAAATCTGCAGCCTGGTGTTTCTCAAGGTGGATGTTGAAGTCACCAAGTAGAACCAGGGGAGTGCCATCTTCAGGAAAGTTGGAGAGTAACATATCCAACTCCTCCAGGAAGTTGCCCAGTTGACCTGGTGGGACATAAACAACTACAACATGGATTTATAAGTTTTTTTAGTTACCAATGGATAATGAACAGTTACTTTATTCTTTGTGGCAATTTTTACATTGTTACATTTTGAAGTACAGTATCAGGACAACCCACATGTTTATTAACTATTTAACAAGGTATTATAGTCATCTGTTTCAATTTTATAATAACCATCCAGATAATGTTTATAGACAGTTTACAAACCAACTAGTTGTTACGGATTTGGTGTGGAACAAACTCACCAGCGAAGAGAGAACTCGGAACTTGGAACTTTAATCACAAACTTCGGGAAACAAACAGGGGAAAACACCAACAAGCATAAGCGCGAACCGACAAACACTGAGGGGCACACAGATTATAGCAGGGGAAACAAGGTGATGAACTAATTAACAGGACACAGCTGGGACAAATTAACTCATAATGAGGGTGATACAGGAGTGGCGGAAAAACTAAACAAAGGAACATGTGACCGGGCAGCACAACATGTGACATTCGCCCGAGTAGCGCGTCCTCGCGCCGTAAAAGAGATGGTGGGAGTGGGGCTCTGGAGAACAGGGCACAGAAACAGGGATTCAAAAAGGTCCAAACAACATGGGTCCATGGGTGGAAGGAGGAGGGAGGAGCCAGTGGGGAGCCTGGAGCAGGGGCCAGATGGCACAGAAACCAGCCAGCGATGGAGCCACTGGAGGAGCTGCCAGGTCGAAGAGCCCGCCGCGAGACCGAGGCCCAGGAGGACCGAGGTGAGGCCGCGGCGACGGCGTCAAGGTGGGCCGAACACCACAGGACAGAGGCTGAGCCGGTGCGACCGAGGATGAAGGCGGAGCTGGGGGAAGGCGGGCCAGAAGAACCGAAGGTGTAGGCAGGGCGACGACTGACCAGGCGGAGCCGGAGAGGCGAGGAAGCCGTATGGCCGAAGGTGTCAGTGGAGCCGAGGGGGGAGGAGCCAAGGCTTAACCGGCGTGTCGACAGGCCGTGGTGGAGTGCAGGGTGAGAGACTGGCAGTGGCGACAGAGGATCATCTGTGTAGGGCGGAACTGCTGGACAGAAGACCCGGCGAGAACGACACTGCCTGTGGGAGGAGCAGGGGATGAAGGACAGCAGTGAAGGCAGGGCTGAGGAACTGGCTGACTGAGGAGGTGGGAGAGGAGGCTGGGTGGGAGTCTTGAAGACTCAGGAGAAGCATGGGGCGCTGGAGAGACAGGGAGCACTGGAGACACAGGGGACTGGGATAGCCTCTCCAAAAAGTCAATAAGATCCTCCTTGACAATGCCTTGTGGTTCCTCGCGGTAACACGCCAGAGAGTCCCCGTTACTTCCACCGCGGCTGGGTGGTGGAGCGGGCACCCTTCCCAGCCCTCAAAGTAATTACGACGCACAATGTTGCCGGCTCACGCACCTGGTCAGACCCTCGCTGTGGTCCGGGCTCCGGGCGATGACTCCTCTCAACCTCTGCCTGGGTTTGAGCTGTCGATCGCGGCAGGCGGTCTCCACGGTCTGCGGTGGGCACAGCAACTCCCTCGTGCCGATTCGTGGTGGGTGGTGGATGGCTGGTCTCTGGCGGTGGTGGGAGCGGTACTGGTCATGCTGTCCTCAGTGTGGCCCGATGGTAAAGGGCTTTGTTGTTATTGACCAGTACCCACTCCACGAAGGCGACAAAATCCTCCTTTGAACTGACCGCTGGAACGCGCGTGCCTTCGACCGCTCACTCAGGTTAGAAAACCCGAGTGAGCAGTCAGGAAGTCGCGTCTGCCACGCTAGGTCCAGGAAGTCCCGTGTGTGCAATTCCAGCGGGCAGTCTCCTGCTCCAGGCAGAGAAGGCGAACAGCGGGAAGGGCCATCGATATCAAAACAAAGGAGAAAAAGCGTCGGCGCAAAAAAACTGTTTACGATTCGGTTCTTCTGTTACGGATTTGGTGTGGAACAAACTCACGAAGCGAAGAGAACTTCCGGAACTTGGAACTTTAATCACAAACTCAAGGAAACAAACAGGAAAGAAAACACCAACAAGCATGGCTTGAGAACCGACAAACACTGAGGGCACACAGAGGGCTTATATAGGCAGGGGAAACAAGGTGATGAACTAATTAACAGGACACAGCTGGGACAAATTAACTCATAATGAGGGTGATACAGGAGTGGCGGAAAACTAAACAAAGGAACATGTGACCGGGCAACACAACATGTGACACTAGTAACCCTAACAAAGAATATCTCATTGTCTATCTATGTAATGTTTATAGACATTTTAAAAATGGTTTCTTAAAAAAATGATTTTTTTAATCATTACCGATACCTAATATATTATATGATAGATATAATGTGTGTTACAATAAACTGTTAATTTACAGCACTACTAATAATTAGTAAACATTTCATTATAATTTATATTGTTTGTTAACAGTAAAAGACAATTAACTAAAGATTATTAACTATCAATTTACCATCTATAAATGATTGTTATTATAAAGTGTTACCATCTTTTCTTTCTCCCTCAAGGTGCTTTGCTTAAATTTCTCAACCCTCAGGCTCTTCCTAAGGATACCTCCACTGATGAAGGTAGAGTGAATTTCTCTCACTGAGCCGAGCTGTTAATAGTGACCTCTTTCAATATGCTAACAAAAATGGTGAAATGGTAAAACGTACTTCAAAGGTAATTTCAGACTTTTTTTTCAATTATTTTCCCAGCTACATCATCAACTTCAACATCAACAAATGCATCACTTCTCAGTCCTGGTGTTTCCTCTATAGCACAAGGTACCAAAAGCTCTATAATTATAGCTGATATCCTGCACAGCCCAGAGTGTGTGCTGTCATATTGTTAGAAAAAAAAAAAAACAGTACAAATCACTATTGAATTCCCACCAACTGTGTAAATACCAGTCACTTTTGCCCATGGACATTTCAGAATTTTTAATATACAGTAGTGCCTGTCAAATTTCTAGGTGTGATGCAATTTCTAGGATGCATTCTGTACCTGAGCGGATGGATTATAATGGATTATATTTAATAAAAACATTATTTTTCCCCAGCTACACCATCAATAGCATCTCTCACAGTGGAAGACACTGCTCCAGAACAGAAATTGAGTCTGCACCACTTCCCCACACTGAGGTTACCTCTACAGCTTAAGGTACCACAAGCACTGTAATTATAGCTAGCAGTGGCTAGCAGTCCTGACTGATAGTGTGCGAATACAGTGAAAAGCTACTGGATTTGTACAGTAATTTAAGCATTGCTTTCTGTCTACTCCTGACTCTCCCTGTGTCAGTGGCCTCTGGTGAGAGGAGCTTTTCAGCTTTGAAGCTGATAAAAAATTACATGAGGTCATGTTAATAAATCTATTTTTGTTGAATTTATACCTTTGAGTGAGTGCATATTCATTTATGTTGCGGCTGGCCCTAGACGGTCGTAACAAGTGTATGTATGGTACACTGCGGAGCCACATCCTTCGATGGAAGGAGAGGTGGCAGATTACACATAAGGACTAACCTATCAGGGTAGTGCTACATATGGAAGTCTCTGGGGTGGATCCAACCTGGTCCCAGGAGGGAAAGAACACCGCCAGAGAAGGGTAAGACAAGGGGCTAGCTGAGTAGGGTAGTTAGGGAACCGCTACATATGGAAACCCAGCCTACACACACGTTCCACAAGCAAGGCCAGGCGTCAAGCGGCCGCAACCAAAGGAGGAGGATCTCACAGGGTTAGCCGTTTCTGGGGAACACAACTGGAGAGAATAGACGCACGTATCCGGCCCAGAGGGCGGGAGTGGCATTGCCAGCTCTACACAGAGGCTATAGAATCTAGCGAACGTGTTAGGTGTCACCCAGCCCGCAGCTCTATATATATATCTGTCAGCGAGGTGCCTTGAGCCAGCACCCAGGAGGAAGCTACACTCCTTATGGAGTGCGCTCACAACATGAACGGGCAAGGCACGTCTTGGGACTGGTAAGCCAAGATGATAGCATCCACTATCCAGTGGGCTAACCTCTGCTTGGAGACAGCCTTTCCCTTCTGCTGGCCTCCGTAACAGACGAAGAGCTGCTCTGAGGTTCTAAAGCTTTGAGTCTGGTCGAAATAAGTGTGAAGAGCACGGACGGGACACAAAGCCAGGGCTGGGTCTGCCTCCTCCGAGGGCAGCGCTTGCAGGTTCACCACCTGGTCCCGAAAGGGAGTGGTGGGAACCTTGGGCACGTATCCAGGCCGGGGTCTCAGGACAACGTGAGAGTTGGCCGGCCCAAATTCTAGGCACGATTTGTTGACCAAAAGTGCGTGCAGGTCCCCTACCCTCTTGACTGAGGCCAATGCAGTCAGGAGCACTGTCTTCATGGACAGGATGTTTAGCTCTACAGACTGTAACAGCTCAAAGGGAGGACCCTGAAGTGCTCTGAGCACCAGGGCTAAGTCCCAAGAGGGTAATCATTATGCTGGAACCTTGCACCATATGGCTGTTCACTATAGTGGTAGGGTTCTCTTGAAGAGTTTGCAGTAAGAGGATTGTTAGCAGACTTCCAGTTAGTGCTCTGTTTTACAGGATGCTGAGCAGGTAACTCACCAAACACATAGTTACTGATTTCACTTGACTGTACATTACTCTTTCTCATATAGCGTCTTGCTGTCTCACCATTGTCCTTCTGCTGGTGCACTGGTGAGCATGAGAGATCAAGTGTCTTTAAGTCTGGAAGTGGATTTGTGACTGAGTGCTGCACGACAGGAGTGGTTACATTTTCACTAGAAAACTGAGCTAGGTTCTGCAGTGACAACCTTACGGAACTTTTACGGTCTGTCTCTCCAAGTTGTTCATCAGCGGTGCCTCCAACACCTCTGTGGGAACGCCTCTGGTTGATTCCATCGTGAAGCACATATGAAGTCCAGTCCAATGGCGTGACAGAACATCATGGTGATGTGTGGGTGACGTCGTTGACCAGGAAACTATAAAGCATAGCAGAGGACAAACAGTGTCAGCTTCTGTGCCAGCAAGTGCTCTCTTAATTTGTCCCTGGTGTTTTTGTCTGTCTTAGATTCTGTTAGGCAGGAGTTTTCGCACACACACACACACACACACATATATATACAGATCATCAGTGGCGGGCTGTGCATTTCAGTATATAATAAGTATATAATCAGTGGCGGGCGTTGTGTCTCATGAAGCGAGAGTCAATAATATATTAATATTATTAATATTACTTACTAATATATTATTAATAAATATAATATTTATTATTAATAATAATAATAATAATAATAATAATAAATATTATATTTAAGAATTATTAAATCATTTAAGAATTAACGTAGGAAACCCATTTGACACAATTCATCAAGTCTCCTTTCACTGCAGCTACAGCTGCGCCACATACATCACATCTAACAGAAGCATCGATCCGCTCCGTATTTTCTGTGCATTTAGCTACCTTTTGAGTTCTCCCAAATTGTAACTCTCAAGAAAATGCAACAGCATAAATGGTTCTTGAAAAATCTGTGCTTTGTTTTATAAGAATTTTTTCTGTACTGTCAAATTTTGTATAATAGTGCTAGTCATAATTTGCATAAAGGTGTAACATATAGTCCACTGGCAGCAAGTTTGCTAAAGTGCAGTCTTTATTCAAAAATCCAAAACATAAAACAAAGACATTCCAAACCAATAAACTTGGCTAACTTGGCTATATAACACTCACCAACATCAGTACAAGACAAGGACACATGGCAAACATAAGGGCTTAAATGCACTGAGACTTATGACTGGACAAGGGACACTTGTGAACAATAATGAGACATGACATAGCCAATGACACAACACATGAGGGCATGGGAATCACATGACAATGGAACACATGACAAAACCGGGAAGTGCATGGCAGTGAACAAAGCAAACTAAGGCTGCGTCTCAATCAGCTCCCTGGTTCAGTAGTCAGGGCACTGATCAGGACATAAGTCAATGGGCTCACTCCCTGATCAGTGCCCTGACTACTGAACTAGGGAGCTGATTGAGATGCACCTGAAGAAACATGACAGTGAACATGGCACAACCAAAACACACTGTGACAAAAGGGATGTTTTTACTTTATGTTTTGAAAATTACTGCAAAACAATATGACTGTAATTTATATAGGAATCACAATAGGAATGATTTACCATCTTTAACAAGTAAGTTTTCTTTTTTCTTTTCTTTTTTTTTTTTTTTAAAGGAACATTTAATGCCACAATATATAGTAAATTATTGATTTTGATATTTGGAATGAATTTTGAGTTTGTATGTTTCATTGACTTTTTATTGTTGTTGATTTAATATAGTTTTGTATTTTTTACTTGTTGGGAGTGGGACCCCAGGAAGAGTAGCCACTGCCTAGGTAGTCAAATAAAAGTAAACAGATAAACTTAGATCATAGATGGAAAAGACTATTTACACCCAATACAGACAATTTACTAAGGAAAAAATGTTTTTTTTTTTTTTTTTTTTTTTAAAGTTATAGCACCACGTCTTTCCCAATATTCACCAGTTTTTTAGGTGTCCTCAGAGTGTGTCCATACATTTGTGTCAAATTTGTTATAAATATCTCATTTCACTCTGAAGTTATAGACACTTATATTTATGAGAGCATAAAAATAACCTATGATTAGATTGACATTGATAAGATTTTTTTGTCACTTCCTCTCAAAATTTTGACAATTGGGCATTATTGTTTAGCTATTGACCTATGTTTCTGAATTTTCTGTGGTGGTTTCGTCTGGATAGGATTAACAGTTTCGAAGATATTCACCAAAGTTTTTAAGCGTTAAATCACACCGTTGCACAAATCATAAGGCGAAACCTGGCAAATTAGGTATCGTTGGAATTCAGGAGTCTAAGGAGAGTACTCCCATGACTATTGCACTAATGGTTGGGTGTGGTTATAGACATTATACATGTTTTTTTGTTTGTTTTTTTCTGTTATAGCGGCACCAAGTGGGCAATAAATTTTGTTCATGTGACCTCAGGTTGAGCTCATACACACGTGTGCCGAGTTTAGCGAAAATATCTTGTGGCCCCAGTCACATTCAAGATTCAAAATTCAAGAGTTTTATTTGTCACATACACAGTTATATACAGAATATACAACCGGCAGTGAAATGTAAACAGGTCTGCTCCTTGGACAGTGCAAATTCACAGTTAAAAACACAGGAAATTATAATAGAATAGATTATATATATATATATATATATATATATATATATATATATATATATATATATATATATATATATATATATGTAGAATTATAAATAAATCAAGTAGAAAAAAATAAAAATAAAGAAGTGGAATAAAATAAGTAACAACGAGAACAGAAAGTGCAGTGCAATGTCAATATATTGATGTTTATCCTGAAGTGAAGTCACGTGATGTTAAGTGACTGAGTTCAGGAATCTGATGGCCTGGGGGAAGAAGCTCCTCCTGAGTCTCTCAGTTTTGGCCATCAGGCTTCGGAAGCGTTTACCAGATGGCAACAGCGTGAAATGAGGGTTTGCAGGGTGATTAGAGTCCTTGATGATCTTAGTAGCTCTACCTTTGCAGCATTTGGTGTATATACGTCCTGCAGAGACGGGAAAGCTGACCCTGAGATATGCTCGGATAAGTGCATGACTCTTTACAGGGCTTTGCAGTCATGACTGGTGCTGTTCCCATACCACGCTGTGATGAGTTAATACACTTTCTATCGCCCCTAAATAGAAAGTTTTCAGGATAGCTGGTGAAACCCTGAATTTCCTCAGCTGGCGCAGGTGGTACAGTCTTTGCCTGGCTTTTTTTGTCTGAATGTGTGCAGTCTAGGTCAGGTCTTCAGAGATGTTTACACCCAGGTACTTGAAGCTGCTCACTCTCTCTACTGGTGACCCGCTGATCACGGATCATGTCCGTTGCTGTCTCTTCCTGAAGTCCACAATCAGTTCTTTGGTCTTGCCAACATTCAGAGAGAGACAGTTGTCCTGGCACCATGATGTTAGTTGCTCCACCTCGTCCAAGTATGCCGTCTCGTTGTTGGAAATGAGGCCCAGGACAATAGTATCATCAGCAAATTTGATGATAGAGGTGGAGCTGTGTGTGGACAAACAGTCATGTGTGTAGAGAGAGGGTTTAATGTTCTTAGGAACTGGGATGATGGTGGATTTTTTGAAGGAGGTGGGGACCACAGATGTAGCGAGGGACTCATTAAAGATGGATGTAAACACCCCGGCGAGCTGATCAGCACAGGACCGCAGAACACAACCTGAAATACCATCCGGCCCGGCAGCTTTCCTGACATCCACACGCTTGAGTGCCCTCCGAACTTCATCCTCCGAGACAGAGATCATGTGATTGTTGCTGCTCTGAGTAATTCCCTCTGACGCTACACTTGAGTCGCACTGCCGCGATTATAATCAAAGCGAGCGTAGAAAGAGTTTAACTCGTTCACAAGCAACGGATCAGCTCTCACCTCTGCAGAGGATTTAGATCCAAAAACACAGATGGTCCTCAGTCCCTGCCACATGCGCCGGGAGTCGTTGAGTTGGGAATGAGACTCCACTCGATACTTATAACGGAGCTTTTCGGCTTTAACTGCGCGTCGGAGAGCATAGCAGGATGATTTATAGTCATTCATATTCCCTGTTAGGAGACCGGCGTTGTATGCGGCAGTGCGTGTGTTCACTGCAGCGCGGATTGAATTGTCCACCCACGGTTTCTGATTTGAGAAGGATGTTATTGTTATTGTTTGCATGGCTTGCTCTGTAAGCTTGTTGATGAAGCAAAGCGCCACATCCGTGAACTCGCTGACGTCAGATGAACTCGCTCGGAACATGTCCCAGTCATCCAGAGCTGCTTGTAGTGCGGTCTCTGAATGGGTTGACCAGCGCTTAACTTCCCGCCTCACCGGGGGTTCCTGAACGAGCCTTTGTTTGTATTCAGGTGTGAGGAAAATGGCGGCCTGATCCGATTTGCCGAAAGCTGGAAGTGACCGCGCTTTATAGGAGTTCTTAAACGGAGAGTAGCAATGATCCAGTGTGTTTGCTCCTCGTGTAGGACAGGAGACGTGCTGGTGAAAGTTTGGCAAGACTTTCTTTAGGTTTGCTTTGTTGAAATCGCCCGCGACAATGAACGCAGCATCGGGATGTTTGTTTATGACGCCGCTGGCAACATCATGAAGGCCAGATAAAGCCAGCCCTGTGTCTGCCTGTGGTGGGATGTAAACGGCAGTGGCGACGACAGAGGAAAACTCCCTCGGCAGATAGAATGGGCGGCAAATGATTGTTAAATGTTCCAGGTGAGGCGAGCAGGACCGCAAGAGAATGGTGATGTTCCTGGGGTCGCACCATTTCTTGTTGATCATGAAGCATACTCCACCGCCTTTGGATTTACCGGCCTCGGCTGTTCTGTCCATCCGAAAAACAGAGAAGTTCTCCGACGGCGTCACAGCTGTGTCCGGGACCGTGGGCGTGAGCCATGTTTCAGACAAACAAAAGATGTTACAGTCTCTCATGTCTTGTCCTGGCTCTAAGATCGTCCATCTTATTCTCCAAGGATTGAACATTTGCGAGCAGAATGCTCGGGAGAGGAGGGCTGAATGCCCTTTTCCTCAGTCTGTTGCGGATCCCTGCGCGTTTCCCACGGTGTTTCTTGATTCTTCGCCTTCGACTCTGGCCATTGTTCAACTCGGTGTTCCGAAGGATCTCAGATGGCCACAGAGGATCGGCGAAAGTGTCCTGAAACAGTCCAGTGTAGAGGTAACCAATGTCCAAAAGAGTTTTGCTGTCATAACTTATCAACTGGAGTGATCTGCTTGTAAAAATTGAGAGCAAAAGAAAGTAAAATAGTAAATAAAAGCACAGTCTTCGCGGAGCGACCTGAACGGCGACCGAACACGGCGGCGCCATTTTGTCATTAGTTTGATAACACGTGCTGCAAAAGTTCACAACGCAAACAAATACAGAAACACGCAGCAAATAGCACATACCATGATGAAAATGTTTCAAGGGGGAACATTTTCAGCCCGAAATGTGCTTGCTATAGTAAACATAATATGTGTCTTTTGGCTTGCACCCCCACCACCAACAATGATTTTCAATGCTGAGATTCATAAACTGTAATAATTATTCAACACCATATACACACCGGTGGTGTCAACAGTTTGAGTGCAGCATTTTACATAGAGAAACCTCTACAATCATCTGTTTTGATCATTCCACCCCTATTGAAAATAAATATAATCCTATACTGCAAAAAATGCTCTTCTTACTTAGTAATTTTGTCTTGTTTCTAGTCTAAATATCTAAAAAATTTTCTTTTTCATTTAAGATGCATTTACTAGATGAGTAAAATTACATAAGATATTTTTTCTTGTTTTCTTGAAAAAAAAAAAAACTATTTTTTGCTTAAAACAAGCACAATTATCACGTCCACATCTTATGTGTTATGTTATCGTTTTACATTTTTAACAGATGTTGCAGATAACAAAAATTAACACAAATAATATCTTCTTACTATTAGTGTTACTGACACCTCATTGTGAGAAAAAGTGTTATATATACACTATAAATATAAACACTATAAATATAATGGGTGGAGACACTGAGCAGCCCAAAAGTCACACACACACACTCATGTGTGTGAGTTTTGGGCTGCTCAGTGTCTCCACCCATTATATTTATACAGTGTTTTATCATGAGAACTCACTTAATATCGTCTTTCATCATGACCATCATCATCTCTCTACTCCTGCTGTCCTCTCTGCTGCCAGACCCGACCTTCACTGGTGAGATTGATTATTTTGAACAATATTTAAGAGGTATACCATAAATAAGTTGACTGACAGCACCCTTTCTCTCCTTCAGCTCATGTGAATGTGGTTATAGTGAACGGCACAGAAGCCAAACCCCACTCCAGACCTTACATGGTTTCTCTTCAGTCGAATGGACGACATATCTGCGGTGGATCTCTCATTTCTGATCAGTTGGTCTTGACTGCTGCACATTGCTGGAACCAGTAAGAGCTTGTTTAGTGTGAACTGCAATGTTAAATTAAAAGTGCAACCAGACAGTGTTGTATGACACAAATTCACATTTCCAATATGCTCTTTCAACAGAAGAGATATTCTGACGGTTGTGGTTGGTGCTCATGACTTAAGGAAAAGCAAGTGTTCAGATCGCATTGGCGTGATGTCCTATATCCCACATCCATACTATAAGGGCCCACCCAACCCTATTCGGAATGACATCATGCTTTTGAAGGTAACAACCTGTAATACTTATAGTTGTTCAAAAGAATATCTGGTCTGGAAACAGCAGCACAAAACACTAATCTCTATTGCATTTTCTTGCTTTAAAAATTACTGAAGGGATTTAAATCATTTCTTTGGAAAAAGGCAATGTGCCCCTGGAGTCTGTTTCCTACATTATTAATGTATTACTCTGTGTAGAAACAATAATGGGGCAAAAAAGGCAGAAAACCTGAAAAATATATTTTTTTGTGGTTGTTAAACGGCAGAAAATAAAGAGGTAAATAAAAATTGTATAATCCAATGAGCATCAGTCTTATAAAAGATTGTTTATTGAATTTTTTTTTTTTTTTTAATTACAGCTAAAGATAAAAGTCAAACTAAACAACCAAGTTGGACTGATATCTTTACCAAAGGACACACACATTAAAGCAGGTACTCGCTGTAGTGTTGCCGGCTGGGGACGACTGGCGACTAATGGCCCAGGGAGCAATGTTCTAATGGAGGCAAACACGACTACAAAAAATCAGTCAGAGTGTCAGCACAGATGGGGATTTAGATACTTGGCCCCACAGATGATCTGTGCATATGGCGGTGGTGGATCCTGCAATGTATGTACAAAAGATGATCACAGACGTTATGGTAATATACAGACTGGTTTCACTAGTGACGTGTTGATCTGTGTTTCTTAACAGGGGGATTCAGGAGGTCCTTTGGTTTGTGGAGACACTGCTGTTGGTGTCACATCTTTCGGCAGCCTCCTCTGTAATTCACCTCAGAATCCTAATGTGTATACCAAGATTTCAGCATATCTTCAATGGTTCCGTGAACAATCTGAATGAGTCTGACAATCTGAGTGTCTACATGTAACCTAAGAAGAATTTTTTTTTTTTCATTATTATTGTTTTTCCATAAACCTTCTTTAAATAAACATATCACATGTCAAGCATCAATTATAGTCAAAGTGTTCTCATTGTCACAGTCAAATGTGACCCTGGACCATAAAAAAAGTCATGAGGGTAAATTTTTCACATCATATCAAAGTTTTCCATTGATGTACGGTTTGTTAGGATAGGACAATATTTGTCCGAAATACAACTATTTGAAAATCTGGAATCTGAGGGTGCAGAAAATCAAAATATTGAGAAAATCACCTTTAAAGTTGTCCAAATGAAGTCCTTAGCAAGGCATATTACTAATACTAATGCATTTTTTATATATTTACGGTGGGAAATTTACAAAATATCTTCATGGAACATGATCTTTACTTCATATCCTAATGATTGTTGGCATAAAAGAAAAATAGATAATTTTGACCCATACAATGTGTTGTTGGCTATTGCCACAAATGTACCCGTGTGACTTATGACTGGTTTTGTGGTCCAGGGTCACAAATAACATTTAGGCAACAACCTAAATAAAACATTCAGGTCATAATAATTAAATAAATAATAATATAGAAAAACAGGATTTGAGTCATAAAATAGCTTCGTAAAATCTTCATAAAGTCTCAGAGATCTAACCACAGATGGGTAGTCAGATTTATTAAGCTCACACCTGATTTCTCACATTTAACATAATTTACAAGAAATATTAGACATGGATTACATCACACATGGGGCAGATTGATCGACTACCATCAAGAACACAAACATAACACTTATCTTTTCCACTTCATTGTAAAATAAGACCCACATGAAGCAGTGAAAGAGGAAGTATGAGCACTACTAAGGGGCTAAACCAGCTCACTTTACATTAAATACCCTCATCAACACTGAAGAGAACTTCAGCACTCCAGAGAAACCTTCCCAGAACAGCATCATGATCATCTCTGTGCTTTTGCTAGTCATCCTGCTACCATATCTTCTATTGCATTATGTCTTCTACATTATTTGCACAAATGTGCACTTTTAATGTGAATTTAATGCATTTTTTAACATTGCTATCACTGTGGTCAATGATTTGATCTGAAGGAACATTTGGTCAAGTCCTTTCCACTGTCGGGCCGAACGGTTCTTAGAATGGTGAGGAACGGTCCCAGTTGTGTTTCCACTTGAGCCTGGTACGGCGCGGCACGGCACGGTTACAAACCGTTCAAGGCCACTCAGGATTGGTCACTTGTCTGTTGCCTGGCTAACAGTTTCTCTGTAACTGGCTAAATGCTCTATTTGAGCGACGTAAACACAAATTAATAATAAAATTAAAAGAAATATCTGATCATCCTCTATAATGCAGTCGTTATTTACATCTCGTATCATCAGTAAACTGTTGTGTTACCAAGGTAACGACTAAAGATGCTAAAGTTGAGCTAATTGTTTGTAACTTTGCAACGGAAGCATTATAAAAAAGTATGTTAATACAATAATATGGTTGTCAATGCATATTGTTGTAGGTCAGGCCTAAAATGCAAAACTCAGTTTTGAACAGCCCTTTAGCACAGAAAAGCATATTTTCGTCCTCGTCTTGACAGAGGTGAGAAGCTGACAGTTGTGGTTAGAGCTCATGATCACAATCATGCTTCTAGCCGCATGGATGTGAAGTTCAACCACATCCACCCTAGGTATGAATCTAAAAGTGTGCTAAATGACATCATACTACTTGGTTTTACAATACATCAATGAACTAAAAATGTTGAGAATAGTATCCTTAATGTTCTAATCCCCTAGGATTTGTTCACATTGTGCACAAATCCAATTTGGTTTCAAATGATTTATAGGACAGTTTATTTTGCATGTGAAGAAATACATTCATTCAGTGATGTCAATATCTAGTGTATCTACACGGTTTGTCATAGTAATGATATTATATAACGTGGAAATTATTTCTTAAGTAGTAATACTTTTACTTAAGTAAATTTTTTTAGTAGTTACTCTTTCCACCACACTGCAAAAAAATACTCTTCTTACTTAGTAATTGTGTCTTGTTTCTAGTCTAAATATATAAACATTCTTACAAACCTGATTCCAAAAAAATTGGGACACTGGACAAATTGTGAATAAAAACAGAATGCAATGATGTGGAAGTTTCAAATTTCAATATTTTATGATCACATATCAAATGTTCACACTGAGAAAATGTATAATTTTAATGGAAAAATAAGTTTATTTTAAATGTCATGGCATCAACACATCTCAAACAAGTTGGGACAAGGCCATGTTTCCCACTGTGTGGCATCCCCTCTTCTTTTTATAACAGTCTGCAAATGTCTGGGGACTGAGGAGACAAGTTGCTCAAGTTTAGGAATAGGAATGTTGTCCCATTCTTGTCTAATACAGGCTTCTAGTTGCTCAACTGTCTTAGGTCTTCTTTGTCGCATCTTCCTCTTTATGATGCACCAAATGTTTTCTATGGGTGAAAGATCTGGACTGCAGGCTGGCCATTTCAGTACCCGGATCCTTCTTCTACACAGCCATGATGTTGTAATTGATGCAGTGTGTGGTCTGGCATTGTCATGTTGGAAAATGCAAGGTCTTCCCTGAAAGAGACGTTGTCTGGATGGGAGCATATGTTGTTCTAGAACTTGAATATACCTTTCAGCATTGATGGTGCCTTTCCAGATGTGTAAGCTGCCCATGCCACATGCACTCATGCAACCCCATACCATCAGAGATGCAGGCTTCTGAACTGAGCGCTGAGAACAACTTGGGTTGTCCTTGTCCTCTTTAGTCCAGATGACATGGTGTCCCAGTTTTCCAAAAAGAACTTCAAATTTTGATTGGTCTGACCACAGAACAGTTTTCCACTTTGCCACAGTCCATTTTAAATGAGCCTTGGCCCGGAGAAAACGCCTGCACTTCTGGATCATATTTATATATGGTTTCTTTTTTGACCTATAGAGTTTTAGCCGGCAGTGGCGAATGGCACGGTGGATTGTGTTCACCGACAATGTTTTCTGGAAGTATTCCTGAGCCCATGTTGTAATTTCCATTACAGTAGCGTTCCTGTATGTGATGCAGTGCCGTCTAAGGGCCCGAAGATCACGGGTGTCCAGTATGGTTTTCCGAACTTGCGCCCTGTAGATGATGATAACTTCAAACTCTTTGCAATTTTTCTCTGAGAAACTACTTTCTGGTATTGCTCCACTATTTTTCGCCGCAGCATTGGGGGAATTGGTGATCCTCTGCCCATCTTGACTTCTGAGAGACACTGCCACTCTGAGAGGCCCTTTTTATACCCAATCATGTTGCCAATTGACCTAATAAGTTGCAAATTGGTCCTCTAGCTGTTCCTTATATGTACATTTAACTTTTCCGGCCTCTTATTGCTGCCTGTCCCAACTTTTTTGGAATGTCATTTTTCATTTGGAATGTCATATTTGGCATGACATTTCAAAATGTCTCACTTTCAAAATTTGATATGTTATCTATATTCTATTGTGAATAAAATATAAGTTTATGATATTTGTAAATTATTGCATTCCTTTTTTATTCACAATTTGTACAATGTCCCAATTTTTTTTGGAATCGGGTTTGTAAGTCAAGATGCATTTACTAGATAAGTAAAATGACAACTGACATTTTTCTTGTTTTCTGGAAAAAAACAAAATCTAAATTAAGTGATTTTTTGCTTAAAACAAGCCAAATTATTTGCCAATGGAGTGAGAAAAATAATCTTGTTTCTGATTGAAATCTCGTTTCCGTCCCAAACAGAATTAAGATTCCCTTTCAGTCAGTACACTACGAGTTACGTCAGTACTGACGAAATGGGGGTTTCGCTTAGAAGCCAATCGCCACTGAGATCTACAAAACAAGCCAATGGCATGAAAATGCCATGGGTGTGCGGAATTTGCATAATGCAACCCCGCCTCACCGTGTGGGTATAAAGGGAGTTGCGTTGCAGACTCACATTATGTTTCTGCTTCAGAGCCGAGTGTTACTTGTCTCTCTTCAAGACAAGTGTCGGTGTTACGGCCCGTTCCAGCGAGTTCCGCATTTCCTGTCTGATCTGTGCAGTGATCTAGCACAGCATGTGTGTTCTCCCTGGGTGCTTCGACATTTCTGCAGAGCTTTCTCCTGTCTAAAAGAGTTGCATGCGGCACGTCTTTTTCAAGACGTTTCGCCCGTGCATTGTTTCTGGGTGCGGTTGGCTGATTAGTCCGTCTGACAGGCACTCGTGCACGTTCCCCCACTGCGGGAACATGACCATCACAGTGCTGCGATCAAGACTCCATGAACTCCGTTCAGGAGAGAGAGTCCTCTCTACCACACCCCAATCTACTTTCTCCACGAGAGGCAATACTTTGGCTGGTGGTCAGGGTGATCTGAGGGCTTTAGTGTGGGCCAACCCGATGAATATCCCTTGGGCCACACCCCCTTCTAGCACACTGCAACCTGTGGTGTTTCCGGGTGAAGGCGCTGGTGTTTCCTGTCCTGGGCCCAGCATCTCATTCGGGGTGCCGGCGGATGACGTCATGCCGATCGCCGCATCACAAGATGGGCTGGATTCCACTGGAGATGAAGATTCGGCTGTGCTGTCTCCTCCGGGAGCTCCAGCATTGTCCGAGTTTGATCCGGAGCTCACAGCCATGCTTTCCCGGGCAGCAGCGAGCATTGGGCTTGAGTGGAACCTTCCACAATGTCCCGAGCACTCAAGGCTGGATGATTAGTATCTGGGTCGGCCTGTGCTGAAAGCACCCGCTAACCTTCAGTGCTTTTCTTCGCGGAAGTGCATGAGGAGGTGTCAAAGTCATGGGAATCTTCATTGGCTTTTCGCAACCGCTCTTCCGCCTCTTCCGTTCTCGATAGTGGTGCGGTGCAAGGGTACACTGGGGTGCCGCCTGTTGGGCGTTCTATTGTGATGCAATTGTGTCCGCAGAGCACTTCAACAGCATGCGGGGACCCAAAGCACCCATCCGAGGCTTGTGGGTTTACATCTACCTTGCTGGTGAAGACCTACAGAGTCACGGGCCAGGCCGGGTCTGCTTTGCATGCTATAGCCATCCTTCTAGTCTATCAGGCGAAGGTGCTCAGGAACATGCACAAGAGCAGTACTGACCCCACACTCATGCTTGAGTTGCGTGCGGCTACCGACCTTGTCCTACGGGTGACAAAGGTTACTGCACGCTCTCTCGGTCAGGTGATGTCCACTGCTGTGGTCCAGGAACACCATCTATGGCTCAGTCTGGCAGATTTGCAGGAGGCTGAGCGAACACGTTTCCTCAACTCCCCTATCTCCCAGACTGGGCTATTCGGCGGGGCCATCAAGAATTTTGCCCAACAGTTCTCGGCCACACAAAAGCAGGCTGAGGTGGTTAAACACATTCTGCCCCGACGGCCTGCTGCTGCCTCCACCCAGCCGCCGGCACAGATGCCTCGGCCTGCTCCCCGCCAGGACTGCCCTCCTGCGGTTCCCGCCCCTCCCCGCCCCAGCAGCAGCCTACACCTTGGCTAGGGCTTGGAGGAGGCCGCACAACAGCAGCCCAGCCTGTCTCAGCCCCCATCCCTGCTAAACGGCAGGCCATGCGGCGCTCCTGACACTGGCCACTCAGAGGTGAATTCAGTTATTTCTCAGGAGATGGTAACAGGGCCATTCCTTCCCCTGGTGGAGGGCCAGAGGAGAATCTTTTGTTTTCCTTAATTGAAAGAACTGACTCATTCACCTCTGAACCGCAAGAGGGCACAGTTGGCAGTGTGCGATGCATAGCCTTGCCACTCTCAGCCCCCTCTGTCGCCAGCCCCCTGTCAGACGAGACCCCTGTGGAGGGCTGGACCTTCCCTGGTCTCCTCTGACAGGGCGCGGAATTCGACCCCGCCCACACCTCGGGACGCTCCCACGCCTCCCCATGTCTGAGCCGGTCATTCCGCTTCGCTGCCTCATCGTGGGTACACCTGTGGCTTGCACGACCGCTGCTTCAGTTCTGGGAGCCTAAATAGAGCTTCCAAACTATACAGCTGGTTCTCCCACAGGTTCGGCTATGCGATTTAGTTGGCACGATCTCCTCCCCAGTTTAAATGGAGAGTCCGCTATACCGTGGCAGGTGGCCATGCCCCTGTCATGCGCGCGGAGGTCGACACCCTACTAGCGAGGGGTGCGGTCAAGATTGTCCCTCCAGTCGAGGTCCAGCTTCCACAGCCCTGACTTCATGGCACCTAGTAGAAGCGATGGGTCACCATTCCTGGACCTGTGTATCTTGAGCTGAACCCTTCCTATGCTCCCATTTCAAGATGTTCACAGCGTAACGCATTTTCGAATGCGTTCGTCCACTGGATTGGTCTGCAGCGCCGACCTGAAGGACGCATACTCTCATGTCTCCATTCTCCCCCGAACCAGACCGTCTCTCAGGTCTGCCTTCAGGGGGCAGGAATACCGGTACGCAGTTCTCCCATTCGGGTAGCCCTGTCTCCTCGTGGCTTCACTGAAGTCATCGAGGCAGCCCTTGTGCCACTCAGGCACACGGGGTTCGCATCCTGAGTTTTCTCGATCACTGGCTAACTAGCTCACTCTCAAGACCGGGTTTTGTGAACACAGGGACCTCATGCTCCGGCACCTCACCCGTTGGGCCTTCAGGTCACTTGAGAAAAGAGCAAACTCTTCCCTGAAGAAGATCTCTTTTCTCGACTTGGTCGCCATGCACGCGCAGTGCGAGCACGTGCACTCAATGCTGACTTGCCCTTGTCAATTTGAGGGCAAGTTATTTCAGAGGCTCCTGGGGCATATGGCATCCGTAGCTGCAGTAACTCCGCTCGGGTTGCCTCATTTGAGACCGCTTCAGCACTGGCTTTGTGATTGAGTCCCGAGATGGGCATTGGCAATAGGGCACGCTCCGGGTCCCAGTGGCTCAGACCTGCCGTCATACCTTCACCCCGTGTGAACCTCATTTTTCTACAGGCTAAAGTTCCCTTAGAATGAGTTTCTGGCATACTAATGCTGTCACAGGCTGGGGTGCCATGCGCAATTGACGTGCTGCCGCGGGCTCCTGTAAAGGACACCAGCGCCTACAGCATGTTAATTGCCTCGAGTTGTTGGCCGT
This sequence comes from Paracanthobrama guichenoti, assembly GCA_018749465.1. NCBI lineage: Eukaryota > Metazoa > Chordata > Actinopteri > Cypriniformes > Gobionidae > Paracanthobrama > Paracanthobrama guichenoti. The sequence goes on from CM031964.1 coordinate 13,663,573, forward strand.
ACATCTTGCCCTGCACCGCTTCCGAGCCCTGCTTTAGGTCAGACACGTATTGGTCCGCTCCCACATCTGGCGCACACGAACCGATAAGGTGGTCTACGCTCCCACCAGATGTTGCAACTCGGCCGCTATCTTCTCCTTGGAATCTGAAGCATCTGAGGTCGCTTCGTAACGTTCATCCCGGCAAACTGACTCGTGCAGCCTACGATTTTTCACTGGTTCATCCACTTAACCGGGGGAATGTCGACTCCATCCCCAGACAGCCAGCTGATTTGGGAACAGCTCAGCGACACACAGGTAACCCTGTTGCCTCCCTCTAGCTCTTCCCATTGCCTACTAGGCTCAGCAGGCCGCGGGGCCCACGCAAGCATGCGTTTTCCCCAGTAGGCCATCTTGCACAGATTTTGTGTTGATCACGGAGGGCAAGGAGCAGCTCCTTTGGTCGCCCCGTATTGGCCCGGCCTGACCTGGTTCTATGAACTCTTACTCCTTGCGACAGCTCCTCCCTGGTCAATCCCTCTGAGGTAGGACCTCCTTACTCAGAGACGGGGCACCCTTGGCACCCACGTCCCTGTCTGTGTGTGGGCCCTGACGGGTTTGCGGCAGGTTTTGTACCCTAGCAACACATGGTGGCTACCTTCACTTCTGCCAGGGCCTTGTCTATGACAGGCCTATGTGCTGAAGTGGAACCTCTTCATCACCTGGCGCTCTTCCATGGAAGACCTCAGGAAATGCCTGTTCGGGTCTGTGCTCTCCTTCCTCCAAGTAGGGTGGAGCGATAGCTGTCTCCTCTACCCTGAAGGTTTAGGTGGCCGCTATATTGGCCACAATATACCTAGCGGACCTGATCCGCAGGTCTTATGCCCTCTACCTCAAATGGTAGCTGAGAGAGCTCTTTGAGCCCTGATCCTTTTGAGGTCTTAGTGCCTTTCAATGAAAAGTGACCTTATGCCCTCTTATGCAGGCTTTTTCGGTGATGAAGCGTGCCTGGAATTCAAGCTGGCTTACTCTCACGTGATAACCTGAGACCCCGGCTTGGATGTGTGACCAAGGTTCCCACCTCTTCAGGTGCTGAACCTGCAAGCGCTGCCTTGGAGGAGGCAGATCTAGCCTTGGCACTGCGCTGTCCAGTACGTGCCCGTGCACTTACGTAGACCGATTGCAGTGTTCAGGACCTCTGACCAGTTCTTGTCTGTTTTGGAGAGCAGCAGAAAGGGAAGGCTCTCTCCAAGCAGAGGTTGTCACGCCATTGAGCTTATGGTTCCACTGAGTGTTGTCTCCTCTTGTGCTTAGCGCATGGCGCCTCGCTAACAGACTTAGAGTTGCAGGCTGGGCAACACCCAACACATTCGCTAGATTCCATAATCTCAGAGTGTAGCCAGTTCCTCTCGTGTACTCGCACCAAGGGACCAGTAACTGGACAGGCTCAGGTGTCATCGCTTGCTGCGCCATTCCACTCCACGGACTGGATGTGTGTGCATATTTACTGAGGTGAGTTTCTCAGTAAGCCCTGAATTCCTCCAGCACTGTTGATGCCGGCACCTGAGTGCATGCTCGCTTGGTCTGCCCTCGTGTTAGGCTAGGTGCTTCCATGTGCATGGTTCCCCCTCTGGGCCACCCCCACATGTGTATTCCACAGTAAGTCTCTTTGAACACGTGTCTTCCCTTGGCAAGATGCCTTGCCTCCCATGGGGTTGAAATATTCCACCTGCGGCTGGATACCCCAAAGTGTTCCATATGTTAGCTCCTACGAGGGCCATATGTGTGTTCCTAAGTCCTCCCTGTGGGTAGACATTGTTTTGCATCTCTCCACATGGGATATGCTTCCCAGTGTACGTTGGTAAGCTGAGCCCAGCCCCTTGTTTGTGACAGGTTTCATGGCAGGGGTTCACGGCAGCAGCACAGGATGCTGGAAGACAGCCGTTGTGGCAAGATTGAATTGGAACCCCCATTTCGTCAGTACTGACGTAACTCGTAGTGTACTGACTGAAAGGGAACGTCTCAGTTACGTATGTAACCCTCGTTCCCTGAAGGAAGGGAACGGAGATGTTACATCTCCCTGCCACAACAGGGTACCGCTGGAACCACCGGGGTGCTCAGCCTCGGCTCTTCAGCAGGTAAACATAATGCGAGTCTGCAACGCAACTCCCTTTATACCCACACGGCGGGACAGGGTTGCGTTATGAGTCTTTTGTGTGTGTTTGTGTGAGACTTCTGGCATCATAAACAGATGTGCTTACATTGTAGCATAAAATCTTATGTTACACCGTGACCAGGCAATGACTTTTAGGTCGCTGATTTGCCTGTATGTATGCAAAATGACAATAGCTTTGACTTCAATTATTTATACCATAAAAGGATGCAAAGACAATGTCTCATCTCTAAACCATGAACTAAAGATCTGCTGAGGAGAAACAGCAGGATGTCATTTAGACTTTTAACACTATTGCTTTAAAGCACATTTAGTCTGAGACTTCTGACACCTGAGATAGCACACATATACAGTAATTTTCCACTAAGGTAAACAATATATGTAAACACATACAGAAACAATAGAATGAAATTAATTTCCACCACAGCAGTTACATGCACACGTTCACATCTTATGTGTTATGTTGTCATTTTACATTTTTAACAGATGTTGCAGATAACAAAAAATAACACAAATAATATCTTCTTACTATTAGTGTTACTGACACCTCATTGTGAGAAAAAAAAGTGTTTATACATGTGTGTGTGTGTGTGTGACTTTTGGGCTGCTCAGCGTCTCCACCCATTATATTTATACAGTGTTTTATCATGAGAACTCACTTAATATCGTCTTTCATCATGACCATCATCATCTCTCTGCTCCTGTTGTCCTCTCTGCTGCCACACATGACCTTCACTGGTAAGATTGATAATTTTGAACAATATTTTAAGAGGTATACCATAAATAAGTTGACTGACAGCACCCTTTCTCTCCTTCAGCTCATGTGAATGTGGGTATAGTGAACGGCAGGGAAGCCAAACCCCACTCCAGACCTTACATGGTTTCTCTTCAGTCGAATGGATGACATATCTGCGGTGGATCTCTCATTTCTGATCAGTTTGTCTTGACTGCTGCACATTGCTGGGACCAGTAAGAGCTTGTTTAGTGTGAACTGCAATGTTAAATTAAAAGTGCAACCAGACAGTGTTGTATGACATAAATTCACATTTCCAATATGCTCTTTCAACAGAAGAGATATTCTGACGGTTGTGGTTGGTGCTCATGACTTAAGTAAAAGCAAGGCTTCAGATCACATCGAAGTGATGTCCTATATCCCACATCCATACTATAAGGGCCCACCCAACCCTATTCGGAATGACATCATGCTTTTGAAGGTAACAACCTGTAATACTTTTAGTTGTTCAAAAGAATATCTGGTCTGGAAACAGTAGCACAAAACACTAATCTCTATTGCATTTTCTTGCTTTAAAAATTACTGAAGGGATTTAAATCATTTATTTGGAAAAAGGCCATATGCCCCTGGAGTCTGTTTCCTACATTATTAATGTATTACTCTGTGTAGAAACAATGATGGGGCAAAAAAGGCAGAAAACCTGAAAATCATTTTAATAAATAAAATTTACGGCTTCTGTATTAACCTAAAAAACAACTGTATAATGCAATGAACATCGGTCTTATAAAAGATTGTTTATTGAAAATGGTTTTATTTTTTTAAATTACAGCTAAAGATAAAAGTCAAACTAAACAACAAAGTTGGACTGATATCTTTACCAAAGGACACAGACATTAAAGCAGGTACTCGCTGTAGTGTTGCCGGCTGGGGACAACTGGCGACTAATGGCAATGTGAGCAATGTTCTAATGGAGGCAAACACGACTATAAAAAATCAGTCAGAGTGTCAGCACAGATGGAAATTTAATTACTTGGCCCCACAGATGATCTGTGCATATGGCGGTGGTGGATCCTGCAAGGTATGTACAAAAGATGATCACAGAGGTTATGGTAATGTACAAACTGGTTTCCCTAGTGATGTGTTGATCTGTGTTTCTTAACAGGGGGATTCAGGAGGTCCTTTGATTTGTGGAGACACTGCTGTTGGTGTCACATCTTTCGGTGACGTTAATCTCTGTAATTCACCTCAACGTCCTAATGTGTATACTAATATTTCAGCACATCTTCAATGGTTCCGTGAACAATCTGAATGAGTCTGACAATCTGAGTGTCTACATGTAAAACAAAATGTTTTTTATTTTATTTATTTTTTCATTATTATTATTTTTCCATAAACCTTCTTTAAATAAACATATCATATGGCAAGCATCAATTATAGTCAAAGTGTTCTCATTGTCACAGTCAAATGTGACCCTGGACCATAAAAAAAGTCATGAGGGTAAATTTTTCACATCATATCAAAGTTTTCCATTGATGTATGGTTTGTTAGGATAGGACAATATTTGTCCGAAATACAACTATTAGAAAATCTGGAATCTGAGGGTGCAAAAAATCTAAATATTGAGAAAATCACCTTTAAAGTTGTCCAAATGAAGTCCTTAGCAAGGCATATTACTAATACTAATGCATTTTTTTATATATTTACGGTGGGAAATTTACAAAATATCTTCATGGAACATGATCTTTACTTCATATCTGTTACGGATTTGGTGTGGAACAAACTCACAAAGGCGAAGGAGAACTCGGAACGGATACTTTAATAATAAACTCGGGAAACAGGCAGGGAAAACACCAACAAACATGAACGAGAACCGACAAACACTAAGGGCACACAGAGGGCTTAAATACACAGGGGAAACAAGGTGATGCCTAGACTACTTAACAATACACAGCTGGGACAGATGAACTCATAATGAGGGTGACCATGGAAACGCAGGAGTGGCGGGAAAACTGAACAAAGGAACATGTGACAGGAAAACACAACATGTAACAATATCCTAATGATTGTTGGCATAAAAGAAAAATAGATAATTTTGACCCATACAATGTGTTGTTGGCTATTGCCACAAATGTACCCGTGTGACTTATGACTGGTTTTGTGGTCCAGGGTCACAAATAACATTTAGGCAGCAACTATTTTTATGCCGCATCATAAAAATAAAATAATATTTTATTTTATAAATAAATAAAACATTCAGGTCATAATAATTAAATAAATAATAATATAAAAAAACAGGATTTGAGTCATAAAATAGCTTCGTAAAATCTTCATAAAGTCTCAGAGATCTAACCACAGATGGGTAGTCCGATTTATTAAGCTCACACCTGATTTCTCACATCTAACATAATTTACAAGAAATATTAGACATGGATTACATCACACATGGGGCAGATTGATCGACTACCATCAAGAACACAAACATAACACTTATCTTTTCCACTTCATTGTAAAATAAGACCCACATGAAACAGTGAAAGAGGAAGTATGAGCACTACTAAGGGGCTAAACCAGCTCACTTTACATTAAATACCCTCATCAACACTGAAGAGAACTTCAGCACTCCAGAGAAACCTTCCCAGAACAGCATCATGATCATCTCTGTGCTTTTGCTAGTCATCCTGCTACCATATCTTCTATTGCATTATGTCTTCTACATTATTTGCACAAATGTGCACTTTTAATGTGAATTTAATGCATTTTTTTAACATTGCTATCACTGCGGTCAATGATTTGATCTGAAGGAACATTTGGTCAAGTCCTTTCCACTGTCGGGCCGAACAGTTCTTAGAATGGTGAGGAACGGTCCCAGTTGTGTTTCTACTTGAGCCTGGTACGGCACGGCACGGTTACAAACCGTTCAAGGCCACTCAGGATTGGTCACTTGTCTGTTGCCTGGCTAACAGTTTCTCTGTAACTGGCTAAATGCTCTATTTGAGCGACGTAAACACAAATTAATAATAAAATTAAAAGAAATATCTGATCATCCTCTATAATGCAGTCGTTATTTACATCTCGTATCATCAGTAAACTGTTGTGTTACCAAGGCAATGACTAAAGATGCTAAAGTTGAGCTAATTGTTTGTAACTTTGCAACGGAAGCATTATAAAAAAGTATGTTAATACAATAATATGATTGTCAATGCATATTGTTGTAGGTCAGGCCTAAAATGCAAAACTCAGTTTTGAACAGCCCTTTAGCACAGAAAAGCATATTTTCGTCCTCGTCTTGACAGAGGTGAGAAGCTGACAGTTGTGGTTAGAGCTCATGATCACAATCATGCTTCTAGCCGCATGGATGTGAAGTTCAACCACATCCACCCTAGGTATGAATCTAAAAGTGTGCTAAATGACATCATACTACTTGGTTTTACAATACATCAATGAACTAAAAATGTTGAGAAAAGTATCCTTAATGTTCTAATCCCCTAGGATTTGTTCACATTGTGCACAAATCCAATTTGGTTTCAAATGATTTATAGGACTGACTGTTAAGTTTTGGTGATGTTAATTCAGTGATGTCAATATCTAGTGTATCTACACGGTTTGTCATAGTAATGATATTACTATGGTATTATATAACGTGGAAATGATTTCTTAAGTAGTAATACTTTTAAGTAAAATTTTTTAGTAGTTACTCTTTCCACCACACTGCAAAAAAATACTCTTCTTACTTAGTAATTGTGTCTTGTTTCTAGTCTAAATATATAAACATTCTTACAAACCTGATTCCAAAAAAATTGGGACACTGGACAAATTGTGAATAAAAACAGAATGCAATGATGTGGAAGTTTCAAATTTCAATATTTTATGATCACATATCAAATGTTCACACTGAGAAAATGTATCATTTTAATGGAAAAATACGTTTATTTTAAATGTCATGGCATCAACACATCTCAAACAAGTTGGGACAAGGCCATGTTTCCCACTGTGTGGCATCCCCTCTTCTTTTTATAACAGACTGCAAACGTCTGGGGACCGAGGAGACAAGTTGCTCAAGTTTAGGAATAGGAATGTTGTCCCATTCTTGTCTAATACAGGCTTCTAGTTGCTCAACTGTCTTAGATCTTCTTTGTCACATCTTCTTCTTTATGATGCGCCAAATGTTTTCTATGGGTGAAAGATCTGGACTGCAGGCTGGCCATTTCAGTACCCGGATCCTTCTTCTACACAGCCATGATGTTGTAATTGATGCAGTGTGTGGTCTGGCATTGTCATGTTGGAAAATGCAAGGTCTTCCCTGAAAGAGACGACGTCTGGATGGGAGCATATGTTGTTCTAGAACTTGAATATACCTTTCAGCATTGATGGTGCCTTTCCAGATGTGTAAGCTGCCCATGCCACACACACTCATGCAACCCCATAACATCAGAGATGCAGGCTTCTGAACTGAGCGCTGAGAACAACTTGGGTTGTCCTTGTCCTCTTTAGTCCGGATGACATTGTGTCCCAGTTTTCCAAAAAGAACTTCAAATTTTGATTGGTCTGACCACAGAACAGTTTTCCACTTTGCCACAGTCCATTTTAAATGAGCCTTGGCCCAGAGAAAACGCCTGCACTTCTGGATCATGTTTAGATATGGCTTCTTTTTTGACCTATAGAGTTTTAGCCGGCAGTGGCGAATGGCATGGTGGATTGTGTTCACCGACAATGTTTTCTGGAAGTATTCCTTAGCCCATGTTGTGATTTCCATTACAGTAGCATTCCTGTATGTGATGCAGTGCTGTCTAAGGGCCCGAAGATCACGGGTGTCCAGTATGGTTTTCCGGCCTTGACCCTTACGCACAGAGATTGTTCCAGATTCTCTGAATCTTTGGATGATATTATGCACTGTAGATGATGATAACTTCAAACTCTTTGCAATTTTTCTCTGAGAAACTCCTTTCTGATATTGCTCCAGTATTTTTGGCCACAGCATTGGGGGAATTGGTGTTCCTCTGCCCATCTTGACTTCTGAGAGACACTGCCACTCTGAGAGGCTCTTTTTATATCCAATCATGTTGCCAATTGACCTAATAAGTTGCAAATTGGTCCTCCAGCTGTTCCTTATATGTACATTTAACTTTTCCGGCCTCTTATTGCTACCTGTCCCAACTTTTTTGGAATGTGTAGCTCTCATGAAATCCTGAATGAGCCAATATTTGGCATGACATTTCAAAATGTCTCACTTTCAAAATTGTATATGTTATCTATATTCTATTGTGAATAAAACATAAGTTTATGATATTTGTAAATTATTGCATTCCTTTTTTATTCACAATTTGTACAGTCCCAATTTTTTTTTGGAATCGGGTTTGTAAATCAAGATGCATTTACTAGATAAGTAAAATTACATAAGATTTGTTTTTCTTGTTTTCTGGAAAAAAAAAAAAAAAAAAAAAAAAATCAAATTTAAGTGCTTTTTTGCTTAAAACAAGCAACATTATTTGCCAATGGGGTGAGAAAAATAATCTTGTTTCTGATTGAAATCTCGTTTCCGTCCCAAACAGAAATAAGATTCCCTTTCAGTCAGTACACTACGAGTTACGTCAGTACTGACGAAATGGGGGTTTCGCTTAGAAGCCAATCGCCACTGAGATCTACAAAACAAGCCAATGGCATGAAAATGCCATGGGTCTGCGGAATTTGCATAACGCAACCCCGCCCCACCGTGTGGGTATAAAGGGAGTTGCGTTGCAGACTCGCATTATGTCTCTGCTTCAGAGCCGAGTGTTACTTGCCTCTCTTCAAGACGAGTGTCGGTGTTACGGCGCGTTCCAGTGAGTTCCGCATTTCCTGTCTGATCTGTGCAGTGATCTAGCACAGCATGTGTGTTCTCCCTGGGTGCTTCGACATTTCTGCAGAGCTTTCTCCTGTCTAAAAGAACTGCACGCCTTTTTCAAGACGTTTCGCCCGTGCATTGTTTCTGGGTGCGGTTGGCTGATTAGTCCGTCTGACGGGCACTCGTGCACGTTCCCCCACTGCGGGAACATGACCATCGCGGTGCTGTGATCAAGACTCCATGAACGTCGTTCAAGAGAGAGAGTCCTCTCTACCATACCCCAATCTACTTTCTCCATGAGAGGCAGTACTTTGGCTGGTGGTCAGGGTGATCTGAGGGCTTTAGTGTGGGCCAACCTGATGACTATCCCTTGGGCCACACCCCCTTCTAGCACACTGCAACCCGTGGTGTTTCTGGGTGAAGGCACTGGTGTTTCCCGTCCTGGGCCCAGCATCTCATTCGGGGTGCCGGCGGATGACGTCATGCCGATCGCCGCATCACAAGATGGGCTGGATTCCTCTGGAGATAAAGAATCGGCTGTGCTGTCTCCTCCGGGAGCTCCAGCATTGTTCGAGTTTGATCCGGAGCTCACAGCCATGCTTTCCCGGGCAGCAGCGAGCATTGGGCTTGAGTGGAACCTTCCACAATGTCCCGAGCGCTCAAGGCTGGATGATTGGTATCTGGGTCGGCCTGTGCTGAAAACACCCGCCAACCTTCAGTGCTTTTCTTTGCGAAAGTGCATGAGGAGGTGTCAAAGTCATGGGAATCTTCATTGGCTTTTTGCAACCGCTCTTCCGCCTCTTCCTTTTTGGACTGTTATTGTAACTTTTAAGGGTAACAAACTGCATATCAGCTGTATTATGAGCTGTAAAATACTCAAGTACTAAAATACCCCTAACAAAAAAATAAAATTTACTTCAAAGTTCCATTTTATTAAGTATACTTAAGTAAAGTTCAAGTATATTTTAAGTGTACATTTGGGAGTAAGTATACTAATATCAGTGTGCTAGTAGTATACTTGTAAGTGTTCTATTTCAATACTGCTTGGAACTAAACCAGCACAATTTTTTAACATAACATCATACTTATAATTGCACTTGCACTTTAAGTATAGGCTACTACTATGTTCCTATTTAGGTGTAAACTTTAAATGTCCGCCAGCATTTTTTAAAAACATTGCCAGTCAGCACCAATACTTTTGTTTTTTATAATTTTCACAAAATGTCAATAAATGATTTTGTTGTATGAATCTCTAAGCATGCAATATATCAAAAGAAAGAACAGAGCCTCTGCTTTAAGATGCTAGCTTTATGCATACTTTTGTATTTCAGAAGTGCACGGGCGAGACATCTTTAAAAAGACATGCCACGTGGAAGCTCTTTTTGTGAGAGGAAGTGCTGAAGCACCCAGGGAAACACACACAGCTGTTGCAGATCACTGCACAGATCAGCAGGCAAGCAATGTGAGATCGCTGGAATGCGCCATCACACCAACATCCTGGAGAACCGCTCGTCTCAAAGAACTGAAGCGAGAACTCAGAATGCAGGCTTGCAGGAGTGAAGAGATGCTCTTGGCGCCGAAGCAGAAAACATAATGCGACATTGCCAGCGCACATCCTTATATACCTACAGAGTGGGGCGGAGCTACGCTATGCAAATTCCGCAGGCCCATGGCATTTCATCGCCATTGGGCGTTTTCTAAGATCTCGAAGATGATAGGCTTCTAAGCAAAACCCCCATTCGTCAGTCACTGACGTAACTCAGGATGACTGAACGAAAGGGAACTTGACTGGCCTGCACAGAGTCCTGACCTCAACCCGATAAAACACCTTTGGGATGAATTATAGCAGAGACTGCGACCCAGGCCTTCTCGTCCAACATCAGTGCCTGACCTCACAAATACGCTTCTAGAAGAATGGTCAAAAATTCCCATAAACACACTCCTAAACCTTATGGAAAGCCTTCCCAGAAGAGTTGAAGCTGTTATAGCTGCAAAGGGTGGGCCAACTCCATATTAAACCCAACGGATTAAGAATGGGATGTCATTAAAGTTCCTGTGCATGTAAAGGCAGGCATCCCAAAACTTTTGGCAATATAGTGCTACGTCTTATGTCTTTTTAGAAATGTGTGTTTGTTGTTTCTGAGTGGGTCTGTTGCAGGAAAAGGTGTGGCCTGCACTCAAGTCAGCAGAGATTCTGACTGGTCTGGTACTGATTGGCCTATTCCTGGATCTGGTGAAAAGGACCACCCCAAACACCCGTGTGTATCATGCCCGCCATTCGACTGGCTGTGCTGCAGCAAGTTTTCTGTTTGTATAAACAATGAGTCAGACAAAGTTGTGCTGCTTTCAGTAACGGAGTCGCTCTTGTAATGTTTATTACAATAATTCAAAGATTACATATGTGTAATATATATATATATATATTACACACACACACACAGGTGCTGGTCATATAATTAGAATATCCTCAAAAAGTTGATTTATTTCACTAATTCCAGTCAAAAAGTTAAACTTGTATATTAGATTCATTCATTGCACACAAACTGATACATTTCAAATGTTTTTTTCTTTTAATTTTAATGATTATTATAACTGACAACTAAGGAAAATCCCAACTTCAGTAAATCGCAGAAAATTAGAATATTACTTAAGACCAATACAAAGAAAGGATTTTTAGAAATCTTGGCCAACTGAAAAGTATGAACATGAAAAGTATGAGCATGTACAACACTCAGTACTTAGCTGGGGCTCCTTTTGCCTGAATTACTGCAGCAATGCGGCGTGGCATGGAGTCGATCAGTCTGTGGCACTGCTCAGGTGTTATGAGAGCCCAGGTTGCTCTGATAGTGGCCTTCAGCTCTTCTGCATTGTTGGGTCGGGCATAATCGCATCTTCCTCTTCACAATACCCCATAGATTTTCTATGGGGTTAAGGTCAGGTGAGTTTGCTGGCCAGTTAAGAACAGGAATATCATGGTCCTTAAACCAGGTACTAGTTGCTTTGGCACTGTGTGCAGGTGCCGAGTCCTGTTGGAAAATGAAATCTGCAGCTCCATAAAGTTGGTCAGCAGCAGGAAGCATGAAGTGCTCTAAAACTTCCTGGTATATGGCCGTGTTGACCTTGGACCTCAGAAAACACAGTGGACCAACACCAGCAGATGACATGGCACCCCAAACCATCACTGACTGTGGAAACTTTACACTGGACCTCAAGCAATGTGGATTGAGTGCCTCTCCTCTCTTCGTCCAGACTCTGGGACCCCCAAAATTGATTTTTATCAGAGAACATAACTTTGGAGCACTCAGCAGCGGTCCAGTCCTTTCTGTCTTTAGACGCTTCTGACGCTGTCTGTTGTTCAAGAGTGTTTTGACTCAAGGAATGCAACAGCTGAAACCCATGTCTTGCATACGTCTGTGCGTAGTGGTTCTTGAAGCACTGACTCCAGCTGCAGTCCACTCTTTGTGAATCTCCCTCACACTTTTGAATGGGTTTTGTTTCACAATCCTCTCCAGGGTGCGGTTATCCCTATTGCTTGTACACTTTTTTCTACCATATCTTTTCCTTCCCTTTGCCTCTCTATTACTGTGCTTGGACACAGAGCTCTGTGAACAGCCAGCCTCTTTTGCAATGACCTTTTGTGTCTTACCCTCCTTGTGCAAGGTGTCAATGGTCATCTTTTGGACAACTGTCAAGTCAGCAGTCTTCCCCATGATTATGTAGCCTACAGAACTAGACTGAGAGACCATTTAAAGGCCTTTGCAGGTGTTTTGAGTTCATCAGCTGATTAGAGTGTGGCACCAGGTGTCTTCAATATTCAACCTTTTCACAATATTCTAATTTTCTGAGATAGTGAATTGGGGATTTTCTTTAGTTGTCAGTTATAATCATCAAAATTAACATTTGACATATATCAGTCTGTGTGTAATGAATGAATATAATATACAAGTTTCACTTTTTGAATGGAATTAGTGAAATAAATCAACTTTTTGATGATATTCTAATTATATGACCAGCACCTGTATATGCCTAGTACAAAATATTCACAATGTCTTATGTCACCTTACATGTGACTCACTCAAACCAAACACCAATAAACATGTTGCATTACTCTTGTAAGAGTCTTTCTCCTTATGCTCAAGTAGTATTTTTCAGATAACTCGATACTTTTTACCATAAACATATATCACAATATATTACAGTCTCTCTTGTATGTTCAAATGTGTAGGCCTACTACTAACCACTGCAAAACTGAATATTTGAGCGAACCACTGGTTATATAAACAAAACTGAACTACTGGATACAGCAGTTATACTTAATCAGAAGAAAGATCATTAAAACATTATAATATACAAATATCAACAGTATATAAGTATATAATATTCAAAGATTATATACACACCTGATGGTTTACCAAGCTATATGCTATAAACACAATTATAAAGCTATAAATGCAATAAACATGACATTATTTTGGGTATTCAGTGTGTTGAAGCCTCTAACCATTCAGATTTTATTATATCAATACCAGGCCTGAGGCGGAACATCCGTGAATTACACTATTTTCATAAACACGTTCTCTTTTTAACATCTTAACTCTACAGGAAATGTAGAAACAACATATTGTTTCATGTTTTAAGTCCTTGGTGATCGATTTCACCCAACTGTTTGAATAAACAATGAGTCAGACAAAGTTGTGCTGCTTTCAGTAACAGTTTCTCTTGTAATGGTGGCTTCTTCCAAGGCACATAGTCTCTGATCAGCACCTTGTCTCCCCCTACTGTCTACATGAGGGTATTACTCATCACAAATCCAGCATAATAAACAGTATTGAAACAATATCATAAGCACAATAAAACAATCAAATACATTGAAAGAGGGGAAAAAAATATTCCTGTGAAAAATGTATCTATAAAAAATGTATCTGGTGTGACACCATTTCTTTTGTAGGCCTATGTATCGTTTGTTTTATGTTTGTTTTATGTTTGTTTTATGCTATGGTACAGTGTTGCTTCAAAGGCAATTAGTCTATTTATTAATAGTCTATTTTAGTTTATTTTTAATAAAATTAAACACCAATTTATTGGTCAAACCTATCTCAGGGAAGAACTTAAATACTAATCAATGAAAGTGCAAAAAAAGTGGTCACATGACCCACAGGGGCTCATTTTAGGTGTGTTTGACATCGGCTGTGGCTGGATGTAACCGAGAGTAGCCGTGTGCAGGCGGGGAGGAGCTGCAAACAGAGACGTGAAGTGTTTGCATACTTTATCACAGCTGAATTGAAGTAAATGTAATACAATGCACATATGTTTCTGAGATATTTTCATGTAGGCTAATAGCCTACTTTATGAACTGCTTACATTGCGTGTTTGTACAAGAATAAAGTTCAACATAAGCGAATATCAATGGTCAACTTTTTTTTTTTGTTTTTTTTTTATCAGTTTTATTTTGATAAACACAACACAATATAACATCGCAACTACATGAAAAGAGGTTTTACTGTTATAAAATAAAGATTTGTGAGCATTATTGGAACTGAAGGTTTTAGAATAAACGCGAACCGCACGTGATTGTTGTCATGCGGTGAATCCGGCACATAAAAAGTATAAAGTATTACATGACAATAATGTCTCTGAAACATCTGTGCATTGCATTTATTTCACTTCAGGTGTGATAAAGTATGCAAACACAGCGCAAGTGTCAAAAATAGACAATAGATGGTATATGTGTCTACAGGTATGTTATGTACAAATGCAAGGAAATGAGTCCACTGAGTCTTTTGTGTGTCCAGACTTCTGGCATCGTAAACAGATGTGCTTCCAATTGTGCAGTGGAAAAACTTACGTGACACCGTTGAGACACTCATTGAGTGCCGTAGTCGATAAATAAGCCTACCTTAACAGTACATCATTAATGTGATTGTACTAGCTAATTTTAGTTACATTTCAAATAAATCAGGAATAATAAATATGTCATATTGTGACAGAAACTCGTGCTCCAGACTGTCGTGAACACACTCAGGACCGTTTGCAGAGGCTTTGGATTACAGGTAGTAATGTTGTAAATAATGTATTAAGTTTCTTGCAGACTCGCTGTATCTTCAGGAGCTACGGGTATTAATTTTGTTTTGCCTGTATATGTTTTGTTGACTGCCAAAATGACAGTAGCTATTAACTTGCATGATATTACATTTACATTTAGTCATTTAGCAGACGCTTTTGTAAGGACCGGTTTTACTGCTAAGACAAAAGCTGAGATCCAACACCCTGCATTAAAACAATAAAACTCAATCTGAAGAGAAGATCTCACAGAGAAACTGTAGGACACCGCCCTGACCAAAACCCTCTCCCCTCTCTACCTCCCTTTTCCCCTTCCCCCTGATTCAAGTCCCAGAATGCAGATATACTACATATGATTTATCTTGTGAATCTATTGTTTTATCCCTTTCATGTCTGGTGTCTTTTTAAAGATCATAGTGCGATTGGTAAAATGGTCTCAACATCACTGAAGTCACTGATAGGGTTAGAAAGATTGAAACATATGAGAATTGTGTTCTCTTTTTGAGTGGTCTCTCCAAAGATATCTGATCTTCTCCCCCAAACTAGGTGTTTGTGTTGCAAATATTTACAACCCTTTGTTCTGGTCTGGGTATTTAAGGAAGGGTAGCAGGGCTGCCATTTGGGAATATTCTGTAGACAGAAGCCCCCATGCAGTGTTGTGTCGGTGTCATAAGAGACACGCACACACACACTGTATGTAGTGTGCCAGATATGACTCTTTGAAACTATTTTCATATTACTTAATTGTATTTTATGCTGAAAGTTGTGTACCATGGATTCATGTTTAATTATGTTCTTTAAGTTCTGTCTGGCCAAAATAAATGTTAATCTTGATTTATTCTGTATTTTTCATAAATCATTACTCAAGTAGTGTCGCATGAGGAGTTGTAGGAGTTTCCGTAAATCTTTCTGTCAGGGCAAATTCATACCGAGGACCCCATGACCGGAGCATGGCGCTAAGCATGACGGGCAATCTGATTTCTGGGTGTCACTGTTATTAACAAGTTACAGCTTTCGTGACTATTGCTAAAATTACACTTTCTGTTATGAGTAAGCATGTGCGACTCACTTAAAGGTAAAATAGTTCACTCTGTAATCCTCTGTAATATCAGAACTGACTAATTTGCGTCCGTGAGGTAATGTAATTATAATCGCGAGCATTATCCTCTGAGCGACTCCGGGTCCCATAGAGGAACGAGTATTTGAAATTAAGAGATACTAAGAGAAATCAAAGATCTAAATTAAATCACAACTAAACTTATGATCAGCTGTTAAGTTACAAATGTAACAAATGTAACAAAGTTACAAAGAATTGGAGTAAGATCAAATTATTCATGGAGTCAGATTTAAAATTCGATGGTCATAAATTAAGTGAATCCAACAGAAGTGCTGAGAAGGCGAACACGCAGAAGTCCTTCGACCAGGCCGTTAGATTCCGTCCTTGGGCTAACGGATGGACCTTACACTTTTATCCAATGCGACTTACAAATGAGAGCAATAGAAGCAACTAAAAACAGTCAAGGGCAACAATATGCAAGTGCTATAACACGTCTCAATTAATCTAGCACAGAACAATTTTTTTTTTTTTTTTTTTAAATAGACAAACAGAAAACGAATAGAGAGATAAGTGCTATTCTTTATTGATCAGGTGCTGCTGGAAAAGATGCGTTTTAAGATATTTTTTTAAAATAGCTACCGACTCGGCTGCTTGAATTGAGACAGGCAGGTCATTCCACCAGGTGAGAACGGACTAGGAAAAGGTCCTTGTGAGGGATTTCATGCCTCTTTGGAATGGCGCCACAAGGCGCCGTTCACTTGCAGAGCGCAAGCTTCTGTAGGGTGTGTAAGTCTGAACAAGCAAGTTTAGGTATATTGGTGCAGAGCCAGTGGTTGCCTTGTAGGCGGGCACCAGTGCCTTGAATTTGATTCGAGCGGCTATTGGCAGCCAGTGCAGACTGATGAAGAGAGGCGTGACATGCGCTCTCTTTGGCTCATTAAAGACCACTCTCGCGCTGCATTCTGGATCAGTTGCAAGGGTTTGATAGTGCATGCTGGAAGGCCCGCTAGAAGAGCATTACAGTAGTCCAGTCTGAAGAGAACAAGAGCTTGTACCAGGAGTTGTGTGGCCTGCTCTGATAGGAAGGGTCTATTCTTCCTAATGTTGTATAAGGCAAATCAGTAGGACCAGGTTGTTGCCGTGATGTGGTCAGTGAATTTTAGCTGATCATCAATCACAACACCAAGGTTCCTGGCTGTCCTGGACAGAGTTATGGATGATGAACCGAGCTGAATGGAGAGAGTATGGTGAAGTGCTGGGTTGGCTGAGACCACAAGGAGTTCTGTCTTTGCCAGATTGAGTTGAAGGTGTTGTTCCTTCATCCAAGCAGAAATATCTGTCAGGCAGGCAGCGATACGAACACCATCTGTGGGATCATCTGGTTGAAATGAGAAGTAGAGTTGAGTGTCATCAGCATAGCAGTGATAGGAAAAGCCATGTTTCTGGATGAAAGATCCCAGTGATGACATGTAGATGGAGAAGAGAAGTGGTCCAAGCACTGAGCCCTGGGGAACTCCAGTAGCTAGATGATGTGACTTAGACACTTCACCTCTCCATGACACCCTGAAGGACCTACCTGAGAGATAAGACTCGATCCACTTATCCACTTGATCCAGAGCAGTTCCTGAGATGCCCATCTTCACGAGAGTTGACAGGAGGATCTGGTGGTTAACTGTGTCAAAAGCTGCAGACAAATTTGGAAGCTGCCCTTGCCTGTCTCAGTGCTTCAGTAACCGAGAGCAGGGCAGTCTCAGTCGAGTGGCCACTTTTGAAGCCAGATTGGTTGTTGTCCAGGAGGTTGTTCTGTTCAAGAAACATAGAGAGTTGGTTGAACACAACTCGCTTGAGTGTTTTTGCAATAAAAGCAAGAAGGGATACCGGTCTGTAGTTTTCTATAAGTGCTGGATTCAGAGATGGTTTCTTAAGCAGTGGGGTTACCCGAGCCTGCTTAAATGTTGTGGGAAAGGTCCTGGTGTGAAGAGAGGTATTGACAATGTGAGTGAGTGCAGGAGTAATTGAAGAAGAAATGGCCTGAAGCAGGTGAGTGGGGATAGGATCAAGCGGACAGGTAGTGGGGTGGTTGGAAAGGATGAGTTGGGAGAGTTCTGCTTCAGAGAGCATAGAGAAAGAGGTGAGCATGTGTGTGTTGGTTGTTGAGATGTGTGTGTCAGTTTGTGGTGTGGAGAATTGGCTGCTGATGGATGAGGTTTTGTTTGTGAAGAATGATGCAAAGTCATCAGCTGTAAAAGTTGATGACGGAGTGGGGGGAGGAGGACAAAGAAGAGAGGAGAATGTTTTGAAAAGTGTGCGAGAGTCAGAGCAGTTGTTGATTTTGTTGTGATAGTATGTAGTTTTGGCAGTGGAGACATTTGCAGAGAAAGAAGCGAGAAGAGACTGATAAAAGATAAGGTCAGTAGAGTTCTTCGATTTGTGCCAGTTCCTCTCTGCCGCCCTGAGTCCAGAGCGATGTTCACGGAGAACATCAGACAGCCAGGGGGCAGAGGGGGAGGTGCGGGCTGGTCTGGATGAAAGGGGGCAAAAGCTGTCTAAGCAAGATGTTAGAGTGGAGCAAAGAGTGTCAGTAGCACTGTTAGTGTCCAGTGCTGAGAACTGAGACAGTGGAGGAAGTGAGGATGAAACCATAGTGGACATAGTGTGTTGTGTCAGGAGTCAGTATGAGGTTAAGAGTGATGAGGAAGTGGTCGGAGGTGTGCAATGGAGTAACTAAAGTGTTGTTTGTGGAGCAGTAGCGTGTGTAGATAAGGTCCAAATGGTTACCTGATTTGTGAGTAGCCGTAGTAGACACTCGCTTAAGGTCAAATGAGGTGAGTAGAGAGGTGAAATCTGCAGCCTGGTGTTTCTCAAGGTGGATGTTGAAGTCACCAAGTAGTACTAGGAGAGTGCCATCTTCAGGAAAGCTGGAGAGTAACATATCCAACTCCTCCAGGAAGTTATCCAATTGACCTGGCGGGCGATAAACAACTACAACATGGATTTTAACAGGGTGAGTGATAGTGATTGAGTGTGATTCAAATGAACTGTTGCCAGATTGTGAGATGAGCAAACCAGTACCTCCACCCCTCCCAATCGGGCGAGGGGTGTGAGAAAAAGTGAAATTATTTGAGAGGGCCACAGGAGTGGCCGTGTCCTCTTGTTTGATCCAGGTCTCAGTTAGGGCCATGAGACTGAGATTTGAATGAGCGGAGATAGATGAAATAAAGTCTGCTTTGTTTACAGCAGACTGGCAATTCCAGAGACCAAGTGGAACGGACAGTAAAGTAGCAGAGGAAATTGGTACCATAAGCAGATTATTAGGATTACGGCATCTTGAATACAAAGAGTGTGATTTCCGGGTGGTAGTAGTAATAGTAGAGATTTGAAAGCACATGGTGAATACGGGTCAGAGACATAAACAGATGAAAACAAGCTAAACACAAAAGGGGTCAAAGTGAAAGGAAAGCTATACTCAAGTGCCTTGTCGGTGTCCTTGCTTGAGTGGAGTCACACAGAGTAGAGTCGCTGGTCTTTACACTCTTCGGTCTTCACATGATGAGGGCTTCACACCAGGGCTGCCACGGAGTACCACTCTATTTATATACACTCATTATTGAATACAGCAGTCCACGCCTCATCGAAACTGTTCCCTCACGAGAGCCCACGTGACCAACACGTGAACAAACGCTACTTCACCACACAGCACACTACACTACACAGACAAACGTTCTAAATAACAGCTGATCTAGAAAACAATGAGAAAAATGATATAGTACTCATACAGTCATTGCCTTTCCTGTTGATCAACTGCTTCTCTCTAACTGAATGTAAACAATGCAATGCTAATATACCACGCTGGCTTAGGCCACGCCTCGTCGAAACTGTTCCCTCACGAGAGCCCACGTGACCAACATGTGAACAAACGCTACTTCACCACACATCACACTACACTACACAGACAAATATTTTAAATAACAGCTGATTTAGAAAACAATGAGAAAAAAATTATATAGTACTCACACATTCGTTGCCTTTCCTGTTGATCGAATGCTTCTCTCTGATATGATATGAATCATCTTGTGGACTGTGGTTTCAGTTAAAATCTTCTTTACTGTTCTACTGAATAAAAAAAGTCACCTACATCTTGGATGGCCTGAGGGTGAGTAAATCAACAGCACATTTTCATTTTGGGTGAACTATCATTTTAAAGGAATAATGTTCATCACAACAATATTAATTTCTACTTGTCCCTAAAAGAAAAAATCAGAAATCTGGGTTAAAGCGAGAGTCTGTATTCATCGTTTCTATTCTGTCCTATATGTGTGTTCCTTCTACGCAACACTGACAGATAGCTAACAGGAGTCAGAAAAGGGTCAAACGCAGGAGTAAAGTTGAGGCTTTTATGTTTTTCCTCTTCTTTCTCTTTTTTGTAAAACTGAAACAAAGTTACAAATGTCTTGTTACAAAATGTTCTCAAAATAAACACAAATAGTTTCAATTATTAACATATTCTCTGAGCACTTATACCAAAATTATACATTCAGTTCCGCTTTAGTGTATTTGTTTCTAACTAATTGCCATCACTGTATAATAATTCGTTATTTTAAACTCAAACATATGAATTACAAATATACACTCACCTAAAGGATTATTAGGAACACCTGTTCAATTTCTCATTAATGCAATTATCTAATCAACCAATCACATGGCAGTTGCTTCAATACATTTAGGGGTGTGGTCCTGGTCAAGACAATCTCCTGAACTCCAAACTGAATGTCAGAATGGGAAAGAAAGGTGATTTAAGCAATTTTGAGTGTGGCATGGTTGTTGGTGCCAGACTGAGTATTTCACAATCTGCTCAGTTACTGGGATTTTCACGCAGAACCATTTCTAGGGTTTACAAAGAATGGTGTGAAAAGGGAAAAAAACATCCAGTATGCGGCAGTCCTGTGGGCGAAAATGCCTTGTTGATGCTAGAGGTCAGAGGAGAATGGGCCGACTGATTCAAGCTGAGAGAAGAGCAACTTTGACTGAAATAACCACTCGTTACAACCGAGGTATGCAGCAAATCATTTGTGAAGCCACAACACACACAACCTTGAGGCGGATGGGCTACAACAGCAGAAGACCCCACCGGGTACCACACATCTCCACTACAAATAGGAAAAAGAGGCTACAATTTGCACAAGCTCACCAAAATTGGACAGTTGAAGACTGGAAAAATGTTGACTGGTCTGATGAGTCTTGATTTCTGTTGAGACATTCAGATGGTAGAGTCAGAATTTGGCATAAACAGAATGAGAACATGAATCCATCATGCCTTGTTACCACTGAGCAGGCTGGTGGTGGTGGTGTAATGGTGTGGGGGATGTTTTCTTGGCTCACTTTAGGCCCCTTAGTGGCAATTGGGCATCGTTTAAATGCCATGGCCTACCTGAGCATTGTTTCTGACCATGTCCATCCCTTTATGACCACCATGTACCCATTCTCTGATGGCTACTTCCAGCAGGATAATGCACCATGTCACAAAGCTTGAATCATTTCAAATTGGTTTCTTGAACATGACAATGAGTTCACTGTACTAAAATGGCCCCCACAGTCACCAGATCTCAACCCAATAGAGCATCTTTGGGATGTGATGGAACGGGAGCGTCGTGCCCTGGATGTGCATCCCACAAATCTCCATCAACTGCAAGATGCTATCCTATCAATATGGGCCAACATTTCTAAAGAATGCTTTCAGCACCTTGTTGAATCAATGCCACGTAGAATTAAGGCAGTTCTGAAAGCGAAAGGGGGTCAAACACAGTATTAGTATGGTGTTCCTAATAATCCTTTAGGTGAGTGTATATGAACAGTATATATGTTTATACATTCATACAAATAACGAAAAAGGTAATGAACTTACAGGCAAAGCCTTTCCAAGACACAAAATGTAAAGGAAATAGAGAGAAAAGTCTGTTTTGGTCAACCGCATGGAACACCGTGGTTATTTCCCGGTTAACTCTAGAATCACATGCTCTTCTTCTTCTTCTTCTTCTTCTTCTTCTTGATTTATTGGCGGTTGGCAGACCAGCTTTCGGTGCATTACCGCCACCAACTGAACTGGAGTGTGGAGCATCGATGGGGAATGAGAGAGAAAAAGGAAAAAAAAAAAACCCACTATATTCTTACATCAATTCCTGTTTCTTTTAAATACCTCAATATTGCATATTGCATAGGAATTTTTTCCACTTTTTTTAACCAGAATATCTTCTAATGACATTGTATTATGTTTCATTTCCTTCATCTTATTTCTTAACTCTTGTCTTTTATCTTTATATGCTATGCAATTTATGAGAACATGTTCAACTGTTTCTGGTTCGTTACACTTATTGCACCTCCCTGTAGGATGTTTATTGATTTTATGTAAACTATAATTTAACCCTGTATGTCCTATGCGAAGTCTAAAAATTAATGATGACTCTTTCCTTCTTAATTCTGAATTCCAATCTCCTTTTCCCACTGTTTTCTGAATCTGAAACAGGTGTCTCCCCTTCCTCTCTCTTTCCCAACTCTTCTGCCAGATGTCATGTGCAGCCTTACGGATACATGTTTTTGCTTCTGATTTACTCATATCAATGTGCATCTCTACTTGTGTTTGTTCCCCATCGCTATCCGTGTTACTGCTAATTCCTCTAGATTTTTTCCTTTTTGCCTTCCTAGATATTAACTTCCAACCTTCATCATTCAAATTTCCCTCTTCACCTTCTTCCATCTCACTTCCTGAAACGTCATCCTTTCCTGCCATCTCCACTCCAGTAACAGCTCAGCCGCTACCAACCAAATCACATGCCCTGAACCAACCATTAAGAAAACACTTTGTTGTTACATCAAACTGCCACAAGATGGTGCTAAGAAAACAAACATATATGTGTCATGACAGTTTCAATGGTAGGCTACAGTCAAAAGACAAATAAATACTGATCTGTCCTTCTATCCGTGCAGACGTGTTTTCTCTCTGCTCCCGCTGTGCTCTAGCGCTGTTTTGTTTTGTCTAGTGTTTCGTCTCTTCTCTTTCTCTCTGACTGCTGCTTTGCTGGACTCCTGAAAATACTGAAATGGAATTGATTAACTGGTCAATCAGCGCGATCGACAAGATTTTCTCACTAAGGAAGGGTGCCCTGGGAGAACCCACCTGCCCGGACGGGACCTTTGCCGCAGGGTACGTGAGGGACGCATGGAACAACTGGCAAGTCCTGTGCCTGGAGGCTGTCCGTGGAGGATGCGGAAGATTTATACATGATTGGATTATTGATGGCGGGGTTCCTATTCTTTGGCTTTGGGATTGCCCTGACCTATCGGAAGATTGGTAAGACAGCTGCAAGCAAATTCACCCAGCCGCTGTCTGTGGAAATTAAAGAATGCTTGGGGTTGTGTGTGACCGTTTGAAGGAATTAGATCAGAAAGTGATAGGAATTGAGGAACTGAACCGTAACAACGCAGTCCGGACTGCGGATACGCAGGGTAGAGTGGGCTCTATCGGGGGTCAGATCGGTGAACTTTTACGGACTGTAACCGGTCTGGCCATGAGGCTGGACGTAATGTCTAGGAAACTGCACAGACCGGACTTGAAACGCTGAGGACCAGATCTGATTGATTGATTATGATCCGGACAAATTACCGAAGATCATCAAATGGATTAAAAAATAATAAATTGTATTTGCCTGACCTAATCCCCACTTGGTCCCTTTCTCTCGGTTGGGAGTCCAGCAGGGCAGCCGGGCAGCTGTCTTATCTCCCTTCAAGGACAAACCATAGAACTGAACTTGAAAACATCTGAAGTTATGGCTAACATTCTCACAGACTCACTCGCACCATACACAATACCTCACTACTACCGTCTGCCTGTTATCTATCTCCTTCCCCAGTCCATACAAAAAATCCCATCACGTGACCACGTGTACTGTGTCATGTTTATGTTTATGTTTATGTTTTGTTGTGTGTTTTGCTATGTAATGCTTGCTAAACTGCATTCTTGTATTTCTGGAGAGCGTGTGGCGGCGCCTGACTAGTCGGCTGCGGCCCGGAGGCTTGCTCCAAACTCATTTCGTTACACTGTACTTGTACATGTGTAATGACAAATAAAATATTCAATTCAATTCAATTCAATTCTATTCAATTCAATACTAAAAGCTGTTTTCCTACTGTAACACTTAAAAACACTGAGTTACATGCACACGTCCATATTTTATGTTTTGTAGGTTTTATATTTCACAAGAATTAACACAAATAATATCTTCTTACTATCAGTGTTACTGACACCTCAAGCTGAAAAAAGTTTGTTCTCCACAATAGTTCTCACAATCATTCTCCCCTCCACCATGTTTAAGTTTATTCTGATCCGGAAGCTGTTCTGAAAGAGTATGACCAACATGCTGGGGTGGAATGATGAAAAACTTGCAGTTACTTTTCATTTTTAGTTAAGTTTAGTTTATTTAATTTATTTAACAGGGACCATACACAACACAAATGTTGTGCAAGAGTTAGCTAAATAGCTAATTTGCATCTGTGGACCCTGGGCAGGATGATGTTACATAAAATTACAGCATTCCATTACAATCCACAGGAAAGAAAATAATAACAATATCGTATCACAATATCACAGATATTGAATCACATAGAAGAATAAACAAAAACAAATAAATAATGATCACATGATTGATTTTTCTTAAACCATAATTTAAGTTTAGTAAATGATGTACACTCTCTAATATGAACAGGCACTGAATTCCATCTTTTTGCTGCTCTGTATGAGAAAGCTGATTGTCCAAAGGCAGTTTTCTTAGATTTAACTGAACAATCGCCTCTAATGGATGCCCCGGTTTCCCTAGAATTGTCTTTACAGAAAGTCACACATTGTTTAAGAGGTGGTGGGACAAGATCATGAATTAATTTATACATCAAACACATATCAGCGAAGAATAAAAAACTGTCAAATGTCAATAATTTATCATTTCTGATGATAATGCAATGATGATAACGTCTCGGTTACGTATGGTAAAAAATTATATAGTACTCACACATTCGTTGCCTTTCCTGTTGATTGAATGCTTCTCTCTGATATGATATGAATCATCTTGTGGACTGTGGTTTCAGTTAAAATCTTCTTTACTGTTCTACTGAATAAAAAAAGTCACCTACATCTTGGATGGCCTGAGGGTAAATCAACAGCACATTTTAATTTTGGGTAAACTATCATTTTAAAGGAATAATGTTCATCACAACAATATTAATTTCTACTTGTCCCTAAAAGAAAAAAAGGAAAAATCTGGATTAAAGCGAGAGTCTGTATTCATTGTTTCAATGGTAGGCTACAGTCAAAAGACAAATAAATACTAAAAGCTGTTTTCCTACTGTAACACTTAAAAACACTGAGTTACATGCACACGTCCATATTTTATGTTTTGTAGGTTTTATATTTCCCAAGAATTAACACAAATAATATCTTCTTACTATCAGTGTTACTGACACCTCAAGCTGAAAAAAGTTTGTTCTCCACAATAGTTCTCACAATCATTCTCCCCTCCACCATGTTTAAGTTTATTCTGATCCGGAAGCTGTTCTGAAAGAGTATGACCAACATGCTGGGGTGGAATGTTGAAAAACTTGCAGTTACTTTTCATTTTTAGTTCAGTTTAGTTCATTTAATTTATTTAACAGGGACCATACACAACACAAATGTTGTGCAAGAATTAGCTAAATAGCTAATTTGCATCTGTGGTCCCTGGGCAGGATGATGTTACATAAAATTACAACATTCCATTACAATCCACAGGAAAGAAAATAATAACAATATCGTATCACAATATCACAGATATTGAATCACATAGAAGAATAAAAAAAAAAAAATAATGATCACATGATTGATTTTTCTTAAACCATAATTTAAGTTTAGTAAATGATGTACACTCTCTAATATTGTTACAGGTGAGGCTCCCTCTCCGCTTCCTCCGGATCACCAGAGGGAGCCCTCACCAGAATATTGACTCTCATTCGGACTACAATTCCCACTGACACTCATACCTGAGACTGATTACATACACACCTGCATCTCATCACATACACTATATTAGCACACCACACACACCACCATTTGCGAAGTCTTGATTTGCTGTGGTGATCATTTCTGAGCATTAATTCCTGGATTGTTATTCTGTTTCTGACCTTGGACTGTTTATCTCAACTTTGACCCTTTTGCTGCCTGCCTCTACCTTGCCTGTTTTCCTGGATTTGTGTATGTTTGCCGCCTGCCTCGACCCAAGCCTGTCCCTGTTTATGATCCTGCTTTGCCTCTTATCTGTACTCTGGTTACCCATTGAAATAAAGCTGCAGATGGATTCTCAATCGGCTGACTCCGCGTTACAAATATGAACAGGCACTGAATTCCATCTTTTTGCTGCTCTGTATGAGAAAGCTGATTGTCCAAAGGCAGTTTTCTTAGATTTAACTGAACAATCGCCTCTAATGGATGCCCCGGTTTCCCTAGAATTGTCTTTACAGAAAGTCACACATTGTTTAAGAGGTGGTGGCACAAGATCATGAATTAATTTATACATCAAACACATATTAGCGAAGAATAAAAAACTGTCAAACGTCAATAATTTATCATATCTGATGATAATGCAATGATGATAATGTCTCGGTTACGTATGGTAACCCTCTTTCCCTGAAGGAGGGAACGGAGACATACGTCAGACATCACCGACGAATTGGGATCACTTCAGGGAGTCCCTATCAGCTTCGAGATATAGAGAATAGGCCAATGAGAATTGGCGTGCGAGATTTGCATCTCGCGCTCCGCCCCACATCACGGGTATAAAGCGGGAGCAAAATGCAGCGTACGTTTGTTTTTCACTGAGGAGCCGAACCAGTGACTCGGCCTGCAGTGATGGTACAGCAACTGTGGCGACGGGACGTACGTCTCCGTTCCCTCCTTCAGGGAACGAGGGTTACTATACATAAACGAGACGTTCCCTTTCAGTCGGTCACGTTCAACGTACGTCGGAAGTCACCGACGAATTGGGTTCCCTTTGGAACACGCCACAGTTACTACCACTTCCAGCGCCCCGCGAGAGCCCCTCAGACCCCGTCTTTTCCGGGCGGGGAAATTCACGCAGGGAGAGTCACTGCTGCTGTTCCGTAAGACCCTCTCAGCAGACTATTGGATAACGCTGGGAAAGCGTGCCCCGGGGGGCTGCTGCGGAAGCCACATCATGCCCGGAGGGAGTTACCATGTGGAGAATACACGTATGGACTGCCTGTGGGCAGTGCAACATACGGAAGTCCCAGGGGTGGCCCCGGCCATTTTAGGCGGGGGGACAACACCACTCTGAGACGGCAGAGCGGCTCTGCCGAGGGAAAGACACAGGCTCGCCGTAGTGAGCCGTAAAGTGGAAGAATACACATATGGGACCGCTGTGGGGGTCACAACATATGGAACCCAGCCTAACACAAGTTCCACCAATGCATACGAGTGTTAGACGGGCGTCGGACATTCCGCCACGTCCGACTGCCGTGGGTTGCGGAGGACTCAACAGGGTTCGCCATATAAGCGCACGTATCCGTTCAATGGGGAAGGGAATGGCGCGGCAAGCCGACACTTAGAACGGGCACTTCGGTGTTACTGACTATGGGAAGTGAGCACACAGGAAGATACCGGCTCTACACGTAGGCTATAGAACCTAGCGAACGTGTTGGGTGTCGCCCAGCCCGCAGCTCTACAAATATCTGTCAGCGAGGCGCCACGAGCCAGCGCCCAGGAAGAAGCTACACCCCTAGAGTGGGCTCTTAACCTGAGCGGGTAGGGCACGTCTTGGGTTTCATACGCCAAGATGATGGCAGCCACTATCCAGTGGGCCATCCTCTGCTTGGAGACAGCCTTTCCCTTCTGCTGGCCTCCGTAACAGATGAAGAGCTGCTCTGAGGTCCTGAAGCTTTGCATTCTGTCCACGTAAGTCCATAAGGCCCAGACGGGACAGAGAAAAGCTAGGGCTGGGTCAGCCTCCTCCGATGGCAGTGCTTGCAGGCTCACCACCTGGTCCCGGAAAGGAGTGGTGGGAACCTTGGACACATATCCAGGCCAGGGTCTCAGGATTACGTGAGAGTTACCAGGCCGAATTCCAGGCACTATTCATCGACCGAAAATGCCTGCAGGTCCCCTACCCTCTTAATGGAGGCCAATGCAGTCAGGAGTACTGTCTTCAGAGACAAAATTTTTAACTCTGCTGACTGCAAAGGCTCGAAGGGAGATCTCTGCAGTGCTGTCAGCACCAGAGACAGGTCCCAAGGGTATAGAGGGAGGGCGAGGCGGACTTAGTCTCCTCGCCCTCCTCAGGAACCTGACGATCAGATCGTGCTTCCCTAAGGACTTTCCACCTACGAGGTCATGATTAGCGGCTATAGCAGCAACATAAACTTTGAGGGTAGAGGGAGACAGCCTTCGCTCCAACCCTTGTAGAAAGGAAAGCACAGAACTGACTGAACACCTTTGGGGGTCTTAACAAGGGAATAAAACAACTGGCAGTGGGTCGTGTCTGGGGCGGCAAACAAGTCTACCTGTGCGGCCCCAAAGCGACTCCAAATCAGCTGGACCACCTGGGGATGGAGTCTCCACTCTCCCGGGAGCACTGGCTGTCGTGAGAGCTCATCGGCCACACGATTGAGCAGGCCCGGAATATGAATGGCACAAAGCGACCTCAGATGCTTCTGACTCCATAGGAGGAGATGGCGGGCGAGTTGTGACATGCGACGGGAGCGTAGACCACCCTGTTTGTTGATGTACGCAACGGCCACAGTGCTGCTTGCCTCTGAGCGGTGTTTTGAAGCGGCTGAGTGCAAGACGAACTGCTAACAACTCCAAGCAATTGATATGCCATTGCAGTTGGGGCCCCGTCCACAGACCCGAAACTGCAAGCCCGCTGTACGTGGCACCCCAGCCAGTGGATTTGCTCTTCTCCCAGTTGACCCAAAGCCCCAACTGGCAAAGGTGACTGAGCACCATGTCCCTGTACTCGCACAACTGCTCCCGCAACTGGGCAAGGATCAGCCAGTCGTCGAGGTAGTTGAGGATGCGAACATCACGCTCTCTCATGGGAGCAATGGACTTGCCGCCTCTGCGACTTTCGTGAAGACACAGGGCGACAGGGCCAGCCCGAAGGGTAGGACCTTGTACTGATATGTACTTGTACTGAACGTTGCTGTCTCTGTAGAATGACATGCCCTAAATCCAAACTGCATTGAATGTAGTGGAAAATAACCAAGATTTTAATATTTTATTAACTGACTACAAATGACCTTTTCAATTACTTTGGAAACCACTGGAAGAATACTAATAGGTCTATAATGACCATCTAAACATGAATAATTATAGGCCAATCTCAAATTTACCATTCCTAAGTAAAATTCTGGAAAAAGTTGTGGCTTCACAATTGAGATCATACTTAATGGCTAATGGCTCGTCACATAGCACTGAAACTCCTCTTCTTTGTGTGGTTAATGATATTCTTCTGTCTATGGATTCAGGGTTAATAAACATCTTGATTCTTCTGGATCTTAGCTCTGCATTCGACACAGTCCGCCATGAAATACTAATTTCTCACCTCTCTGATATTGGCATCACTGGTTCAGCTCTTTCCTGGCTCATCTCCTACATCAGCGACAGAAAATATTATATTACCATACAAGGCTATAAATCTGCCACTGCTCCACTTTCACAGGGTGTTCGTCAGGGCTCAGTTCTGGGTCCACTTCTGTTCATCATTTATATATATCCACTTGGTAACATCATAAGCAGGCATGGACTTCAATTTCATTGCTATGCTGATGACCTTCAAATTTACCTCACCACCAGCTCTGATAGGCCATCCTTACCTGACTCACTCACTGCATGTATCAGGGATATCAAGCATTGGATGGCCTTGAATTTCCTTAAACTAAATAATAGCAAAACTGAATTCCTGATGATTGGCTCTGCAACCTCAGTAAAAAGGATAGACCTGTCCTTTGAAATTGATTGGGTCTATGTTAAGCCTTCTTCATCTGTCTGTAATCTTGGTGTCATCTTTGACTCATCTCTATCTTTTGCCTCTCACATTTCTTCTGTTGTTAAAAACTCTTTTTTCCATCTTCGTAATATTGCACGTCTTCGATCTTCCCTCACTCAGGCTGATGCTGAAACATTAATTCATGCATTAATCACATCCCGTCTGGATTATTGCAATGCTCTATTTCTTGGTCTTCCTAAAAACTTATTGCAAGGTTACAATATGTTCAAAAATATCTTTATCTCCTTTGTTAATATTTTTCTTTTGTACTTTATTAATATTCTCCCAGACTTGTCTACTATTCCCCTTAGCATCATTTATAAGTTTGAAGAATTTTGCTTTTGCTTTTCTCAATTCCTTTACAACTTTTTTTACGTAAATGCTGAAATGTTCTTCTGTTATGAGCTAACCCAGATTTGAGCACTATCTTCAAGCCATGGTCCCTCTGTTTCATTAACTTCTGTAGCTGTTCATTTAACCAGGGTAAATTCTGTTTCTTTCTAGAGAATGTAACATTCTTACTGCATTCGCCGGCTTTGACCTTATTGATTGTGGCCATTAGACACTCAGAAGCATCATCTACATTATCTGTGGACAGAATCACATTCCAGTTATTTATTTTTATTTTTATTTCTCTTCAAATTCATTTAGCAATCTTTTGGCATGATATTTAGCAAATTTCCCTTCTCTTGTTGATATTCAAACCTATGTTTTGTTAATTTTCTTACTACTAATATAAGATTGTGATCAGATAACCCTGTTAATAAATTCATTGACTTAGTTATTCTTTCTGGTTTGTTACTAAATATTAAATCAATTTGAGTTTTAGATGATGAGGTAATTCTGGTAGGGCCCTGAATTAACTGTGAGGTCAAACAGACTTACTGTCTCCTGAAGCTTTTTCCTATTTGACTTCTCAATCCATTAAAGTCCCCAAACAGAATTAGCTCCTTATTTCTATCAAACCCTTTTAAAACATTTCTTAAATGATCATAAAACATACTAATTGATGAAGGAGGCCTATATACACAAACTACAGTAAATGCCATGCATGGGGATTAAACAATTGTTACAGCAATGCATTATATATCTACTAAAGTATTAAATAAAATGTCCTTACATTTTATTCAGTACTTCACATACATTAGCAGTCCACCACCTTTTCCAAATTTTATTGCAAGACTTTAGAAGACTTTATATCCCGGGACCAAGTATGCTGTGTTCGGTGCTGATTCTGTCAACCATGTTTCAGACAAGCAAAGCAAATCGAAATTCGAGTTCGTAAGGGTGCTTTCACACTTGTTTAGATTGCCTGGACCGAACCTGACCCCGCCTTCCAGTGTCAACAGTAAGAAGCCAATTAAAGTGCAAAAAGTGCCCAATATAAGAGATCGGAAAAAGCAACATAATTAACAGGCATTTCACACACATTAATGCACACACCACTGCCAAAATGCGTCATTCATTGATACTGTACAATAATCCGCCAACAAAAAAATAACAACAATGCACTTACCTTTGTGTTGCGCTTTGCTCTGACGAAACTAGTCAATTCACCTTATTTATATAGCGCTTTTAACGTCCAATTGTTTCAAAGCAGCTTCACATTGTTAACAGGAAAATAATGCAACAGAATTTGTACAGCCGATCTGGTGAAACGATGATGTTATCCAGCTGATTTCAAGTATCATATAGTGTCAATGCGGGCAGATTGGTAATATAGATGAAATTTAGGTGTCCCCAACTGAGCAACCAAAAGCCAGAGGCAACGGTGGCAAGGAACCAAAACTCCTTCAGGGTCAGAATGGAGAAAAAAACCTTGGGAGAAACCAGGCTCAGTCGGGGTGCCAGTTCTCCTCTGGTGTTGTGGATTAAATGCTGCCGTTTTCCTCTTCTCTGGAAATAACACTTCACTCAGTCTTTGATGCCAGAATATAGGTTTTATTCTTTCAAACAAAACCGAGTCGATCTGCAGATCTCCTCATGACTCAGGGAAATCCCCCATTATATAGGCAGTTCCTAAACATTCCAAACACACTACGTCATTGTTTATCTTTCCCCCACATATCTTAACTTGGCTTGAGTCCAGCACTATATATCCATATATGGACTTAACACCCAACACTGTGAGGGGTGGTCTTCCAGTCTCCTGCAGACCCCTGCACTCCCTCAGCTAAATATTGTAAGGGTGGATCCTCTACAGCGGTTCTGACTGCAGGGTTGCCGAATGACTAAAGAAACGTTATCAGCAAGATGATAGAAAACTGTACATTTCTCGTCTTTACCACCCACTGCAGCTTATACCAACGACGGAAATAAGCGCAGTTACAATAGCTAAACATGTGGGAGAGCGTGGCTATAATGTGACTATATTGTATTGCAATAGGTAACACTTCAAAGTCAATACCAAATCAAAACTAGTTAGCACATCATTTGTAATTGAAAGAATTTAATGACAAAATCTAGTTATGGTTACACTTAAAATAGTTACAAAATAAATGTATGAGATGATGAAAACTTATACCATTAATCGAATTTTACCCAGCATGAAGAGAGAGAGAGAGAGAGAGAGAGAGAGAGAGAGAGAGAGAGAGAGAGAGAGAGAGAGAGAGAGAGAGAGAGAGAGAGAGAGAGAGAGAGAGAGACAAAGAAGAGAGCAAAGGCAAGAAGAGCCAAAGAGAAGGCCCCCAAGAAGAGAGAGACAGAGAATAAAAGAGACAGAGCAACAGTTACAATCTTCTTTTATCTATTCCTTGACCATGTGACTGAAACCCTAACGTGAGCCATTCAAACTGACCAATCAGACCAAACTTCCCCCACGGTGTTACAGGTGTGACACACATTTGGCCTACAGGCCTTCAGCATTTCTTTGTCTTTAGGAATTCCAAATGGCCCTTCTGGAGAGAGATGGGGTTGAAAACAGTAAAGCAAATGTCTTTGTTCATTTTCAAAAATCAAATATCTTTGATTATTTTCAATTCTTTCAGTCCCCTCTTGGCACCATTGGCCACAATCATTGAGTCCAAAGGTGGCACAGTCCACAAAGGCATGCTTTCTGTTGTGTGTAGATGTCATCTTCAGACTTCTCGTCCACACTTGTTGCAAAAGCAGCTGGTCAGTCTTCAGTCTTTGTTCTCATCTCAGTCCTGCATGAGAAGGCTCCATCAAATGGTGTTGCACCAATCATTGATATGCAAAACGTCCATTGAATCCTTCACACCTCGAGAACAGTCACTGAAGGTTAGAGCAAACGCTTGTCCCTCTTTCTGAGGACACAGGATGTGAACTTGTGCAGCAGGGATCCTGTGATTAAAAGAACATATAGCACAACAAAGAACAAAAGCATACATGGTATTTGTCATTGGTCAGAAGTTTGATGTGGTCAGATTAAAATAGTCTCTGGCAATAAGCCATTAAATCGATGTACTTAATAAAGTGGTCAAGGCTGAGAATAAAAGAAGATCTCACAAGCTCTTACATTGTTTCTGGAAACATTAAAAATAAATTGCATTATAACAAAACAACAATCATTGTTGGCTTAAATCCCCTTTTCATGAAGAGTATCAGCAAAATATTCAGTGTAACCAAATACAGAAATTAATTTCCATAGATGTCCAAAAACATTGTTGCAAGTCTAATGGACAAAATACAAAGACTCAGAAATCAAATAAGTTCAAAATCAAATGCATTGTTACAATACAATGATAAAATAAATGTTTGCACTTAGGTAAGAATGAGAAATGCATAAATTCATGTAAATTTTGATATTTAACTTGGTCAGACACATAATAACTAACTGATTTAGTAAATCTGAAGAAAAACAAAAACAATAACTGGAAGAAATTCACAGTTATAATAGTTTAGATGTAAAGACTTAAATTAAATAGAATACATTTTGTGAGGCTGATGTAGATTTGACTTTGACTTTGTCTGTGAAGATCAAATCTATGTGGCTGCATTTAGCTGTGGCTATGTGTAAATCATGCCCCAAACATGGTAAGGAGGTTTACAATTGTGATGCAAATTTGGTCCTGTTGTAACAGGAAGCCAGCATGAGAATGTGAGTGAAGTGTGGTTGGCTCAAAATCTCCCCACACCAGTGTTTTTGTTAGGGAGCATGATAAAGTGCAAAGGTCAGAGTTACCGAATCCTGCTGTGATGAAAGCATTTTCATGGTTAATGCAATTGTAAATTACACTGTAGCCACATGGCAATTCTGTGCTCCTGTACATGGTTTTACTGCAGCTATATGGAAAATAGCAGAGTTTTCCACTCAGGAGACAAACAAATTCAACATAGAAACACATGAAACTGGAAATGGCTAAACAATTCCAGTATTCAAGTTATTCCAATTTTCACAAGATACATGGCCTAGAATGCAAAGCATCAACAACCTTTATCCTAAGTGTTTCATACAACACTTACAGTAAAGCAATCATGTGTTTTAAAGAATAAACTTAACTAGTCTATGTGTATATATTACCACAAACAACTATAATGTGTGTTCAATGCGCACAATGTGTTTATTACAATTACAAATTTGAAAATGCAAACAGGATCATTGCAATTTAGATGTTTCACTATTAAACTCACTGCTATGAGACTGCTAGTCCACTAGCCAATAAGGTTAATAGCTGAAGGCCTTGCATGAACACTGCGGTTAACTCACTAAGAGTTTTACCTGCAAATGAGCGCTGATCTTTACTCTTAGAAAGTGATTTCCTAGTTTTCTGAAAATAAGGTGGAGGTCGACCTTTACCCAGTGACCAGCATCTCTCCTCTGAATGGCCTATTTTCCTACAAGAACTGCAAAACCTGTTCTCTTTGCCATAGGATTGAATGCTATGTTCTCCTGGAGTTTGAGGATTTTCATGACTCTCTAATGCTTGTACACCATGCGTACTGGTACATGACTCTGCGCTATTACGGTACTGCATCACCTTAAGAACTGAAATAGGCACACTTTCTTGAGTTGCACATGCATTTTCTGAACTAAACATTTCAGATTCATTAGAGCAAGTCAGCTCATCTAAGAAGTGAACATGCTTTTTAGTCCCATCGCTGTTAAGCGTTTTGGGAGACATGAACTTTTTAGCATTTAGCTTAGCCTTGAGATCTGCAATGGTCTCCTTGTGATTGTTACACTTTTCAGTCAGGGCTAACTGCTCAGCTATTAATTTATCTAGCTGTGCTTGAAGATCTTGAATCTTTGCCTCAGACTTTTCTGCTTCTGCATTTTTAGAATGCACTTCTTTACATTTCTCATCTAGACTTGATAATAGAAATGGTATCACATTATGTAGCCTTTTAAAACTTATGAAGTTTAAAGCCTCAATTATTTTACCATGTTTTGATTTCTTTTGGTGTTTGCCAATTATGTCCCACCATCGAATCATTTCATCATCTGAACTTTTAATTCCAATATACTCTGTCTTGAGTTTGGACAAGGTAGGCTCAACTTTTTCACTCCATAAAGCAAACAATAAGTCACTGTTATCAGACATTTTCCCTTCCATCCCCGAGGAGATAATCTGAATATTCTCGGATTGTACAGTAATGGGACTATTGAAGCTATTTAAAACCTTCTAATTTCTGTTTCATGTAATTCATAAACAATGAAAACAGATTTACCAATTCCTTGGTCAAAAGGTCAGCTTTAATCCATTCACAAGATCAACTGTGAAAAAATGTCCTCATTCTGATGAATTTCAGAAGATTCACTGCAAGGGATTCCCGGGTTTCGGCACCATCTGTAAGGGTGGATCCTCTTTCATGTAATTCATAAACAATGAAAAAATGTCCTCATTCTGATGGCCGTTCAAAGTAAATTTCAGAAGATTCACTGCAAGGGATCCCGGGTTTCGGCACCATCTGTAAGGGTGGATCCTCTACAGCGGTTCTGACTGCAGGGTTGCCGAATGACTAAAGAAACGTTATCAGCAAGATGATAGAAAACTGTACATTTCTCGTCTTTACCACCCACTGCAGCTTATACCAACGACGGAAATAAGCGCAGTTACAATAGCTAAACATGTGGGAGAGCGTGGCTATAATGTGACTATATTGTATTGCAATAGGTAACACTTCAAAGTCAATACCAAATCAAAACTAGTTAGCACATCATTTGTAATTGAAAGAATTTAATGACAAAATCTAGTTATGGTTACACTTAAAATAGTTACAAAATAAATGTATGAGATGATGAAAACTTATACCATTAATCGTACCCAGCATGAATTTTACCTGAGAGAGAGAGAGAGAGAGAGAGAGAGAGAGAGAGAGAGAGAGAGAGAGAGAGAAGAGAGAGAGAGAGAGCAAAGAAGAGAAGAGAGCAAAGGCAAGAAGAGCCAAAGAGAAGGCCCCCAAGAAGAGAGAGACAGAGAATAAAAGAGACAGAGCAACAGTTACAATCTTCTTTTATCTATTCCTTGACCATGTGACTGAAACCCTAACGTGAGCCATTCAAACTGACCAATCAGACCAAACTTCCCCCACGGTGTTACAGGTGTGACACACATTTGGCCTACAGGCCTTCAGCATTTCTTTGTCTTTAGGAATTCCAAATGGCCCTTCTGGAGAGAGATGGGGGTTGAAAACAGTAAAGCAAATGTCTTTGTTCATTTTCAAAAATCAAATATCTTTGATTATTTTCAATTCTTTCAATATCATCATACAGATGTAAATAATAGTGTATAATCATACAGTTAAATTGTAATAAAATACTTAATTCAATTAATTCAATTAATGCAATAAACACTTCAACATTTCCCCCCTTTGAGGCTTATCAAGCCTCACTTTCACTATTCTTTACCCAGAGTGTAGCTTCAAAATTTAGCCTTCTCAGTTATGCTACAGCAACCAAATCAAGTCACTTAGTTTAATTTACAATGACCAGATTATTGCAACCACACTCCAGAGGAGAAGTAGAACCAAACATCTCTTTTCAGACTTTTTTCTTTTTTCCAAAAAGAGTAAAAGATTCAACTCTCCCTAATCCTTTCTTTCAAAATTAAACATTGTTATAAGCATGTGCATGCATTTTGTTCAGCCTTGCCTGTGGTTGTCACAGTTATGTAAAATACATAAAAAATAATCATGTTACATATATTTAAAAACTCTTTTGCGCTGTAGACATCTTCTTCAACCCAGATACTTTGCGTATCGTAGAGGGTCACCCTTTGGGGAGCGGTTAGGCTAGCACATACACCCAGGGTCTGGCTCATCATTATTCATCTTCTTCGTCCTCATTGGAGGTACTCGAATCAATATCCAATGCTCTCATAACCCAGCTCCTTGCTTCTCTGAGCTTTCAGCATATTGCACCCTTTCATCTTGCGCTCTTGTTTCCCTCCTGGGAACTCTTGTGCAGTGATTCAGGTGATACCAGGTGGTGCTTCCTTCCACTTGGACCGCTGTCGGCGTAGCTGTCACCACTTTGTACGGTCCTTCTCTCCTAGGTTCATTCCACTTTCTCCTGAACACCCTCAGATACACCTGATCACCTGGAACAACTGGACAAGGTGTCTCCGTCTCCTCTCTGGGCTGCTTTCTTATTTCCTGCAAATATATAGCTTTATGTATTGCAGTTAGTTTTTTCATATACAATCTCAACTCCAGTTGCAATTGTTCTAAAGGAGGTCCTTTGTGTGGTCCTCTACAATATGGCACAGGCATGGGTCGACCCGTAAGCATTTCATGCGGTGTTAGATGCGTACTTCTGTTAGTTTGCATGCGATAACTCATTAATGCAAGTGGTAAGGCATCAATCCAGTTAAGTTTAGTACTTTCACACAACTTGTTAAGTTTTGCCTTGAGAGTTCCATTCAATCTCTCTACACAACCTTGTGATTCTGGGTGATAGACACATCCTAGTCTCTGTTTTATTCTTAACTGTTGTAAAACTTGTTTTACAGTTTTTTGAATAAATGCCGATCCATTGTCCAAACTTATTTCTGATGGTATTCCAAATCTAGGAATTACCTCTCTAGTCAGAAATTTAATAACCGTTCCTGCTCCTTCATCTGCTGATGGTGTTGCTTCCACCCATCTGCTAAATCTGTCTATTATCACAAGCATGTACCTTTTGCCTTGTACTCTCTTTATCATGTCCACATAATCCATTACCAGATGCTTGAATGGCCCTTCTGGTACTGGTATGTGACCTATTGGTGTCGCTGTTCCTTTCCTAACATTATTTTTGGCACAAATTTCACATGTGGACAGAAAATTGTCTACCATTGCATATAAATATGGAGACCAATATCCTTGATTTTTTATTTTCTTTATCACCTCCCCCCTTGCACAATGGTCAAAACCATGTGCATCCAAAATGAGGATGTTAAAAGAGCTGTTGATGCAACAATCTGTCCATTATGTGAACGCCAAAGACCTTTTTCATCTTGTGTGGCCCCCCTTTGATTCCACATTGAATGTTCATACGGGCCAGCTTGCTGCTGTATTCTAACAATATCATCCAGTTGAGGTTGTGGTTCTATGAGAAGTACTGGTGTTAATATTGCTACTTGACATCCCGATGCCTTTTTAGCTTCCAAGTCTGCCATGTTGTTACCTTTAATGACAAAGTCATTTCTTTTTATGAGCCTGACATTTAATGATGGCTAATCGTTTGGTAGCATCATAGCAGAAATCAACTCACATATCTGTTCAGCATGCTGGATGGGAGTTCCATCACTCTTTTTGAACCCTCTTTGCTTCCACACTGCTCCAAACAAATGACACACACCATGAGCATAAGCTGAATCTGTAAAGATATTCGCTATTTGTCCCTTTGCTGCCTGACATGCAGCCGTAAGAGCTTTCAGTTCTGCTAACTGAGCAGAGCATGGCTGTGCACAGTATTGAGATATTACAGGCTCAAAGTTCTCCCCTTCTTTTCTTACTACTGAATATCCTGCATGATTTCCCAAATTATCTTTATAACTTGAACCATCTACAAAGTAGATCACTTCTGCTTCAGCAATTGGTGTAGATTCAAGATCTGGACGTAATCTAGTGAATGCCAGGGAACTGGCCACACAATCATACGGCTCTCCTTCATGCTGCAAAGGAATCAGTTCAGCTGGATTCACTGTATTACTTCTCTTAATGGTCACATCTGGATATGTCAATAATGATGAATATGCTAAAATATGCGCCTGAGTCAAAACAAATTTTCCTTGTTCTATCAATTCCACAATTTTATGATGTGCAATAACATTCACTGGATATCCCATAGTAATTGTAGATGCTTTCTCATATGCATAGTGTACTGCTGCAAGACCCTGGTAGCATGGTGGATAACCCTGAGCTACATTATCAAGTTTAGTACTGTAATATGCAATAGGTTGCTTTTTCCTGCCACTACAAGTCTCCTGCATCAGAACAGCTGATGCATATCCATCTTCTCTGTTTGCCACATATAAATAAAACTCTCTTGTGTAATCAGGATTTCCAAGTGCTGGTGCTCTCTGTAATTCCTTCTTTATAGATTCAAATGCTATTAAAGCATCTGTATTCCATTTTAGCTGATTACTCAATTTCTGCAGTCCTGCTTGTTTCATTATTTCTCTCAATGGAGCTGTTTTTATTGCATAGTCTTCTATCCAATCAGCACTGAATCCTGTCATTCCTAGAAAAGTCATCATTTGTTTTACAGTCTGTGGCAAAAGTGCTTTACTTATACCCTCCAACTGAGCTGGAGCTATAGCTTTTGTGCCATGTGATATCAATTTTCCCAAATACTCAACCTGCGGCTGACAGTACTGCAGTTTACTTTTAGAAGCCTTGTGTCCTCCTTGTGCTAACTTTGTAAGTACTTTAATAGAATCTTTGTGACACTGTTCGCATGTTGTTGAACAAATCATCAAATCTTCGTCGACAACCAAACGAGTTGGCCGGGATGGTACTGAGGTGCCTGGCGACGTCGGCGGTCAGCTTGAGTCTTCTGCCTACGGACTGCCCTTTGCAGATGGACGTGAGCTGAGTTCCATACCCTCTCACTCTCCTGGAACCAGTGATGGACTGATGGCACTTCCGTGGGCTCGCCTGACCAAGGGAACAATGGGGGTTGAAAACCAAGCAGACACTGAAAAGGTGTGAGGTGTGTGGAATCCTGCCGGAGTGAGTTTTGGGCGTACTCTGCCCACGGAAGGAACCGGTTCCAGGTGTTCTGTTGGTGGCTACAATAGGACCTCAGATATCTCCCGATTTCCTGGATCTTTCGTTCAGTCTGGCCGTTGGTCTGGGGATGGTAACCAGAACTGAGACTTACGGAGACTCCCAGAAGGCGGAAGAAGGCTTTCCAAACCCTGGAAATGAACTGGGGCCCCCGGTCGGAAATGATGTCTTCGGGGAGACCAAAGTGACGGAAGACTTGGTGGAACAGGGTCTCCGCCGTTTCCAGAGCCGTGGGCAACCCTTTGAGAGGGATCAATTTGCAGGTCTTCGAGAACCGGTCAACAACCACGAGGATGCAGGTATGACCTTCAGATGGAGGCAGATCCGTCAGGAAATCCACAGCAATGTGGGACCAGGGCCGGTGAGGGTTTGGTAGTGGCTGCAGCTTGCCTTCTGGGAGATGGCGTGGAGTCTTGGAAGTGGCACAGACTGAACAGCCTTTGATGTAGCGGGAGACATCACGGTCCATCCTGGGCCACCAGTAGCGGCCCCGTAGGAGCGAGAGGGTCCGCTGGCTGCCTGGATGTCCAGAGCCCGGAGAGGTGTGGACTTGTTCCAAGAGGGGCAGACGGAGTCGAGATGGTACATAGACCTGCCCCTCAGGGGCCCCCGGCGGAGCCGGTTCCTCACGAGTTGCTTCAGCAATCTGATGGTCCAGGGCCCATTGGATGGGGCTCACAATCAAGGCTGGAGGGAGCACGGGTTCTGGAGGTTGTGGATCATGGTCAGGGGAGAATTGCCGAGAGAGAGCGTCGGCCTTCTGGTTCTTGTCGCCTGGTCTGTAGGTCACTGTAAAATTGAATCGAGTAAAGAAGAGTGCCCAACGAGCTTGACGTGGGTTTAGCCTTCGTGCTTCCTGTAGATACTGCAGGTTTTGGTGGTCTGTTATCACCTGGAATGGGTGAACTGCCCCCTCCAGCCAATGCCTCCACTCTTCTAAGGCCAGCTTGATTGCCAGCAACTCGCGGTTTCTGATGTCATAGTTCCGCTCCGCCGGGGACAACTTTTTGGAAAAGTAGGCACATGGATGAAGTTTGGGAGGCTCACCCTGCCGCTGGGATAGCACGGCTCCTACCCCGGTACAAGATGCATCCACCTCGACGATGAAGGGCAACTGGGGATCCGGATGGCTGAGGGTAGGAGCCGTACAGAAGGAGTCCTTGAGGGTCTGGAAAGCTTGGTTGGCTTCCGGTGTCCAGGACAGAGACTTGGGCCCGTTTCGTAGCAGAGATGTCAATGGTGCGCTGATGATACTGAAATTTTTTATAAACCGGCGATAGAAGTTGGCAAATCCTAAGAAGCGTTGAAGTTCCTTGATGGAGGTGGGTTTGGGCCAGTTCCGTACCGCGCTTACCTTCCCCTGGTCCATCTTGATGCCGCTCTGGGTGATGATGTAACCGAGGAACTGGATGCTGCTGCGGAGGAACTCGCATTTCTCCAACTTCAGGAAGAGGTGGTATTGATGGAGCTTGGTCAGGACCTGTTTGACATGTTGGTGGTGTTCGGTGATGTTCTTTGAATAAACAAGAATGTCATCCAGGTACACGATGACGAAGACGTTGAGGAATTCTCTGAAGATCTCATTCATGAAGCCTTGGAATACTGCAGGAGCATTTGCCAGACCAAATGGCATGACGAGGTATTCGTAGTGTCCTGAGGGTGTAATGAACACAGTTTTCCACTCATCTCCCTTTCTGATCCGAATTAGATTGTAGGCGCTGCGTAGATCTAGTTTAGTGAAAACTTCCAGAGCGGCGGGGACCAGGGGCAGTGGATACCGGAATTTTACCGTGAGAGTGTTCAGATGTCGGTAACCGATACAGGGCCTCAAGCCTCCGTCCTTCTTGCCCACAAAGAAGAAGCTTGAAGCGGCAGGGGAAGTGGATGGGCGAATTAACTTTTGTTGAAGAGCCTACTTGATATATTCATCCATGGCCCGTTGCTCCGGGATGGACAGGGCGTAGATTCGTCCACGAGGGAAGGTGGCCCCAGGCAGCAGGTCGATGGCACAGTCCCATGGCCGGTGAGGTGGAAGTTCCGTGGCCCGTTGTTTGCTAAACACGTCCTGGAACGCCCGGTATTCGGCAGGAATCTCATGAGGTGACGAAGAATTCTGTGGGCTCTCAATGGATGTGGAAGCGAGCGGGAATTGAGTGATTATCTAGCGGGTTGTGGTTTCCTGATGATAGTTGAAAGACAGTTTGTTAGACAGAAAGAGCTCCATTTTAAAACTTCACCTGAGTTCCAGCAGATCATCGGGGAGTGTTTGGACATCCACGGGTGCCCCAGGACAATGTCAGTAGTGGCTCCTTCCAGCACCAGAAAAGTAAGTTCCTCTAGGTGGAGCCAGCCGATTTGGAGATGAATAGGGGATGAGACGTACCGAATGCACCCCTGACCCAGGGGTTTTCCTAGAATGTTATGGGCTCGGAAGGGACGGTCAAGGAGGGTCTTGCGAGCTTTCAGTCTGTTAAGTAGGCTGGTTGAGATGAAATTCCCCGCCGAGCCGGAATCCATCAGCGCCGAGGCTGAAACGGAGAGGTCATTGACAGAGACTAGAACCTTCGTTAGGGACATTTTATGGATGACCGGTATAGTGTGAATAGTACTCACCCCTGGGCGTGGTGGTCGGGTCGGACACTGGATGCGGGTATGACCCTCA
Source organism: Paracanthobrama guichenoti (assembly GCA_018749465.1). Classification (NCBI taxonomy): domain Eukaryota; kingdom Metazoa; phylum Chordata; class Actinopteri; order Cypriniformes; family Gobionidae; genus Paracanthobrama; species Paracanthobrama guichenoti. The sequence goes on from CM031964.1 coordinate 13,706,309, forward strand.
CCACCACAGTACAGACATAGGTGCAGGCAGATACGTCTCTCTCTTTCTGCAGGTGTTAGTCGGTAATGGTCCAGTTGCATAGGTTCTGGTGCTGGAGGATTTGGCGCCCTTGGTGGAGATGGAGAGTGTAATGCAGCGGTTTCCTTAGAACAGGTGGAGAGGTTTTGTGCTATTAGGATGGACTTCTGAATAAATCTTTCCAAACCATAACTATCATCATAGATGGAGAGGTGAACACGGATCCGGCGTCGAGCCCCTGGCGGTAGACTGCCAGTAGTGCTGCCTCATTCCAGCCGCTTGACGCCGCGAGGGTGCAGAACTGAAGAGAATAGTCCTGGATGGACTGGTTGCCTTGTCTTAAACTGAGAAGTTGGTCGTTAGTGGAAGTTGTGTCAGTAGCGTGACCGAACACATCCTTGAAATGGCTGATGAATGCTGTTAGTGATTGCGTGACAGGGCTGTTGGAGTCCCAAATAGCGCGCGCCCCACTGAAGCGCGCGTCCGTTAAGTAGGGAAATGATGAAAGCGATCTTGGCTCGTTCGGTCTCAAACTGACGTGAATTCATTTCGAAATAGAGCTGACATTGCAAAAGAAACCCGCTGCATTCTTCCTCCTTACCACCGAAGGGTGCTGGCCGAGCCATGGGACTGGGTGAGGCAGACGTAGAAGCAACACTTTGCAGGACATGGTGGAAGGCTTGCATCAAGTCGAATAATGGATTTCGTTCCGGAGCGGCCGCTGGAGCTGCCGCTTCGCCGGTTATGTCTTCGGTCTGCTGAGGGGTCCGGTCTTCTGTCATGAGTAACAGGCAGACGCAGACGTAAGTGAACCCAGATATGTTTATTAGCAGCAGACAACTGAAGAGGCACGGAAGGGACTGAGGAGAGATAGAGAAGGGCTTAACTGTAGCGAAGATTCAGGTAGCGTAGCCCAGGTGGAAGAAAGCGATCACCGGGATAATACTCGGACACAACAAGGCGGTATGGAATCCACGAGCATGGGAGTCGGGTTGTCTAAGACGAGACCGGACAGTGAGTGCAGGCTGAGGGCAACATTTAAGGGCGTTGATGATTAGTGACAGGTGCTTCAGAATTCGGGTGATTGGGACCGTGTGGGAGGAGTGATTGAGTCTGGTGTGAGGGACATGGTTGGATCTGTGACACTGCCCCTGTTTGTTTCTCATCTTCTAACTCCACTTGTCCTTCCAGTTGCATTCCTCCTGTCACTTCCAAAAGCCCCTTCAGCATTGGAAACTGACCTTCTGAATTTGTCAGTAGTTTTGAAAACATCTCTTCTTTTTTCAATGTTTCTTTTTCTGTCTCTTTCAATTCTTTTCTTGCTTGTTTTATATTCTTTAATATTCCTTCTCCTTCTTTTTTAAACAATGCCAGTATTGCCTGTTCTTTTTCTCTTTTAGCTTCTCTTTGTTGTTTCTTTAAACTTTTACTCTTCATTTTGTGGTTTTTATCAAAGTTTCCATCTCTTCACACAATGATACATCAAATGTCCCTTCTTTTGGCCATTTTGTCATCATCTGTTCAGTTCTTTTTGCCATTTGTTTGACATTTTTCCTATTATTTCACTACATAATGGGTACTTTTTCCCTAATGATTCAACTGGGGTAATCATTTCTCTTTTATCCATTCTTTTTTATTTTTAATGACACTATTTCTTATATCTTTTCAAATATTACTTTGCACGAAAGATCTCTTTATTTATTATCTATTTATTCCTCTTATTTTATTTATTTTTGTATTAAACTCTTATCTTACAAACGAACAGATTTATTTTCACTTTATTATTTGTTTTATTTTATACGAATATAGTCAATAATTATTTTACCATCAGACCTAAATTAGCCCTATGCTTTATTTTAGTCTAATTTACAAGGCTGTTTCTTGAACAAACTTCTCTCTCTCTCAAACATTCACCACAATCTTTTATTTGCTTTCAAACACGTCTCTAGGGCTCATAGTCTGTCCCAAAGAGCTCATACATGCATTCTTCATGCGTGTCTCTCTAGGGCTCATAAAATCTTTGTCCCAAGGAGCTCATACATGCATTCTTTGACTCTCCTCGGATGTCCAGCAGAACCCCCCGCCTCTGTCCAAGGAGAGGGTGTCACAGGTCAAGCGAGAAGAATTTATGAATTTTACGACTCACACACACACTTAGAGCCCAAACACACACACACACACACACACACACACACACACACACACACACACACACACACACACACACACACACACACACACACACACACACACACACACAGACAGCTCCCTACTCCTTACCAAGTCTAAAACTCTTTTCTTTTATAACACAGTTTGCTTAAAATAAATAAAAATACACACGCCAAATTTTTGCTTACCCGAGCAAACCCCAGCCATGTGATCAGCGTGCTGAGTGGTAACCATAAGACTTTTACCCACAAAACGTAGGATTTAATTCCGATAATTGCCAATTTAACCAAACAACACAACACCTGTCCAACCAGTCTCTCAACTGTATTAATTGAGACGGTATCACAGGAATTTTCAATTTAAGGTAATGTTTAGATTCCCGATTAAATGCACCCTTTGTCTGAACAGCTTCTATCAAAATAGAACAGTAACAACAAAAGGAAGTTTAATTTAATTCTCTCTGTCCGTTCAGCCCTTCGTGCGTACGTCACAAAGCGGTATCCATGCAAGAGAACTTTTCTATAAATCGCCCATGACAGACCTATATCCGTCGTCAGAGTAGTGATGAGAATGAAATACTATTTCTATTCCTCACAAGTCTCTGGTCGTAATATAGCGGTATCGCGATATAACTTAATCACCTATTTTAGTTTCATCTTCCATGGCAGCCCTCAATCTATAGTTTGAGCGGTATCAAGATCGAAACACAGACATAGAACATTTAGTCAGCTATCGAGCAAACCTTCGCATTAACCCTTAAGTTACACGAAGTGGTAACCAACCCTGACGTCATCTGTGCACAAACAGACCTGACTAACAAACACATACGATATCGACAAGGCCTCACTCATACAATTATTCTGGAATCAAAGACCCTCTTCCTAATTAGTTCTTTAATTTTGGAGAAGCTTTTTAAAGTGTCTCACCATTTCCAGGCAAACTGTGCCACCAACAAAAAATTAAGCAAAATCTGCTTACCTGGCCAGTTGTTTGTGTTGGCCACCCAGTTAAGCCCAGTCATGGATCGTCCACCTCAGCTCCTTTCAAGTCCCATCTGGGGTGCCAAATGTTGTGGATTTAAATGCTGCTGTTTTCCTCTTCTCTGGAAATAACACTTCACTCAGTCTTTGATGCCAGAATATAGGTTTTATTCTTTCAAACAAAACCGAGTTGATCTGCAGAGCTCCTCATGACTAAGGGAAATCCCCCATTATATAGGCAGTTCCTAAACATTCCAAACACACTACGTCATTGTTTATCTTTCCCCCACATGTCTTAACTTGGCTTGAGTCCAGCACTATATATCCATATATGGACTTAACACCCAACACTGTGAGGGGTGGTCTTCCAGTCTCCTGCAGACCCCTACACTCCCTCAGCTAAATATCATCATACAGATGTAAATAATAGTGTATAATCATACAGTTAAATTGTAATAAAATACTTATTATTAATGCAATAAACACTTCAACACTGGTCGACGAACAAACAGTGTATGATTGATGTCGTGTCGATGCGGGAACTACAGTACGTTTTTTTCGTGAAGTTCATAGAACACACACTTAGCCCAGTCAAAACTGATTCATTGTTGATTCAAACCTCTTTCAGCAGCTGTTGGGGTTGCTAGTAACTTAGCAGATGTCCTGAGTGTGTATATGACGATGGACAGGAGTCATGGTTATATTTATAAAGAGACTTCGAGTCACAGGTGTAATCCACGTTTGAGAGTTGGTTCACTCTCCCACTCTTTACTGTAGATACAACTTACTGTATATGTATGCCACTTTAGCATAGCGATCACTTGAATATATAGCAGTTATTGTGCTAAAAACCTGGCTGTCAGTCATGAATGATCACGTCTGCTTGCTGATCGCTGATTGGCTGAAAGTGCGTGCCCAATGGAACCCAATCTGGCAACACTGTGTAGCTGTGTCTCATTTTGGAAGGCTTCATGCATCATAAGGCTGTCTCATTTAAAAAAAGTGAGTAGGACACTCCAAATGCGACCTTCAAATGCGCCCTTCTTTACAGGAATTCGGAGTGTGCATGAGGTGTATCATTTGCTGCTGCAGATAACCCACAATTCTTTGCGTCGCGTTAACAACCGTCATTTGTTTTTGTGTATTATTTGAAAAAATGGCACCACTGCCAGATATACATGCAAGCGTAGATGTGGTGTTTAAATGTAAGTAGTTTCAGTCTTGTTTTTGTTTTTTTAAGCTGTATTACCTCAAACAGATAGTGGTGGTAAACAGGATTACAAGTGTTTAGTGCTTTTTAAACGTTTAGAACAGTACTTTGCTGTCAAGGCAAGAAACATTTCATAGTCATTTTCAAGTTATAAATATTTTTCATTCATATAACTGGCGTGAGAGCGCAACGACGCTGAACGCATTGGCATAGCAACGTGATACTTCCTGCCTGTGTGTCCTACAAAAGACTTCTCATTTAATGCTGATTGAGGACACTCCGTATACTGCATCCTTCACAGGATGTGTCCTCCGGAGGACGCAGCCTTCGAAATTAAATGAAATGAGACACAGCCTATGTGATTTGTGTCATGAGCAGGTGCAATGGATCACGTACAAACCAAATGGTATATGTTTATACTTCTCATCCAACCACAATCACATTTGGATGGCGTGATTTATCTGGATAATTTTTTTAAAAACAATCCAAAATGAAATAGGCTATTTTTAAAATGTAAGGAATAGAAAGTAGGCCTACAGATACTTGCGTGACAATGTAAGGAGTAGAAGTAAAAAGTCAGCTGAAAAATAATTACTCCAGTAAAGTATAGTTACCCAAAATTTCGACTTAAGTAAGGTAACAAAGTATTTGTACTTCGTTACTTGACACCTCTGCCTTTACAGTATATAATTAATGTAAATGTACTAGCCAAGGTATGTGAAATTTTAAATAAATCATGAATACGTCATAATGCAACAGGAAACACACTCTCCAGACTGTTGTGAACACGCTCAAGAATGTTTGCAGAGGCTGTAGATTTGCAGGTAATAATGTAGTAATTATTGTGTTCAGTTTCTAGACCGAACGTTTCACTTTATAAGACCTCGCTGTATCTTCAGGAGCCACAGGTATTGATTTTGTTTTGCCTGTATGTACTCCCAAAATGACAATAGCCATTGACTTCAATTATTTGAATCACCTTGGACTGTGGTTTCAGTTAAAATCTTCTTTACTGTTCTACTGGAGAAGAAAAAACTCACCTACATCTTGGATGGCCTGAGGGTGAGTAAATCAACAGCACATTTTCATTTTGGGTGAACTATTCCTTTAAAGGAATAATGTTCATTACAACAAAATTAATTTCCACTTTCACAGCGAGATTCTTATAATGGAATTAAATGGGGCCAATCCAAAATACTATACTGGTATAGTCAAAAGACAATACATGCAAAAAACAGTTTTCATGTTGTAAAGCTCAAAAACACTAAATGCAGTTACATGCACACGTCCACATCTTATGTGTTATGTTGTCGTTTTACATTTTTAACAGATGTTGCAGATAACAAAAAATAACACAAATAATATCTTCTTACTATTAGTGTTACTGACACCTCAATATGAGAAAAAAAAAGTGTTTATACGTGTGTGTGTGTGTGTGTGTGTGTGTGTGTGTGTGTGTGTGTTTTGGGCCTTTAGACTTTTGGGCTGCTCAGTGTCTCCACCCATTATATTTATACAGTGTTTTATCATGAGAACTCACTTAATATAGTCTTTCATCATGACCATCATCATCTCTCTACTCCTGCTGTCCTCTCTGCTGCCACACATGACCTTCACTGGTGAGATTGATTATTTTGAACAATATTTAAGAGGTATACCATAAATAAGTTGACTGACAGCACCCTTTCTCTCCTTCAGCTCATGTGAATGTGGGTATAGTGAACGGCAGGGAAGCCAAACCCCACTCCAGACCTTACATGGTTTCTCTTCAGTCAAATGGACGACATATCTGCGGTGGATCTCTCATTTCTGATCAGTTTGTCTTGACTGCTGCACATTGCTGGAACCAGTAAGAGCTTGTTTAGTGTGAACTGCAATGTTAAATTAAAAGTGCAACCAGACAGTGTTGTATGACACAAATTCACATTTCCAATACGCTCTTTCAACAGAAGAGATATTCTGACGGTTGTGGTTGGTGCTCATGACTTAAGGAAAAGCAAGTGTTCAGATCGCATTGGCGTGATGTCCTATATCCCACATCCATACTATAAGGGCCCACCCAACCCTATTCGGAATGACATCATGCTTTTGAAGGTAACAACCTGTAATACTTATAGTTGTTCAAAAGAATATCTGGTCTGGAAACAGTAGCACAAAACACTAATCTCTATTGCATTTTCTTGTTTTAAAAATTACTGAAGGGATTTAAATCATTTCTTTGGAAAAAGGCAATGTGCCCCTGGAGTCTGTTTCCTACATTATTAATGTATTACTCTGTGTAGAAACAATGATGGGGCAAAAAAGGCAGAAAACCTGAAAATCATTTTAATAAATAAAAAAATAAAAAAACTCAACTTGGCCTTTACGGCTTCTGTATTAACCTAAAAAACAACTGTATAATGCAATGAACATCGGTCTTATAAAAGATTGTTTATTGAAAATGGTTTTATTTTTTTAAATTACAGCTAAAGATAAAAGTCAAACTAAACAACAAAGTTGGACTGATATCTTTACCAAAGGACACAGACATTAAAGCAGGTACTCGCTGTAGTGTTGCCGGCTGGGGACAACTGGCGACTAATGGCAATGTGAGCAATGTTCTAATGGAGGCAAACACGACTATAAAAAATCAGTCACAGTGTCAGCACAGATGGAAATTTAATTACTTGGCCCCACAGATGATCTGTGCATATGGCGGTGGTGGATCCTGCAAGGTATGTACAAAAGATGATCACAGAGGTTATGGTAATGTACAAACAGGTTTCACTAGTGACGTGTTGATCTGTGTTTCTTAACAGGGGGATTCAGGAGGTCCTTTGATTTGTGGAGACACTGCTGTTGGTGTCACATCTTTCGGTGACGTTAATCTCTGTAATTCACCTCAACGTCCTAATGTGTATACTAATATTTCAGCATATCTTCAATGGTTCCGTGAACAATCTGAATGAGTCTGACAATCTGAGTGTCTACATGTAAAACAAAATGTTTTTTTTTTTTTTTTTTTTTTTTTTTTTTCATTATTATTATTTTTCCATAAACCTTCTTTAAATAAACATATCATATGGCAAGCATCAATTATAGTCAAAGTGTTCTCATTGTCACAGTCAAATGTGACCCTGGACCATAAAAAAAGTCATGAGGGTAAATTTTTCACATCATATCAAAGTTTTCCATTGATGTATGGTTTGTTAGGATAGGACAATATTTGTCCGAAATACAACTATTTGAAAAGCTGGAATCTGAGGGTGCAAAAAATCAAAATATTGAGAAAATCACCTTTAAAGTTGTCCAAATGAAGTCCTTAGCAAGGCATATTACTAATACTAATGCATTTTTTATATATTTACGGTGGGAAATTTACAAAATATCTTCATGGAACATGATCTTTACTTCATATCCTAATGATTGTTGGCATAAAAGAAAAATAGATAATTTTGACCCATACAATGTGTTGTTGGCTATTGCCACAAATGTACCCGTGTGACTTATGACTTGTTTTTGTGGTCCAGGGTCACAAATAACATTTAGGCAGCAACTATTTTTTTATGCTGCTTCATAAAAATAAAATAATATTTTATTTTATAAATAAAACATTCAGGTCATAATAATTAAATAAATAATAATATAGAAAAACAGGATTTGAGTCATAAAATAGCTTCAGTAAAATCTTCATAAAGTCTCAGAGATCTAACCACAGATGGGTAGTCCGATTTATTAAGCTCACATCTGATTTCTCACATCTAACATAATTTACAAGAAATATTAGACATGGATTACATCACACATGGGGCAGATTGATCTACTACCATTGTAAGGACCGGTTTTACTGCTAAGACAAAAGCTGAGATCCAACACCCTGCATTAAAACAATAAAACTCAATCTGAAGAGAAGATCTCATAGAGAAACTGTAGGACACCGCCCTGACCAAAACCCTCTCCCCCTCTCTACCTCCCTTTCCTCCCCTTCCCCCTGATTCAAGTCCCAGAATGCAGATATACTACATATGATTTATCTTGTGAATCTATTGTTTTATCCCTTTCATGTCTGGTGTCTTTTTAAAGGTCATAGTGCGATTGGTAAAATGGTCTCAACATCACTGAAGTCACTGATAGGGTTAGAAAGATTGAAACATATGAGAATTGTGTTCTCTTTTTGAGTGGTCTCTCCAAAGATATCTGATCTTCTCCCCCCAAACTAGGTGTTTGTGTTGCAAATAGTTACAACCCTTTGTTCTGGTCTGGGTATTTAAGGAAGGGTAGCAGGGCTGCCATTGGGGAACATTCTGTAGACAGAAGCCCCATGCAGTGTTGTGTCAGTGTCATAAGAGACACGCACACACACTGTATGTATTGTGCCAGATATGACTCTTTGAAACTATTTTCATATTACTTAATTGTATTTTATGCTGAAAGTTGTGTACCATGGATTCATGTTTAATTATGTTCTTTAAGTTCTGTCTGGCCAAAATAAATGTTAATCTTGATTTATTCTGTATTTTTCATAAATCATTACTCAAGTAGTGTCGCATGAGGAGTTTTGTAGGAGTTTCCGTAAATCTTTCTGTCAGGGCAGATTCATACCGAGGACCCCATGACCGGAGCATGGCGCTAAGCATGAGGGGCAATCTGATTTCTGGGTGTCACTGTTATTATCAAGTTACAGCTCTCGTGACTATTACTAAAATTACATTTTCTGTTATGAGTAAGCATTTGCGACTCACTTAAAGGTAAAATAGTTCACTCTGTAATCCTCTGTAATATCAGAACTGACTAATTTGCGTCCGTGAGGTAATGTAATTATAATCGCGAGCATTATCCTCTGAGCGACTCCGGGTCCCATGGAGGAACGCAGTATTTGAAATTAAGAGATACTAAGAGAAATCAAAGATCTAAATTAAATCACAACTAAACTTATGATCAGCTGTTAAGTTACAAATGTAACAAATGTAATAAAGTTACAAAGAATTGGAGTAAGATCAAATTATTCATGGAGTCAGATTTAAAAATTCGATGGTCATAAATTAAGTGAATCCAACAGAAGTGCTGAGAAGGCGAACACGCAGAAGTCCTTCGACCAGGCCGTTAGATTCCGTCCTTGGGCTAACGGATGGACCTTACAAAATGGTGACCCGGACCTCCGTGATCTCCAGGATGCGAGTGTCTTTTCAGCGAAGTATTGGGATTACAACAAGCAAGAGGTGATTTCCTTCTCTTTCTTCAGCTGTGATGGTAAGTCCATTTTTTTGCTTTTAGAAATGTTGGGAATATATTAAATACTGTATAAATCCGATGAAGGCTTGAGAATTAGACAACCAAAGTGCTTATCAGGAACATGAAAGCAACAGCGTAGAGTAGAAATGATATCCCTTGCTTTAAAATTCTCCTTGTTTGCATACGCAGCAAGAGAGGAAATTTTATTTCGGTACTCAAAAGAAGGCTGTAAGTTAAAGGTCCAGTTACATTTGTTTATTTGCTTTGCTGCAACAACACAGCAAAGAAAAAAAACAAATGGCCACGTTAATGTGTGAACAAAATCTTACTGGAAAATATCTCACTACAATCCTTTGTGTGTAAAATGTGAAGGTGGACAAAACTGAGTCAGGACTGATGTCACAATTATAAATGTGTTGTGAAATATAGCGCTTTACTAGGGTCTTATTTCAGACATTGGAATCGCTGCACTTTTGTGTGCTTATTAGTGTCTCAAAAGAGACTGAGAAAATTAACAGAACAAAGATGAACTTTGTCTTTCTTCATCAGACCTGTCTTTGTCAAACCTTTCTTTTTATATGCAAATAGATTCTCCAAAGAATGCAATTGATAATATCTAAAAATAAGAAAATTGTGCCCAATTCTATATTGTGTAGTCACAAAATCTTTAAATTGAGCAATGATTTGACCCGTGCTCTCAGCGTTTGCAGTTTATTGAACGTCCACAGCATCTAAGTTGATGACTGGTTTCCAGTTTGGTCTTGTTGCTGTCACACAATGATCCCGCCAGCACAGCAGGAGCTGCAGGGCCAATCTGAAAGATCAGTGAGATTATAACAAATGATTCTGGACAAATGACTCAGCAGAGACCCTCTTGAGACCAGCAAATAAAATTATTTTTTAATTCATACTATTTTAATATAATATGATTTATATTATGATTATAATGTAAATTATATTATAATGGCTAGGAATGGCTTTTGATCTCATGATGATTCAGCATTATTTAGAGGATGAAAGATTGTTGAAGGAGTAGAAGAAGGATCAGAATGTAGAAAGATGGGATGTGCATTAGGGAACAAGACGGCAAGAGCACTATCAGTGTTGAAATGATGGGAAGGAGAACATAGATGGTTAAAGAAACTAATGTTAAGAAAGAAAACTGAAGTGAAAAACCTAAACAGAAAGAACTTCTTTACCTTCTATTTGTGCAAAAATCTTTAATGAGAAAAATTACAATGCCCAGTTAAATGATTAACCTGATTGCTGTAACTTGAATAGGCTGAATTCATTCAAGACCTAATCATTTACATTCCAATCTCAAACCCAGGGAGAGAGAGGAGGTGCGAGCTTTCCATTGTGATGCAATGACAAACAAAGGGGTGCAAGTTTTAGCAACCTCCTCACTGGGAGCGTTAGATGGGATGGGATCTGATCGGGGAAGTTATTTACCGGGAATGTAATGAAAAGCTGTGTGTTATGTTAATCTCAGACATTGACTCCACAGGATACACACCACAGAGATCCAAATGGTCAAGAGTTTGAAAGACACCATAAATACCAAAGAACCTGTTGCTCTAAACCCAGATCTGGCTTGTATAAACAGCATCATTCAAAGAGATCCCCCAGGGGACCTGAGTGTGATAATGATCACAATACAGCAGATTGAGTAAACGCAACTGCAACAACAGCTTAAGGTGTAACGGGTCTGACTGCATTTACACACCAGCAGTCAGATCTGACCATTATAAATCAGTTTATTTGACCTTTTTCCTTTACAGAAACATAATCATGATGATCCATGTCTTTGTAAACTAAAACAAATTCTCTCATAATGGCATAAAACCTTAACAGATTAAAGCCATATGCAACAACTGTCTGGCTAAGGCCATTAAAGAAAAAATAAGATAGCACCATCTATCTTAGTGAAATTTGTGTAAAGGTCCAATATTAGACTGTGTTTCTCTCTGTGTTTCTCTCTCTGTGTTTGTTTTCCTTTCAGGCTGATGGCTGCCACTCTTCAGACCCAGACTCCACAAGGGTCTGGGCTGGCCGGCATCAGCCAACATACACACACAACTTAACATAGGAGATGGGAGTGAAGATACTTCATGAAGCCATTCACACCCCACAGCACACATAGCTACATGGCTTCCCAGTGTAAAAACTGGAACTAAATTATACAACACAGATTATGGTGGGATAGACACCACCCATCTCCTATACACAACATACACACACACACACACTTTTAACTCTAAAACCACACAACATCTCTACCTGGAATAGATCATAGGACTATCCAGGGCAAAATCATTAATATAATGCAAATCTATCATACATTATTCACCTTCATACATATAGGACAAGGGCAATTATTTTCATAATTCCTTTTCAGTTAGGTTGAACAAGTTTATGGCTTACAGCCATGTCAACTTTCTATATGTATTCCATGTAAGGTGTATAAAACATGTGCATGGCTATCAACACACATCAATTGATTGACAATTAATTGATTAGTAAATTGATGGACAAAATCTTTATTATGTCCAGTCAGTGGTATTGTTGCAAACTGGGAGGGCCCCTAGTTTCCAACATATCACTAATGACAATGAAAATATATCTAAAAGAGTTAGATGCAGAGGGCAGGCATTTCTATCAATTAATAAAACAATTCTCAGTCAGACCTGCCTTACCTTATTGAGTGTGTCTTAGCCTGTACATCAAATGCACAGAAGATGAGTGCAAAAGCTAAACTAGAGATTTTAAATCTCTGTTTCTGTAAATCTCATTCTCTAAGTGATTTGATTGAAATATTAGCTTTCAGTAATGATTTGAAAGTAAAAACCAACTGATATAGACACTTTTATAATAACAATTATTAAATTGTGTAATTCCATGTGTAATTATGTGATATATTTTGATTATGCATACTTCTGGTAAATATACTTGTTATATTGATGTTTTGTTACCCTTCCTGTAATTCATCCAGACCACGTTTAAATTCCACTTCCATGTCAGTGGCAGTGAAGAATCTGGCTATCAAATGAGACCTCACTAAATATTTGACCCTGAGAAATGAGACCGTATTTACCACTCGCACTTCTGACATGAGTTTATCATGTGTTGTTATTCTTATGTTCTTGTGTTTATCCAACAACTCTCTTTTCCCATCTCACAATAACCAGAAAGTCATCAGTGTTCAATTATTGCATGGTTATTCAGAAGTTGTTCAGGTGTCTCACACACAATGGAGCATCATCAGTGAAATGATTCCTTCACCCATGGAGATCTGACCTGCCCGGCAAACCAAACCTTCTGCTTGAAGGTGACCGAGGACTTCTCAAGGGTCAGCTACCTAAGAATCCTGGGGAGGACAGGACACAGATGCTTCCTCAAAGTGTAAAGACACTTTCCACTGACACTTTCTGCTAATGGACACAACAGACTTGGGACAACAAGTCATTCTACAGACTGAAAACTATCACAATCAAGTGCAGGTGGAAGCAAACCTGACCAACAGGATCATAGATATCCTGTCCAATTGCGACAGCATCCAGTCAGCGCAGTACGCCTACACCTAAAGGGACTGTGCCAGAGGTGTGTTTTCATCTTCATGTTCAGTCTGTCTTAATGTTGTTATTTCAGGTGACTACTTGATTCCTGCACCCATGGACTTGTGCTGTTAACAAGGATCAGCACCATGAACACTATGGAAACAACATCCAAAATATGGAAACAGGGAATATCCAAATATGTCCCCTTGGAAACTCATATGAATTTGTCCCAAGGGGCCAGGGTCGTCTGTAAGGACCGGTTTTACTGCTAAGACAAAAGCTGAGATCCAACACCCTGCATTAAAACAATAAAACTCAATCTGAAGAGAAGATCTCATAGAGAAACTGTAGGACACCGCCCTGACCAAAACCCTCTCCCCTCTCTACCTCCCTTTCCCCCTTCCCCCTGATTCAAGTCCCAGAATGCAGATATACTACATATGATTTATCTTGTGAATCTATTGTTTTATCCCTTTCATGTCTGGTGTCTTTTTAAAGGTCATAGTGCGATTGGTAAAATGGTCTCAACATCACTGAAGTCACTGATAGGGTTAGAAAGATTGAAACATATGAGAATTGTGTTCTCTTTTTGAGTGGTCTCTCCAAAGATATCTGATCTTTCCCCCCAAACTAGGTGTTTGTGTTGCAAATAGTTACAACCCTTTGTTCTGGTCTGGGTATTTAAGGAAGGGTAGCAGGGCTGCCATTGGGGGAATATTCTGTAGACAGAAGCCCCCATGCAGTGTTGTGTCAGTGTCATAAGAGACACGCACACACACTGTATGTATTGTGCCAGATATGACTCTTTGAAACTATTTTCATATTACTTAATTGTATTTTATGCTGAAAGTTGTGTACCATGGATTCATGTTTAATTATGTTCTTTAAGTTCTGTCTGGCCAAAATAAATGTTAATCTTGATTTATTCTGTATTTTTCATAAATCATTACTCAAGTAGTGTCGCATGAGGAGTTTTGTAGGAGTTTCCGTAAATCTTTCTGTCAGGGCAGATTCATACCGAGGACCCCATGACCGGAGCATGGCGCTAAGCATGAGGGCAATCTGATTTCTGGGTGTCACTGTTATTATCAAGTTACAGCTCTCGTGACTATTACTAAAATTACATTTTCTGTTATGAGTAAGCATTTGCGACTCACTTAAAGGTAAAATAGTTCACTCTGTAATCCTCTGTAATATCAGAACTGACTAATTTGCGTCCGTGAGGTAATGTAATTATAATCGCGAGCATTATCCTCTGAGCGACTCCGGGTCCCATGGAGGAACGAGTATTTGAAATTAAGAGATACTAAGAGAAATCAAAGATCTAAATTAAATCACAACTAAACTTATGATCAGCTGTTAAGTTACAAATGTAACAAATGTAACAAAGTTACAAAGAATTGGAGTAAGATCAAATTATTCATGGAGTCAGATTTAAAATTTGATGGTCATAAATTAAGTGAATCCAACAGAAGTGCTGAGAAGGCGAACGCGCAGAAGTCCTTCGACCAGGCCGTTAGATTCCGTCCTTGGGCTAACGGATGGACCTTACACCATCAAGAACACAAACATTACACTTATCTTTTCCACTTCATTGTAAAATAAGACCCACATGAAGCAGTGAAAGAGGAAGTATGAGCACTACTAAGGGGCTAAACCAGCTCACTTTACATTAAATACCCTCATCAACACTGAAGAGAACTTCAGCACTCCAGAGAAACCTTCCCAGAACAGCATCATGATCATCTCTGTGCTTTTGCTAGTCATCCTGCTACCATATCTTCTATTGCATTATGTCTTCTACATTATTTGCACAAATGTGCACTTTTAATGTGAATTTAATGCATTTTTTTTAACATTGCTATCAGTGCTGTCATTGATTTGATCTGAAGGGACATTTGGTAAATTCTTTAGCCACCTTTCCACCGTCGGGCCGAGCGGTTCTTAGAATGGTGAGGAACAGTCCCAGTTGTGTTTCCACTTGAGCCTGGTACGGCACGGCACGGTTACAAACCGTTCAAGGCCACTCAGGATTGGTCACTTGTCTGTTGCCTGGCTAACAGTTTCTCTGTAACTGGCTAAGCGCTCTATTTGAGCAACGTAAACACAAATTAATAATAAAATGAAAAGAAATATTGGTAACACTTTACAATACGGGTGCACTAATATGCATGAATTGATGCTTAACTAATGCACAGATAATCATGAGTTAATGTATGACTCATGAAGAACTAAACCATTCATTAATGATTACTGCATCAGCAACTAATGAACATTATATATGATCAATAAATTAAGTAATCATTAAATTGTTAAAAAATGTGACCCACAACAGGTCAAAGCCATGCATTTTAACTTCCAGTTGTCTGCTTTAATTAATCATTAGCTAACAATTTGCAAAGGTATCATTATGTTATGACAAATCGTTTTGCTAATGCTAATGATTAATGCAGACAACTGGTTGAAATGCATGACCCATTGTGGTAATTAACACTTTAATTTACATGATTAGTTAATATGATATGTTATTAGGGAATAATCAGAAAGGAGTTTCTCAGAGAAAAATTGCAAAGAGTTTGAAGTTATCATCATCTACAGTGCATAATATCATCCAAAGATTCAGAGAATCTGGAACAATCTCTGTGCGTAAGGGTCAAGGCCGGAAAACCATACTGGATGCCTGTGATCTTCGGGCCCTTAGACGGCACTGCATCACATACAGGAATGCTACTGTAATGGAAATCACAACATGGGCTCAGGAATACTTATTGGTGAACACAATCCACCGTGCCATTCGCCGTTGCCGGCTAAATCTCTATAGGTCAAAAAGAAGCCATATCTAAACATGATCCAGAAGCGCAGGCGTTTTCTCTGGGCCAAGGCTCATTTAAAATGGACTGTGGCAAAGTGGAAAACTGTTCTGTGGTCAGATGAATCAAAATTTGAAGTTCTTTTTGGAAAACTGGGATGCCATGTCATCCGGACTAAAGAGGACAAGGACAACTCAAGTTGTTCTCAGCGCTCAGTTCAGAAGCCTGCATCTCTGATGGTATGGGGTTGCCTGAGTGCGTGTGGCATGGGCAGCTTACACATCTGGAAAGGCACCATCAATGCTGAAAGGTATATCCAAGTTCTAGAACAACATATGTTCCCATCCAGACGTCGTCTCTTTCAGGGAAGACCTTGCATTTTCCAACATGACAATGCCAGACCACATACTGCATCAATTACAACATCATTGCTGCGTAGAAGGATCCGGGTACTGAAATGGCCTGCCTGCAGTCCAGATCTTTCACCCATAGAAAACATTTGGCGCATCATAAAGAGGAAGATGCGACAAAGAAGACCTAAGACAGTTGAGCAAATAGAAGCCTGTATTAGACAAGAATGATACAACATTCCTATTCCTAAACTTGAGCAACTTGTCTCCTCAGTCCCCAGACGTTTGCAGACTGTTATAAAAAGAAGAGGGGATGCCACACTGTAATGCAGGGTCAGAGGCAGTGGGATCCATTTGCAGCTTTTTATTAAGAGCAATCGTCGTCAGACAGGCAGGGGTAAATCACCAGCAACAGAAGATCAGAGACAAGGCAGAGACAAAACGATGAGGCAGGCAGAATTCAGGGCAGGCAGCAATGGGTCATAAACAAGATAAACAGTCCGAGGTAATACACAAGAATCAGCGTAATCACAGGGTAACCGCTCAGAGATGCCAGCCAGGACCAAACAAAACTTCGCACTGAGGAGATGGGAGTGGGAGAATTTATAGTCCACAAGAGTGTTATCAGGTGTACAGGTAATCAGAGCAGAGCATGGGATTATGGGAAGTGGAGTCCTGGGGATCTAGTATTCGGGTGAGGGAGCCCTCTGGCGGTGATCGGAGGGGACCACAGAGACCGTATTTGTGACACACACAGTGGGAAACATGGCCTTGTCCCAACTTTTTTGAGATGTGTTGATGCCATGAAATTTAAAATCAACTTATTTTTCCCTTAAAATTATACATTTTCTCAGTTTAATCTATGTTGTATTCAGTTTAATCTATGTTGTATTCTGAATAAAATATTGAAATTTGAAACGTCCACATCATTGCATTCTGTTTTTATTCACAATTTGTACAGTGTCCCAACTTTTTTCCACTGGTCCAGTAAGAAGTCTCTGTGCAAACGGAAATCGAAAAGCTGCTGTTCTACTCTGTAAATGTATGAGTCCATGTCCTCCCTCTTCCTTGGGCAAATACAAAACAGATTTTGGAACTGTCATGGTTCATAAGTTCATTGTCTCTTTTCTCGCTGTGTTTGTGTGGTTGTGTTGGAGGCGTGGTCACTGATTACTAGGATCTGATCGTCTTCACCTGCTGCACTCATTTTCCACCGCATATATACATGTCACTCACATACCCTTGCTGTCAATCATTGCAGTTGTCCTGTGGGTTCCTGGCTGTCGGTGTGTTCTGGAGTGTTTTGTGGCTTCGTTCCAGATTCCTGGATTCTGCTGGTCCGTGTGCCTGTTGCTTCCCTGCGTTGCTGTGTCTGCTGTTCCTCCCCTGGCCACCGCTGCCCTTTCGGACGGGACCTGTTCACCTGTGCAACTGAACCTTTTTCTGTGCATTGTCACTGTGATTTTGAGAGTAATAAATTACTGTACTGTACTACTCGCTATTGGGTCTTCCTGTTTTCTGTCAGCGAGCGTAACAGGAACCCAATGCAGCCTGTCCCAAAAAAAATCTATTAAAATTGACTGAATTTTAAACAAAAAATCTGATGGAGGATCAACACAAATTAAGCATTTATTAGCATTCATTTCTCAAGGCAACCTATAATTTTTTTCAATAACCCCTTCAAAAAATGGTGTACAGTCATTTCTTTTCACAAAAACACTCCAAGGTAATTAAACCCCTCCCTAGTCCAGTTTAAGCCAACTGTGAGTTTCAGTTCTCCCCTTAACCCGCTCCCAATCAGTATGGCTTCACTTTTAGACCAGTTTACTTTTGCGGAAGAAACCATTTTGAAATCGTTTAACATTTGAGGCAACAAATCCACATCTCTGACATCATCGGCATATGTTGATATTTTAAACACATTAGAACAATTTGAAACATATAATCCATACTGGTCTGTTCTTAATTTATTTAAAAGAGGCTCTATTGACAAAGCATAGAGCATACCAGACAAAGCACACCCCTGTCTAACACCTCTAAACACTTTAAAAGGAGCACGTAAGTCACCATTAACTTTCAAAATACTTTCAACATCACAGTACAAAACCTTCATCATAGAAATAAAGCTGGCTAAAACCAAAAGCTGCTAAGACATTCCATAAATATTTATGCTCAACCCAGTCGAATACCTTTTCTTGGTCTATTGACACTATACCAAAATCTAAATTGAGACTTTCACCAATGTCTAAAACATCCCTAATAAAAGAAATGTTATCACAAAGTCGTCTACCAGGTATACAATAGGTCTGGTCAGGATGGATAACTTGTTCCAAAACACCACCCAACCTAATAGCCAGAACCTTGGAGAGCAATTTGTAATCACTGCACAGCAAACTCGCCGGCCTCCAGATTTTAATATCATTCAAGTCTCCTTTCTTTGGTATCAAAGTGAGAACCGCTCTATGGCAACTTATGGGTAGCCGCCCATTGGCTAAGCTCTCCCCAAGCACCTCCAGCAGATCCGGACCCACCTCCAACCAAAAAGACTTGTAAAAGTCAACTAGTAATCCATCAAACCCAGGCGCTTTGTCACACTCCATACTTTGGAGAGCTATTTCCAACTCCTCCAGAGTTAAAGCTTTACTGTGTTCAGCATTAGCTGCTTTGGATAACTGGGGTAAATTATCCAGGAAGACATTACCATCTGTTTTTCCAGGCATTAGTTCGCTTTTGTACAGTTTTTCATAAAAACAATTGCTCTTATTTTAATGTCAAAAGGGTCTGACAACAAGACTCCAGCATCTGAGCGCAAGACGTGAATAAATCTTCTCTGCCCATTTTTCTTCTCTGAATTAAAGACAAATTTTGAGGGTGCATCCATCAATTCTACGATTTGAAAGCGTGACCTGACCAGAGATCCTTGTGTAACTGTGTCTAACATTTCAGCTAATATGTTTATTATTATTATTATTATTATTACTACTAAAGGTTTCAAAATGGGTCAAATTTCCTGTACTGTCAGCAATCCCCTGAAGTTCAACTAATTTTTCTCTATCATTTTTATTGAACAGGTTATGTCCCTCGTGATGTTGCAAGTATATTGTTGGCACGGCTGTTTTACCTGTACTTTTGCAATGTCCCACCACTGCTGCAAAGACTTGAAAGAAGATTTCGTAGTTCTAAAATTATTCCAGAAGTGTCTTTAAAATGATTGTCACATAATAAATTGTTATTAAAATGCCAGTACGCACTTTTTGGCTTAATGGAGCTCAAAGATGAAATAAAAGGTGGCACATTAGATATAGTCACTTTTTTCGAAGGAGTAGAAAGAGGGAGGACTGGGTTAATAATACCATTAACCACTACCCCATTTTCCACCAGCTGGTTCGCCTTCACAAACACAACAATAGCGCTGTACATACGTGACGCGGACATAATGTTCTCAGGCCCAATCACTTCTGCTACAGCCAGACTACACTCTTCTATACTGACCGCTAAATCAAAACTCCCGCTATAAAACTCCCGCTAGCCATGCTCCCAGTACAAAACCGGGAGCATACACCCTAGAATATTATACACCTCTTTATACCCTCCCAAAAAAAAAAATCAACAAAAAAACATTAAAAAAAAAACAGTAAACTAACTTAAAGTTAAATCACCCCCCAAAAAAATCTGCAGAGAGAGAGAGAGAGAGAGAGAGAGAGAGAGATTTCAATACCTCTTTATTTATTCAGAGTAGAATCTTCTACAACACAATAACCCTCTATTTCCAAAAAGAAAACAAAAAAATAAACAAAACAAGATAAATGCAAAGAACAATTAACACAAAACCTTCCTCCTAAAAAAAAAAAAAAAAAAACATATCATTCTCCACAACAAAACACAAAACATTTTTAAAACACCAAATGTTTGTGAACCCTTATACATTATTTGTAGTACTATAAATCGTCACAATCTAAGGACTCTTCCATCTGATTTCTTCTACTGAGGTAGATAGCCATTTTTGCTTGACTCAATATGAAATTAAACAACTGACATTTCACTCTCCACTTCTGACTGTATCTAAAGCCAAGAATAAACAATTGCTTAGAAAATGTTTCTCCAAACATCATGGACATTTGTTGTAACAACTGAAGAAAAGAACACAATCTACTACAATCCAAAAAACTGTGAGAAACTGTTTCCCACTTCAAACAAAAAGGACAATTTTCACTTACATTGGGATTAATAATAGAAATAAAAGCATTAACAGCCACAATACCATGTAAGACCCGCCATTGTAAATCTCTGACCCTTTTTGTCAACGGTGGTTTGTAAATTGCTCTCCACACAGGTCTGACCTCATTGTCAAGCTCTAGATGAGCTCTCCAAGGAGTGTCAGTCCGACCATTTAGTTTGCCTTTATTTAAAACTTTATCAAACATTCGATACATATGTTTTCCTCCCATGACATCAAACTCACTTGTGAGGGTCTCTCTGGACTCTAACAGTTGACCAGTACAGTCTTTAAAAACAGGAAGAAGAGTCAATACAGGAAAAGAATTATCAACAACTGGTTGACAGTGTCCATTACAGTAGCCACTTAGCAAAGATTTTTCAGTCTTTGTAAGTTCACACTTCCACGTGTTCAGCAGATGATTTATGAACCTGATAGATCTAACTCCCACATGAGAGGCTAGACCTGCAGAGTTTATCAAATTTGGTCAAATATCGACATCATCAGCATAAGCAGATAGTTTAAACACAGTTTCACACCCAGGAAAGGTTACACCCAAAAGAGATTGTCTTAATTTGTGCAGGAGAGGCTCTATGGCCAAAGAGTACAGCATGCCAGTGCCCATGTCTGACACCCCTCTGAACTTTAAAGGGAGCTCTTAAACCACCGTTGATCTTTAAAATACTCTCAGCGTCACTGTATGAGACTCGAATCATGTTTATAAGACCAGAGTTGAACCCAAACGCATCTAGCGTTTGCCACAAGTACTGATGTTCAACTTTGTCAAAAGCCTTTTCTTGATCTATTGAAATCAAACAAATTTCACAGCCCAGTGAATTGGAGAGATCCAAAACATCTCGAATTAGAAAAATGTTGTCAGATATCAACCTATTGGGTATACAATAAGTCTGGTCAACATGAATAATATGCTCCATAACTTTTCTCAGCCAACACCTTTGACAAAAGTTTGTAGTCAATGCAGAGCAGAGCCACTGGTCGCCAGTTCTTAATTTCTTGTAAATTTCCTTTTTTGGGGGGAGAAGAGTAAGTATCGCTCTCCTGCAACTCAATGGTAAATGTCCTTTGCTTAAACTGTCTCTGAGAACAAGTAGCAAAATGGAGCTTTGCCACTCTCAAGGTTCTGCAATGCAGAAAATAACTTATCAGCAGAGACTTGTGCATCCAACTCTGCGTTAGCCTCCTTGGAAACCCTAGGTAAGCCATCATAGAAGGACTGCGCCACCTCTGGTCTCTCTTGGAACTCCTTTTTGAAAAGTTTCTCATAAAAAGCAACTGCACATTTACGGATATCCACAGACTCCTGCAACAGCTGCCCGGTGTTAGACCGCAGAGAATGCATGAGTCTCTTTTGTCCATTTTTCTGCTCAAGGCCGAAAAAAATGAATAAATGAGCGGGTGCATCCATTTTTACAATATTTTGATAACGGATGCGAACCAGAGCACCTTGGGCAGAAAAACCCAACAGGTTAGATAGAGCTGACTTTTTCAATTTTAGAACTTTAAAATGTTGTCCTTCTCCTGTGGAGTCTGCCAAATCTTGCAGATTCACCATTTCTCTCTCCAAAGCTTTCATAGACCTTGTCATGTCCCTTGTGACATTGAGAGTATACTGTAGGCTGTTGTAAAGAATTGTATTCAGATTTGGTTTCTGTAGAACTACACCAAAAAAAGTTAAAAGCATTTTTAAAAACACTATCAGAAAGTAAAGACATTCAAATGCCAATAGGCACTTTTACATTTCACATCTTTTATAAAGATAGAAACTTGTACAAGGGAATGGTCTGAAATACCAACTGGATGTATTGAACAATATTTAAGTACATTGCTCTGATGTTTGAAGCAATATAATCTATCATTAGCCAATTATAAAATATTATCTTTTACATGAGACCAAGTACACTCACCTAAAGGATTATTAGGAACACCATAATAATACTGTGTTTGTCACTTTCAGAACTGCCTTAATTCTACGTGGCATTGATTCAACAAGGGGCTGAAAGCATTCTTTAGAAATGTTGGCCCATATTGATAGGATAGCATCTTGCAGTTGATGGAGATTTGTGGGATGCACATCCAGGGCACGAAGCTCCCGTTCCACCACATCCCAAAGATGCTCTATTGGGTTGAGATCTTGTGACTGTGGGGGCCATTTTAGTACAGTGAACTCATTGTCATGTTCAAGAAACCAATTTGAAATGATTCGAGCTTTGTGACATGGTGCATTATCCTGCTGGATGTAGCCATCAGAGAATGGGTACATGGTGGTCATAAAGGGATGGACATGGTCAGAAACAATGCTCAGCTAGGCCGTGGCATTTAAACAATGCCCAATTGGCACTAAGGGGCCTAAAGTGTGCCAAGAAAACATCCCCCACACCATTACACCACCATCAGCCTGCACAGTGGTAACAAGGCATGATGGATCCATGTTCTCATTCTGTTTACGCCAAATTCTGACTCTACCATCTGAATGTCTCAACAGAAATCGAAACTCATCAGACCAGGTCACATTTTTCCAGTCTTCAACTGTCCAATTTTGGTGAGCCAATTGTAGCCTCTTTTTCCTATTTGTAGTGGAGATGAGTGGTACCCGGTGGGGTCTTCTGCTGTTGTAGCCCATCCACCTCAAGGTTGTGCATGTTGTGGCTTCACAAATGCTTTGCTGCATACCTTGGTTGTAACGAGTGGTTATTTCAGTCAAAGTTGCTCTTCTATCAGCTTGAATCAGTCGGCCCATTCTCCTCTGACCTCTAGCATCAACAAGGCATTTTCGCCCACAGGACTGCCGCATACTGGATGTTTTTCCCTTTTCACACCATTCTTTGTAAACCCTAGAAATGGTTGTGCGTGAAAATCCCAGTAACTGAGCAGATTGTGAAATACTCAGACCGGCCCGTCTGGCACCAACAACCATGCCACGCTCAAAATTGCTTAAATCACCTTTCTTTCCCATTCTGACATTCAGTTTGGAGTTCAGGAGATTGTCTTGACCAGGACCACACCCCTAAATGCATTGAAGCAACGGCCATGTGATTGGTTGATTAGATAATTGCATTAATGAGAAATTGAACAGGTGTTCCTAATAATCCTTTAGGTGAGTGTATATTGACGCTGAGTAGTATGAAAAAGCCTCCAAACATCACATAGATTATTTGTTTCAATTAATTTGACAAGACATGTCTTACTGGCTCCACGTGGCTCTGGGTGGTTTCTATCTAAATTTGCATTTGCAGTGCAGTTAAAATCACCACCCAGGAACATGTATTCTTCATCACTACATTTACTAATAACAGTATTAAGGGTGTTTAAAAAGACCAGTCTTTCTGTGCCTACAGTCGGAGCATATACATTAATAAACATCAGTTTTACATTTTCAAATACAGCTTGTATTTTTAACAAGCGACCCTCAATAATTTCCTCTGTAACACAAGAAATGGGTAAAAAAATCTCTAGAAAACAAGATTCCAACTCCACCACTTTTACTATTTTTATGACTGAGAAAAACTTCCCCATCCCATTCTTTCTTCCATGCAGTTTCATTTTCAGCAGTGCTATGTGTTTCTTGTAAAAAACCAAAAACAAAATGACATTTATTTTCTTACCTTTAAACTAACTGAAAAGAGAAGCTCTCTTCGCATCCTCTAACTTTTATCATTAGTTATTTAAGACGAAACACTTCTTGGTCAGTAATGGTTGATTGGTCAGTGTGGTCTGTGTTTTTCATGAATAGTTTAACTGAATTAAGGAACAACTTTAAATCCGGGGAAAAAAAACATCAACTTTCACAGATCTCATGCCTTTTGTTCTTTGTAAGAATGATTGGATTCTGGCGAAAGAACACTGCAAAAAATTTTTTTTCTTACTTAGTATTTTTGTCTTGTTTTAAGTCCAAATATCTAAAAATTCTTAAAACAAGAAGCATTTACTAGACAAGCAAATGTTGTTGTCTTGTTTTGGGAAAATAACTCAAAATTAAGTGAGTTCTTGCTTAAAATAAGCAAAATAATCTGCCAGTGGGGTAAGAAAAATAATCTTAATTTAAACAGAAAACAAGATTATTTTGCTCACCCCATTGGCAGATTATTTTGCTTATTTTAAGCAAAAACTCACTTAATTTTGAGTTATTTTCTAATTTTTAGATATTTGGACTTAAAACAAGACAAAAATACTCAGTAAGAAAAGCATTTTTTTGCAGTGTAAGCACTCTCCACATCCATCACTTTCACAATCCTGTGAGTTTATTAAACAGCTCATTGGATTTATCTTTGACACTTTTGTAACTTGTTCAGTTTTTGATTTATTTTCTGGATTTTTCCTCTTGGTTGACAATTTAGAAAGATCAGCATCCATCAAAACATCTTCCTCATTAAACAGCACAGACTCTGCTACTCTAGTCACGGTGTGACCAACATTGAAGTCTGCTCCTACGTCATCTTGTATTTTTTTTTTCACTCGCTAAATCTTCCATCACTTCATTTTCTTTATAACTACTATCTTCCTGCACAATATCGTGCGGTTCATCCAGGAAAGAGGCTCCGCTTTCAGCCTGAACAGACGACGGTCCCGCTGCATCAGCAACTGTCCGAATCTCAGCTACTCTCTCCGGGGCACGAATGAATCACATGCCCTACAGTACCGCACCCAAAACATTTCACCGTTTCTGATGTTACGTGAACAGTATAATCAAACTCATCAACTTTAAACTAAAACACCAAGTTCAATTCTTCATCACTCTTTTTAAGAATCATATGAACTTGTCTCTTAAAAGACACAACGTGTTTAAGATGAGGAGATTTACAACTGATGGGAATCGACTTTATTGGAGACACACATTTTTCGTGTCTTCCCAGCTCCTCTTTTTCCAAAAGCTCATTTTTCAGAAACGGGGGTATATTAGAAAGGATGACATTTTTGGCAGGACTTAGGCTACTAGTGACAAAACTGGTATATAGGTACCTTGAATCACAAGCCCACTCTCAAGTAATTGATTTACTTTGTCCACATTGTCTATAAAAATCACCACGGCACTATTCATCCTAGAAGCAGATTTAACACTCTCATAGCCAACAACTTCACCTACCGCCAGACTACACTCTTCAACCCAACACCTGTCAGGCGGAGACAGTTTAATAGTGTCTGTGTAAACTAAACTGTTCACTTGCAGCCATGCTGACCAGCCACGCTGGTGGCAGCCGCCACCTTCACAAAAGAAATAAAAAAAAATTAAACCCCACCAAACACTATTTCTCTAAACAATACTACAAAAACTTCAACAGAGAAACAAAGAGTTTAGGAAAAAAAGAGAATTAGAAAACTCACAATCTTCAACACGCTCTCAGCAGCACTCACCAACACGCTCACTCCCAACACGTACGCACTCACACACAGAGGGAGAGAGCACTCACACACAGAGGGAGAGAGGTGACTTTGTCACTTTGTTGCTGAGAAATGCCATGCAGTTTTTCAGTACTGGAACTATTTGATCGATAAAATCCTCCGGGCAGTGCTGATAACACGTTTCTTTGTCTTTATTTGTGTGTGTGCATGGGGGTTTGAGAGAGAGCAGGAGAAATTGATAGATTGAAAAGGAGAAATTTGTCTGCATTGGATTGTCCTTGTATCCTGCATCAAATGTATAGATCTTGGCCTTTTTGGAATGATATTGTAACTTTTAAGGGTAACAAACTGCATATCTGTAATATCTGCATAGCTGTAAAATACTCAAGTACTAAAATGCCCCTTACAAAAAAATAAGTTTACTTCAAAGTTCCTTTTATTAAGTATACTTAAGTGAAGTTCAAGTATTTTTAAGTGTACTTTTGGGAGTAAGTATGCCAATATCAGTGTACTAGTAGCATCATACTTGCACTTGCACTTTAAGTATAGGCTACTACTATGTTCCTATTTAGGTGTTCATTTTTATACTTGAAATATAACTTTAATTTTTTTCTTTTTTTATCATTTTCACAAAAATGTCACAACCCCAGATTACAGAACAGAGCCTCTTCTTTAAAATGCTAGCTTTATGCATTTTTTTTTTTTTTTTTTATCAACATTTGAATGTGGAAAAAAAAAGCTAAATTTTTTACGAAAAGTTCAAAGACTACTTACGGATCGTATTCAGAACGATGATCAAAACAGCTGGATCGCTTCCATCAGCACACCTAAAACTTCCCAGTCGTCTCTTCCTCATCTCTACCTCTTCCTGGGTTTGACATTTCATTCGGTAACATTTGGCAGTTTTGATTTATATGCTGTTTGATGTTTTATGATTGCATTATTTTACATTTGCATAAGCAATCTTCTGATGCTTGTTTCTGCTTCGTCTTCGCATTTGTACATTCTGTACTCTTTCAGAAGATGCGTAATTGCACCCCCTACCGTATAACAGTGAAAACATGGATTGCTGGAAAATTCAGTCAATGGCTGAGAAAGAGTGAAATAGATTTTAAGTAAATTCCTATGTTCACTGCAGTGGACTACACAAATATTCACATACTCCGAATTAGGAACATATCTTATTTTTTTTATAAATCAATATTAGCAAACAAATCTGGCAACACTTTACAATACGATTAATGCACAATTAATGCACAAATAATCATGAGTTAAAGGGCACCTATTATGCAAAATTCACTTTTACATGGTGTTTGGACATAAATGTGTGTTGGCAATGTGAGAACACAGTCACCCTACAATGATAAAAATCCACCCACTCCTATTTTATCCCCATTAAAACAAAGCTCACTCATCATCCATGCCGTTTTCATTTTCTGAGGAATGTGACGTCACATTCCTCATGCCCCGCCCATGGTTGCTGTCTGACAGTCCTGCACAGTACTGTCGCAAGGGCCGTGCCAGGTGTGTGACCGTACAAGGCCTCGCGCCTCACCAGTAGGGATGGCTGACGCGAAACTGACATTTCGCCGCTTTGGCGAGATCCCGAAGCACAGATGTTTCGAAACATTGCTCCGAACTGTGATTCAAAACACCCATGTCACGTGACTACGGTTAAATGAAGCTTCAAGTGTTTCATCAGGTGGCGCCTGTCGAAACTGCGTTTGATTGAAAGGGGTGGGAACAAACCACACAGTCACACATCTGTATAAACCTAATTCCCCACAGTTTAAAAGTGAAGTTAATAACATCATTAACATTCACCTCGTGGGTTTTTGTGAGAGGAGAGAGAATTTGTGATAGCAGTGATTTTGTGATTTATAGTGCGCTTTGGTTAGTTATATTTAGGCTTTAAATTAGATACATTGACTGATAGATATAGACAGTGACAGATAGTTAGGATAGATATAGTGACACATTCATATAGGCTAAGTTAGATAGTGACAGATAGCACAGCACAAGTTAGAGATATAGAATTATATAGATTCAGAAGTAATATATAGATAAATATATTAATAGAATAGATAAAAATGGAGGCTCCATGTAAGAGATGCCGTACATCTGTGGTGTGGGAGCATTTCCATTTGGAAACACCAAATAAAGTGAGATGTGTGTATTGTGTATTGTATTGTGATAGGCAGCTAGATTTTGCCCAGAATGCATAATCCATTAATTTATTGTGAGAGGATTTTTTCAAAGGCTGGAGAAATTATATGTAAAAAAAAAAAAAAAGAAGAAGAAGTTGGCTAAGTCCTTCAACAGCAGAGCAATTCATATTTTTTAAATTAAAATGTTATGTAACAAATGTGACACATTGAGGCTTTATTTATTTTATTAATCTTCATTTTTCATGAAAAAAAAACCTATAGTTTTTCACAATGAGAAGGCTACAGGTTACAAAACCAAGACCATGTAGTTGTCAGACAGATGTTAAAAAACATTTTTGTTTATATGGATCATTGTCCATGTGTACTAACTATATGTATGTGCACATTGCACTTTTTTCTGTTTTTACCTGCTTAAGGTTGTATGGTTATGTTAACTGTTACTGCAATTGTCTGGAGCACGCTCCCAAGAATTTCACTCTCCAAGGCACATGTGCTTTGGTGATGTGACAATAAACTAAACTGAACTGAACTTGTCAAGGTTATTTCAGATCAACACATGCAAGTGACCACTAGGTGACGCCATAGAGACGGGTGTCGGATTGCTTCGAAGCTTCGAAACAATATTGCACATTTGCTTCAACTGTTTCAGTGCTTCACAAAGTCTCGGTCTGCCCATCACTACTCACCAGGGCCGTGCATAGTAACAGCTGACTTGATGTAAAAGCCAATAGTTAAAGTTCATGTTTTGTCTATGATAGTTAAAAGACAAAGCTAAAAATGTGTATCGTGATGCTGCGTTATTCTGCTTGTTAAAAATGTATACAGTAACTTACAATATTTCTCTGTGCATGAAACTGTGTGTGACAGTGATTCATGCACATACATGTCAGTCAGCGTGGCATCACACGTCAAGTTTGTAGAGAGCTTTATTCAGTCCATTCAAATTCTGATTTTGGCCGCTTCTGAAATGGGTCAAACCATAGATATTACCTATGAAGATCAAGTAACTACACTAGAAATCCGCGCTCATTCAAGGATGTGCATTTATTGCATGGACGGAGAAAGCATGGTCGGACTGCACAAAAGGCTTTTTACTTAACACTATAAACTTAAATAAGCATATATAGCCTAACTATTACACACCTTTCGGAGCATCAGTGACAGCAACGGTAGCTAATTCAAGTGAAATTCAGGCCGTTTTGTAAACGCGTTTGACCCATTCATAATTTAGAACACAAAAAGTATAAAATGTGCGCACTGCACAGTTCAGTTACACAGTCAAACTTGTTGAACCTAATGCTGTTAAACTGAATATATATATATATATATATATATATATATATATATATATATATATATATATATATATATATATAAACACTCACCTAAAGGATCAGTAGGATCTGATCAACCAATCACATGGCAGTTGCTTCTGCAATTGCCTGCCATCTGCAATTTTCACACACAACCATTTCTAGGGTTTACAAAGAATGGTGTGAAAAGGGAAAAACATCCAGTATGCGGCAGTCCTGTCCTAGAGGTCAGAGGTGAATGGGCCAACTGATTCAAGCTGATAGAAGAGCAACTTTGACTGAAATAACCACTTGTTACAACCAAGGTATGCAGCAAAGCATTTGTGAAGCCACAACACACACAACACACTATAAGCCCCCTGCACGGACATGTGACAGCTCCACCCCCCTGCTGAATGAGCTGAACACTTTCTTTGCTCGCTTTGAAGCTCACAACAGCACCACTGCACAGAAGTCACCACCTCCTCCCGATGACCTGATGTTGTCACTGCCCAGGGACAGCGTGAGAAGATCCCTCAGCAGGGTCAACGCACGCAAAGCTCCAGGTCCTGACAACATTCCTGGACATGTATTGAGAGACTGTGCAGAGGAACTCACTGATGTCTTCACAGACATCTTCAACATCTCACTGAGTCAAGCTGTCGTCCCCACATGCTTCAAAGCAACCACCATCATTCCAGTCCCTAAGAAATCATCTCCATCCTGCTTCAACGACTACCGTCCAGTCGCACTTACCCCCATCCTTATGAAGTGCTTTGAGCGGCTAGTCATGCACCACATTAAGTCTGTCCTCCCCCCCTCCCTGGACCCCTACCAATTTGCATATCGGTCTAAACGCTCAACCGATGACGCCATCACCACCACCGTCCATTCAGCACTCACTCACCTGGAAAATAAAGACACTTATGTCAGAATGCTGTTCATAGACTTTAGTTCAGCATTCAATACAATCATCCTCTACAGCTCACTCAAAAACTGTCACAGCTGGGACTCAGCACATCGATGTGCAACTGGTTGCTGGACTTCCTGACGGAAGACCTCAGGCAGTTCGGGTCGGCAGTAACTCATCCAGCTCCATCATCATGAACACTGGAGCCCCTCAGGGATGTGTGTTGAGCCCCCTCCTTTTCACTCTGCTGACACATGACTGCACACCCATACACAACAGCAATCTCTTCATCAAGTTTGCGGACGACACGACCGTAGTTGGTCTCATTAGCAACGATGATGAGACAAACTTCAGGAGCGAGGTGAGCCGCCTGGCCAGGTGGGGTGGCGACAACAATCTCTCTCTGAACGTGAGAAGACGAAGGAGATTGTTGTTGACTTCAGGAGAATGCACACCCAGCACGCTCCTCTGACCATCAATGGTGTGACCGTGGAAAGGGTGAGGAGCACCAAATTTCTGGGTGTACATATCACAGAGGACCTCTCCTGGACCGCCAACACCACAGCACTGACCAAGAAAGCACAGCAGCGACTCTACTTTCTCCGCAAGCTGAGAAGAGCCGGAGCCCCAGCCCCATCATGCGCACCTTCTACAGAGGCACCATCGAGAGCATTCTGACCAGCTGTATCACTGTGTGGCACGGCGCCTGCAACGCATCCTGCCGTAAAGCACTTCAGCGCATAGTGAGAGCAGCTGAGAAGATCGTTGGTGTCTCTCTCCCACCCCCTCCAGGACATTTATAACTCCGCCTCTCCCACAAAGCCCTCATCATTGCGCAGAGACCCCACCCACCCATCGCACAGCCTCTTCAGTCTGCTGCCATCAGGTAGGAGGCTTCGCAGTCTCAAGCAAGGACCAGCAGACTGAAGGACAGCTTCATTCCCAAGCTGTCAGGGCATTGAACTCCCTCCCGACTCTGCCGACTCTCCCCTCTTCTGCCCCACGCACCTGATCTGGGAATCACCCCCCCCAGTTCTCCTCCCTTCATCTACCTCATTATATTGTCTCTCTGAGGAATTGGTCTCCCCTCTTACAGACTCTTTTTTTGCACACACTCTTATAATTTTATTTTATACCTGCACTGACTTAAATCTGAAATTGCACTATTGTTACTATTGTTTGCACTATTTGCCATCGCCACTTTACCTCTATAATTCATTTTATCCATCTTTTTTTTTTATCTTTCTTCTGTTGTTGTTACTGTTAAACAGTAACAACAACACTTTCTTCTGTTTGTTGTTATTGTTATTGTTTTGTTGTTGTTAGGCACCTAGGGTCTGAGAGTCATAGAATTTCAATTCTCTGTATGTATGTACTGTACGTATGGCAGAATTGACAATAAAGCTGACTTTGACTTTGAACCTTGACGTGGATGGGCTACAACAGCAGAAGACCCCACCGGGTACCACTCGTCTCCACTACAAATAGGAAAAAGAGGCTACAATTTGTAGAGACTCGAGACTCATCAGATCAGGCAACATTTTTCCATTCTTCAACTGTCCAATTTTGGTGAGCTCTAACAAATTGTTGCCTGGTCTGATGAGTTTCGATTTCTGTTGAGACATTCAGATGGTAGAGTCAGAATTTGACGTAAACAGAATGAGAACATGGATCCATCATGCCTTGTTACCACTGTGCAGGCTGGTGGTGGTGGTGTAATGGTGTGGGGGATGATTCTTGGCACACTTTAGGCCCCTTAGTGCCAATTGGGCATTGTTTAAATTATATATATATATATATATATATATATATATATATATATATATATATATATATATTTTATTTTTTTTTTTTTTTATCTACATAAACAACAAATTGTCCGTCACTATAGCGACAGTAGACCCCCCGGGGCCTCGCACATCACATTCGCACTGGGCCTCGCACGGGCCTGGTCCTGCATTACCATAGTTTCTTTGGTAATGTGTTGTACACTATCAACCATTTTCTCCACACTCCAGTAACGTTAGCTGCATAGTCAACAAGGTCTCCTCAGCAAACCTGGTGTTCTGTTTTTGGATGTATGAGTGAGCACAAGAGTCTTCATCTTCTCCCATCATCTGAGCCACTGAGGACACAATGGTTTTGTTTTATTTTTGAAGGTAATGCGACTCAAAATACACCTAAACACGTTTTTGACAGGCAGGCTTTGCTACAATGTTAGTTCTCAAGGATGGACCTGTGTCAACTCTTAATAATACTCTTACAATAAACGTCATACAACTCATCAGTAAAGTTTTGGCCATCATTCGGACAGGGTCTGCTACAACAGGCTTGTACTGTATACCTGCTCAATCTCCATGCAGCATATGCAGCATGCAGCATATAATCTCTGACTCTGTAGGCATTATTGTCTTACTCCAGTTCATACTGAACACCACTAGTACAGTTTCTGACAATCTCAGAGCATGAGATTGTCCTGACACCAGTGTATGAGCACATGAAGCTCCGCCCTCTTCTTGAAAAGGGGGCCGGGAGTAGCAGCTCATTTACATTTACAGGGACACACACTAAAACACCGCATTTTGGCAATTTTAAAACTGTATTTTGAGTATTTTGATCTAAAACTTCACATGCACACTCTGGGGACATCAGAGACTTATTTTACATCTTGTAAAAAGGGGCATAATAGGTGCCCTTTAAGTTTCACCTACTTAAACAAATTCTAAACAAATTGTTTAATATAATTTAAACAATTTGTTTATGTGGAATTATATATAAAAAATGTTTATACATATTTTATATATAATTCCACATAACCACTGCTTACCACATAACCACACCTTTAAGACAGGTTCAGGTTTTCGTCATGCACACTCTGGGGACATCAGAGACTTATTTTACATCTTGTAAAAGGGGCATAATAGGTGCCCTTTAAGTTTCACCTACTTAAACAAATTCATTATTTTGAGCATTAGGGTTTAATGTTGTAAATAATGTGTTCAGTTTCTAGCACAGACCGAATGTTTCACTTTTATATGAATCTTATAATGGAATTAAAGGGGTCAATCAAATAAGGTGTTCCTTATTTGGCTATGCATTGTCTCATTCCCTATTTAGAGAACCAAGGTTACATATGTAACCGAGATGATTCCTTAGCTTAAAGCATAGAATTTTTGGTCAAGCTAAAATATTTATACATATTTTATATATAATTCCACATAACCACTGCTTACCACATAACCACACCTTTAAGACAGGCTCAGGTTTTCGTCATGCACACTCTGGGGACATCAGAGACTTATTTTACATCTTGTAAAAAGGGGCATAATAGGTGCCCTTTAAGTTTCACCTACTTAAACAAATTCATTATTTTGAGCATTAGGGTTTAATATTGTAAATAATGTGTTCAGTTTCTAGCACAGACCGAATGTTTCACTTTTATATGAGTCTTATAATGGAATTAAAAGGGGTCAATCCATAAATGTTAAAATTGTTACAAACTAGTGTTGATCAAACTCACAAAGGCAAAGGAGAAGGAAAACTTGGAAAAGGAACTTTTAATAAACAAACTCACAGGGAACACTCAAAACACACGTAGACATCAACAGACAAACACTGAGGGGAA
Organism: Paracanthobrama guichenoti; assembly: GCA_018749465.1. Classification (NCBI taxonomy): domain Eukaryota; kingdom Metazoa; phylum Chordata; class Actinopteri; order Cypriniformes; family Gobionidae; genus Paracanthobrama; species Paracanthobrama guichenoti. Next base: position 13,740,183 of record CM031964.1, read on the forward strand.
AGTCTCAGGTTACATATGTAACCTCTGTTCCCTAAGAACAGGGAACGAGACATGCATCAAGAACGCATATGGGGAATGCCTCCAGCGTGACCGATGTCTGAACTACTATCGAATCACGTCAATCCTATTGACCGACGACAGCCTATGATGTCAATGTGCGACCAGCAAGTATATAAGGGCACCGTGCAAACATGACACCATCTTTTTCATCTGAAGGGACTGTTTGGCAGGCAGGCCCAGAGGCATGGCAATGAGACGCAGTGTCTCGTTCCCTGTTCTCAGGGAGCAGAGGTTCCATACATAACCTGAGACGTTCCCTTTCGAAAGGCAACTTGCACTGTGTCAAGAGCGTATTTCGGGAATGATATACCCACTACGCCATGCTGAGGGGAGTGCATGCCCACTGGCAGTGACAACTGTCAGGACAAGTAAATTCAACTGAAATGCCTGAACCACTCCCCCTCTGGTTACACTAGGCTGTCAGTGACAGCATTCCCTACTGTCATAGCCCAAGCTATCCGCCTAAGAAAGTACCTAAATGAACATGAGGTCTTAAAACCAAGCAAGGGGAGTTAATCTGCTCAATCCTAGGATCTACCTAACACTTTTCCTACAGAAGTGCTTAGGAGGCCAGACAGGCCTACGGACTGATCTAATTGGGAATCAGCTTTCGGCTGTGGACCGGAGTTTGTGAAACAGGCTGGGTGACTGGGGTAAGCAATGATTTTGCGAACCTTCCTCAGAAATCATGTGTGGAAGATGTCCTTTAAGGTGGGGAGTTTGGTGCTTATAATGATTTCAGCTGCTCTCACGACTCTCTGGATGGCCTTGCAATCAATTATGGAGTAGCTTCCATACCAGACAATCAAACAATCCTGCACCAGAAGGTGGTCTTGGAGGCTTCTTCCCCTCCAGACTCCAGACTTGGGCTCTGCATTGTGATGGCTACGCAGCGTAGAGTACATCTATGAAAGGGAATGTCTCGGTTAAGCATGTAACCTTGGTTGCCTAAATAAGGAACGAGTCACTGCATTGCCGGTCATTTCCCTACCTTGCGAAGTGTTTCCTTCGTAGTAGAAATCTGATGAAATAGAGCGTAGCATGCTCTTATGAAGCATGACATATTAATTAGGGTGGTGCTAAGCAATACTGGCCAATAAAGTCTTAATAAATAAGGTGTTCCTTATTTGGCTATGCATTGTCTCATTCCCTATTTAGAGAACCAAGGTTACATACGTAACCGAGATGATTCCTTAGCTTAAAGCATAGAATTTTTGGTCAAGCTAAAATGTTTATACATATTTTATATATAATTCCACATAACCACTGCTTACCACATAACCACACCTTTAAGACAGGTTCAGGTTTTCGTCCTTAAAATGCTCTTGTGGAACTCAAGAAGAATTTTCTGATACATTCTATCCCAATTTTCCTTTGATAATTTCAAAACGTCATTTCAGAATCAAAATGGAGGCTAGAGCTGTTGACATGCAGTCATTAGAGAGAGAGAGAGAGAGAGAGAGAGAGAGAGAGAGAGAGCAGTGATGTTATCACCTTGTTACTGAGAAATGCCATGTAGCCTGCAATACCGCAACTATTTGATCGATACAATACCACGGGCAAAGCTGATAACACGTTTCTGTGTATTAATGTGTGTATGTGGGTTGGAGAGAGAGCAGGGGAAAGAGATAGATTGTGCTGTTTATAGATAAAAGGTAATTTAATCCTGTTTGTCATGTTTATTTGCTTTATCAGCATTATAGTAAGGCATGAAAGGTTGCAGAGATGAATATTGTAGCCGATCACAGACATGTTGAGCACATGAAAGCAGAGATCTTGTCATTGACACTCAGTTTCTGTACACTAACGAATGCTTTCATCATAACTAACAGTGCAAACGTGATATAGTTAAGAGATTCGTTGAATAAAACGGGAGTCACTGATAAAAGCATCATTGATAAACTCTCGCTGTTTGATTGACAGCTTCAGCACGCGCTGCTCCAACGATTACAAAGGCAGCTTTCTTTGATCGCTGTCTTTATAGAATTTAATCACCGTTAAATAACAGATTATTTTCATCCTACTAAAAGAAACAACGAAAGTTGACGTTTAGTCTCTGGTTTGATTTACTGACACACAGACAAAGAACATCTGACTGTTTCAGATCAGGCATTAGAATTAACGCAGTTACTAACATGTTGCATTACTGTCGAGCCCAGGCACTGCACAATATTTTGTAATTCTCAATGGCATGATTATTTCTTGGTAGCTCGATCTGGTTTAACACCACATAGTTACCACATTCATGTTACTTAGGCTACCTACACTCACTTAAAGGATTATTAGGAACACCATACTAATACTGTGTTTGACCCCCTTTCGCCTTCAGAACTGCCTTAATTCTACGTGGCATTGATTCAACAAGGTGCTGAAAGCATTCTTTAGAAATGTTGGCCCATATTGATAGGATAGCATCTTGCAGTTGATGGAGATTTGTGGGATGCACATCCAGGGCACGAAGCTCCTGTTCCACCACATCCCAAAGATGCTCTATTGGGTTGAGATCTGGTGACTGTGGGGGCCATTTTAGTACAGTGAATTCATTGTCATGTTCAAGAAACCAATTTGAAATGATTCGAGCTTTGTGACATGGTGCATTATCCTGCTGGAAGTAGCCATCAGAGAATGGGTACATGGTGGTCATAAAGGGATATAAAGGGATGGACATGGTCAGAAACAATGCTCAGGTAGGCCGTGGCATTTAAACGATGCCCAATTGGCACTAAGGGGCCTAAAGTGTGCCAAGAAAACATCCCCCACACCATTACACCACCACCAGCAGCCTGCACAGTGGTAACAAGGCATGATGGATCCATGTTCTCATTCTGTTTACGCCAAATTCTGACTCTATCAACAGAAATCGAGACTCATCAGACCAGGCAACATTTTTCCAGTCTTCAACTGTCCAATTTTGGTGAGCTTGTGCAAATTGTAGCCTCTTTTTCCTATTTGTAGTGGAGATGTGTGGTACCCGGTGGGGTCTTCTGCTGTTGTAGCCCATCCGCCTCAAGGTTGTGCATGTTGTGGCTTCACAAATGCTTTGCTGCATACCTCGGTTGTAACGAGTGGTTATTTCAGTCAAATTTGCTCTTCTATCAGCTTGAATCAGTCAGCCCATTCTCCTCTGACCTCTAGCATCAACAAGGCATTTTCGCCCACAGGACTGCCGCATACTGGATGTTTTTCCCTTTTCACACCATTCTTTGTAAACCCTAGAAATGGTTGTGCGTGAAAATCCCAGTAACTGAGCAGATTGTGAAATACCCGGCCCATCTGGCACCAACTACCATGCCACGCTCAAAATTGCTTAAATTACCTTACTTTCCCATTCTGACATTCAGTTTGGAGTTCAGGAGATTGCCTTGACTAGGACCACACCCCTAAATGCATTGAAGCAACTGCCAAGTGATTGGTTGATTAGATAATTGCATTAATGAGAAATTGAACAGGTGTTCCTAATAATCCTTTAGGTGAGTGTATATTGCATGTGATGCATGAATCAGTGGGCGGGGCTAAACAGGCAGTGATGAAGTAGGTGTTGATATTCTTTTGCAGACGCGGTGCTTGCCTCCCTTTGACATCACAGATCCCCACTTTGAAAAACTTGTCATTTGCTGAGCCTGGTGTCAATAAAAGCTTTTATTAGACTAACAAGGAAGTTTTCAGTTCTGAAACTTACAGGATATTAATATAGTATGATGACCTTTTATATGTCAAAAGCTCAAGGAAAATATCTCAGTTCATGACCCCTTTAAGGGTAACAAACTGCACACCAGTGTCAGAGAATTTTTATTCAATATACAATAAATAATTGTGGCAGCAGTTTTATGAAGCTGTGAGAAGTAATTATTAAAAAGGTCAGATGCATCTGACAAAGTCTTGTCTGAGCAGTTTTTGCAAAGTCAGTGGATTTCCATTAAACAACAGATGGCTGTGAAAGACCAAGACCATTATTAAGAGGCATGAAATGAATGTGTCACTTGGAGGTATCTTGCCTCAGGTACAGAGTTGATTTGTCCTTAGAAAATGTTAAATGAAAGATTATTTGGGTATCTTGCCTCTGAGAAAGCTTTGGATATCAACTGGCATGATTCCACAATTAGAGAGAGTGACATGAACATGAACCTCGCTCCTATTTCTACTAAATTTTGGGCCATAGATGAATAAAACTGGTGTAAAAACTTCCCCCAGAGTATTACACCACTCTTCCAATTTATGAAAAAGTGGCTGAATCTTTTCACACTTTAAAAACAGATGAAACAGATGGTTTCCTGTTCTCCACATAAAGGATAACCCCTGCCTACCTGTGGATCAAGGTGTGCTCTGTATCGGTTTGTAGCTATAATCCCATGTACAATTCTCCACTGAAGGTCTCCAGACCTTTTCACAAGTAGTGGTTTGTACAGGGACCTCCAGCAACCTTTAGGGAAAGCGCCTAGCCTGAACATCTCCAGCCATTTGGATTCTTTAACGCTCTCTAGTGTTTTCAAGTGCCATGTTTTAACACACAGAGTATAAATGGCTTTCATGAAATAACAACAGCTGAGGTATCTTAAAAGGTAGTAAGCTACCTTCCTTTTCTTGCCATATTCCAGTCTCAGCAGAGACACTCAGCTCTGGAAACACACATTTATCCACCTCCTTATCAAAAGATTCCAGTGCCAGTCTATAGTCCTGTGGCAGAGACTCTAAAATCTGATTCAACACTTTCTGTGTCAATCTGATTGATCTTAGTCCTAGTTTTAAAGCAACGTTTTTCACAGTTATTCATCCTTTTTGTTTCCATTAGAATTTTTATTATATTTGCTTTCCACGTGGCTTTTCTGAAAATATCTGATTTAGAAATGTCCAAATCCAATTAGAGATTAAAAAGTAGCGGTTTTTCTTTCAGCCATAATCTCTGTGTCTCTTTTACATTCCGTGAAAACTTAAATAGTGTTCATGATTTTAAAATTGATCTGTAAAAGGAGCTCAGTCCAGAAAGGTCCAGTAAAAAGTCACGCCTAAAAAATCCTTTGGTTCTATTGACGGAAATGAGAGGGTGAGGGGGAGAGGATTTTTCAAGTATGACTTTTTACTGCACCGAGTCGAAGTACTCTCAAAAGTGCTATTCCGCCATACATTATAGTTATCCTTTTTAACCCGCTTAGAAAAGCACCACGTTTTATTTTGTGTAACTGTAAGGACCGGTTTTACTGCTAAGACAAAAGCTGAGATCCAACACCCTGCATTAAAACAATAAAACTCAATCTGAAGAGAAGATCTCACAGAGAAACTGTAGGACACCGCCCTGACCAAAATTCTCTCCCCCTCTCTACCTCCCTTTCCCCTTCCCCTGATTCAAGTCCCAGAATGCAGATATACTACATATGATTTATCTTGTGAATCTATTGTTTTATCCCTTTCATGTCTGGTGTCTTTTTAAAGGTCATAGTGCGATTGGTAAAATGGTCTCAACATCACTGAAGTCACTGATAGGGTTAGAAAGATTGAAACATATGAGAATTGTGTTCTCTTTTTGAGTGGTCTCTCCAAAGATATCTGATCTTCTCCCCAAACTAGGTGTTTGTGTTGCAAATAGTTACAACCCTTTGTTCTGGTCTGGGTATTTAAGGAAGGGTAGCAGGGCTGCCATTTGGGAATATTCTGTAGACAGAAGCCCCCATGCAGTGTTGTGTCAGTGTCATAAGAGACACGCGCACACACTGTATGTAGTGTGCCAGATATGACTCTTTGAAACTATTTTCATATTACTTAATTGTATTTTATGCTGAAAGTTGTGTACCATGGATTCATGTTTAATTATGTTCTTTAAGTTCTGTCTGGCCAAAATAAATGTTAATCTTGATTTATTCTGTATTTTTCATAAGTCATTACTCAAGTAGTGTCGCATGAGGAGTTTGTAGGAGTTTCCGTAAATCTTTCTGTCAGGGCAGATTCATACGGAGGACCCCATGACCGGAGCATGGCGCTAAGCGTGAGGGGCAATCCGATTTCTGACTGTCACTGTTATTAACAAGTTGCAGCTTTCGTGACTATTGCTAAAATTACACTTTCTGTTATGAGTAAGCGTGTGCGACTCACTTAAAGGTAAAATAGTTCACTCTGTAATCCTCTGTAATATCAGAACTGACTAATTTGCGTCCGTGAGGTAATGTAATTATAATCGCGAGCATTATCCTCTGAGCGACTCCGGGTCCCATGGAGGAACGAGTATTTGAAATTAAGAGATACTAAGAGAAATCAAAGATCTAAATTAAATCACAACTAAACTTATGATCAGCTGTTAAGTTACAAATGTAACAAATGTAACAAAGTTACAAAGAATTGGAGTCAGATCAAATTATTCATGGAGTCAGATTTAAAATTCGATGGTCATAAATTCAGTGAATCCAACAGAAGTGCTGAGAAGGCAGACACGCAGAGTCCTTCGACCAGGCCGTTAGATTCCGTCCTTGGGCTAACGGATGGACCTTACAGTCACGTTCGACGTACGTCGGACGTCACTGACGAATTGGGATCCCTTTGGAACACGCCACAGTTGCTACCACTTCCAGCGCCCTGGGAAAGCCCCTCAGACCCCGGCTGTTCCGGGCGGGGAAATTCACGCAGGGAGAGTCAGCTGCTGTTCCGCAAGACCCACTCAGCCGACTATTGGATAACGCTGGGAAAGCGTGCCCCGGGGGGCCGCTGCGGAAGCCACATCATGCCCGGAGGGAGTTACCATGTGGAGAATGCACGTATGGACTGGCCGTGGGCAGTGCTACATACGGAAGCCCCAGGGGTGCCTCCGGCCATTTAGGCGGGGGTCCACACCACACTGAGACGGCAGAGAGGGAAAGACACGAGCTCGCGCGAAGGGGAGACTTACCGTGGAGAATACACATATGGGACCGCCGTGGGGGTCACAACATATGGAACCCAGCCTAACACAAGTTCCACCAATGCATACGAGCGTTAGGCCTGGTGTCGGACGCTCCGCCACGTCCGACTACCGAGGGTTGCGGAGGACTCGACAGGGTTCGCCATACTGGGGAACTCGACTGGAGCATATAAGCGCACGTATCCGTTCCATGGGGAAGGGAGTGGCGCAGCAAGCCGACACTTTAGACGGGCACTTCGGTGTTACTGACTATGGGAAGTGAGCACACAGGAAGATACCGGCTCTACACGTAGGCTATAGAACCTAGCGAACGTGTTAGGTGTCGCCCAGCCCGCAGCTCTACAAATATCTGCCAGCGAGGCGCCACGAGCCAGCGCCCAGGAAGAAGCTACACCCCTGGTGGAGTGGGCTCTTAACCTGAGCGGGCAGGGCACGTCTTGGGTTTCATATGCCAAGACGATGGCATCCACTATCCAGTGGGCCATCCTCTGCTTGGAGACAGCCTTTCCCTTCTGCTGTCCTCCATAACAGACAAAGAGCTGTTCTGAGGTCCTGAAGCTTTGCGTTCTGTTCACGTAAGTCCGCAGCGCGGACGGGACAGAGAAAAGCTAGGGCTGGGTCTGCCTCCTCCGAAGGCAGCGCTTGCAGGCTCACCACCTGGTCCCGGAAAGGAGTGGTGGGAACCTTGGGCACATATCCAGGCCGGGTCTCAGGATTACGTGAGAGTTACCAGGCCCGAATTCCAGGCACGATTCGTCGACCGAAAATGCCTGCAGGTCCCCTACCTCTTGATGGAGGCCAATGCAGTCAGGAGTACTGTCTTCAGAGACAGAATTTTTAACTCAGCTGACTGCAAAGGCTCAAAGGAGGCCTCTGCAGTGCGGTCAGCACCAGAGACAGGTCCCAAGAGGGTATAGAGGAGGGCGAGGCGGATTCAGTCTCCTCGCCCCCTCAGGAGCCTGACGATCAGATCGTGCTTCCTAAGGACTTTCCGCCACGTAGTCATGATTGGCGGCGATGGCGGCCACATAAACTTTGAGGGTGGAGGGAGACAGCCTTCGCTCCAACCCGTCTTGTAGGAAGGAAAGCACAGAACTGACCGAACACCTTCGGGGTCTTCTCAAGCGAGAAGAGCACCATTCGATTTAACAGGTTCCACTTCAACGCGTAGAGGTGCCCTGTAGAGGGCGCTCTAGCGGAAGTAATGGTGTCTACCACAGCTTGTGGCAGACCGCCTAGAACCTCCGCGTCCCGTCCAGGGACCAGACATGGAGTTTCCAGAGGTCTGGACGCGGGTGCCAGAGGGTGCCCTGTCTCTGAGTCAGGAGGTCCTTCCTCAGAGGAATGGGCCAAGGAGGTGCTGTCGCGAGGAGCACTAGTTCCGAAAACCAAGTCCTGTTGGGCCAGTACGGAGCGACCAACAGGACCTGCTACTCGTCCTCCCTGACCTTGCACAGTGTTTGTGCAAGAAGGCTCACTGGGGGAAACGCATATTTGCGTAGGCCCCGGGGCCAGCTGTGTGCCAGCGCATCCGAACCGAGGGTCCCCTCGGTCAGGGAATAGAACAGCTGGCAGTGGGTGGAGTCCGGGGCGGCAAACAGATCTACCTGCGCGGCCCCGAGGCGACTCCAGATCAGCTGGACCACCTGGGGATGGAGTCTCCACTCTCCCGGGAGCACTTGGCTGACGTGAGAGCTCGTCAGCCGCACGATTGAGCAGGCCCGGAATATGAATGGCACGAGGCGACCTCAGATGCTTCTGACTCCATAGGAGGAGATGGCGGGCGAAGTTGTGACATGCGACGGAGCGTGAGACCACCCTGTTTGTTGATGTACGCAACGGCCGCAGTGCTGTCCGTACGGACCAGAACGTGCTTGCCTCTGAGCGGCGTTTTGAAGCGCTGAGTGCAAGACGAACTGCTAACAACTCCAGGCAATTGATATGCCATTGCAGTTGGGGCCCCGTCCACAGACCCGACACTGCAAGCCCGTTGTACGTGGCACCCCAGCCGGTGGATGAGGCATCCGTGGAGACAACAGCATGCCTGGACACTTGTTCTAGAGGCACGCCTGCCCGTAGAAATGACCTTTGGCATCTAATGCACACGGTTTATTAACTGCGACTTTCATTTCTCTACCCTCTACCTAAAAATAGAAAGAAATACAGAGGGGAAAAAAACATAAGAAATCAAAAGAAAAAAGATATGAAAAAGAAAATGCATTCGCTCCCAACAAACACTAAAGCTCCTTCACAAACTCCCAGCATGCACCTCAGAGAGAGAGAGAGAGAGAGAGAGAGAGAGAGAGAGAAGCAGCAATGTTATCAGAAATGCCATGTGGTTTTTTCAGTACCGGTACTATTCGATCGATAAAATACCACGGGCAGCGCTGATAACAAGTTTCTGTCTTTATTTGTGTGTGTGCATGAAAGGAAGGAGAAAGAGATAGATTGTGTTGTTTATAGATAAAATGTCATTTCATTTAAAAATATTAATAGTTAGTCATTTTATCGGTTTCACTTTATTTTGATGGTCCCTTTAACATATTCTGTTGACTATAAGTAGCGTTGCACCTACATGTCCACTAAGTATCATTAGAGTGTTAGTAGGTAGGGTTAGGGTTAGAATAAGTTGACATGTAGTTGCAAAGTTACTTATAGTCAGTAGGTTGTCTGTTGGGGGACCATTAGAATAAAGAGTTAGCAGATATTAAGCACACACTCTACTAATACTCTAGTGAGAGTTAGTTGACATGTAGCTGCAACATTACTTATAGTCAACAGAATGTTCAAAAGGGACCATCAAAATAAAGTGTTACCATTTTATCTTGTTTATTTGCTTGTGCCTTTTGCTGTTTTTGGTTATTTTGCTATGTATAGGCTGCAAAGCTCTTGTGAATAACTAAAAATAATTTGGCAAACTAATATGGAACTGTAATGCGGTCAAGACTTAGCTGGAACTACTTTAGTCATGCAGTTATAGAAGAAAAAACAACAGCATATAATATCAACAAATCAGAATCAAGCATTTTAGAGAGTGAAAAAGCTGTTGTTTAAGAATGTTTATACATAGTATTACATGGCAATGTCTCTGAAACATCTGTGTATTTGACAAATATTGCATTTATTTCAATTCATCTGTGATAAAGTATGCAAGCACTGCACAAGCGTCACTTCGGGAAGCAGAAAGTCTCCGTTTTCAGCTCCTAAGGATTCAGCTCCTGCACGCGGCAACACTCGCTGATCGGTTACATCCAGCCGCAGCCGCACACATCCATCTTCTTCTCGACCTGCAAGCAAGAAGTAAACTGATCTGGTCATGTGACCACATGATATATTTTAAATCAACTCAATCTATTTTTTCATTTAAAAGTTGAATTTCTTGCCCAAAATCAACAACACTTTTAGAGCATCCAGGAATAAGAAAAAAGTGACCAGTGGGATTAAACAGATTAAGTACACTACTATGTTCCTGTTTAGGTATTAATTTCAATACTTGGAATATAACTTTAACTCTACTATAACTCTCTCCCCACCAGCGTTTTTTAAAAACGTTGCCAGCCAACATCAGCATTTTTGATAATTTTCACAAAAATGTCATAACATATTGTTGTATGAATCGCTGAACATGTAATATATCAAAAGAGAGTTTTAACCCTTTGAGCGGTACGGTTCCACATATGAGATTTTTATTTCTGTGTCAAATGTTCATATCAAATGTTTAAACTGAGAAAATGTATAATTTTAAGAGAGCAATAAGTTGATTTTAAATTTCATGGCATCAACACATCTCAAACAAGTTGGGACAAAGCCATGTTTCCCACTGTGTGGCATCCCCTCTTCTTTTTATAACAGTCTGCAAACGTCTGGGGACTGAGGAGACAAGTTGCTCAGGTTTAGGAATAGGAATGTTGTCCCATTCTTGTCTAATACAGGCTTCTAGTTGCTCAACTGTCTTAGGTCTTCTTTGTCGCATCTTCCTCTTTATGATGCACCAAATGTTTTCTATGGGTGAAAGATCTGGACTGCAGGCTGGCCATTTCAGTACCCGGATCCTTCTTCTATGCAGCCATGATGTTGTAATTGATGCAGTATGTGGTCTGGCATTTTCATGTTGGAAAATGCAAGGTCTTCCCTCACAGAGACGATGTCTGGATGGGAGCATATGTTGTTCTAGAACCGGCGAATGGCACAGTGGATTGTGTTCACCGACAATGTTTTCTGGAAGTATTCCTGAGCCCATGTTGTGATTTCCATTACTGTAGCATTCCTGTATGTGATGCAGTGCCGTCTAAGGGCCCGAAGATCACAGGCATCCAGTATGGTTTTCCGGCCTTGACCCTTACGCACAGAGATTGTTCCAGCTTCTCTGAATCTTTGGATGATATTATGCACTGTAGATGATGATAACTTCAAACTCTTTGTAATTTTTCTCTGAGAAACTCCTTTCTGATATTGCTCCACTATTTTTGGCCGCAGCATTGGGGGAATTGGTGATCCTCTGCCCATCTTGACTTCTGAGAGACACTGCCACTCTGAGAGGCTATTTTTATACCCAATCATGTTGCCAATTGACCTAATAAGTTGTAAATTGGTCCTCCAGCTGTTCCTGGCCAATATTTGGCATGACATTTCAAAATGTCTCACTTTTCAACATTTGATATGTTATCTATATTCTATTATGAATAAAATATAAGTTTATGAGATTTATAAATTATTGCATTCTATTTTTATTCACAATTTCTACAGTGTCTCAACTTTTTTGGAATCGGGTTTGTAGAATGTTCAGTGACGGGACATAACTTCCAGATTCAAACAGCTCTTTTGCGCTTATGACGCACTCAACACTTGACAGAACATGCAGTGTTTTCAACCACATAATGTTTATTTCAGGTATCAAACATTTAAATACATATAAGTAAAACAATACATTTAGAGTTTGTAAAATACACACTGGTGTCTATGGAAGCAGCACAAACTATCCATTCAAATATAATTTACAGATGTAATATAATATAATTTATGTTTTATTCATATCAAATACAAATAGTGTAAGTAACGTCTCGGTTACGTATGTAACCCTCATTCCCTGAAAGAGGGAACGGAGACGCCACGTCGGAGTACCGACGAATAGGAATCTCGCTCACGAGAGCAATCTACTTTGAGTGTAACTAAAACGAGCCAATGCACATTGGCATGCAATGATTGCACCAAGTGCTCATGCCACGCCGTGTGGGTATAAATGAGACACAGGTGATTGCATCAAATCAGCCTTTTGCGGAGGAGCCGAGTAGGTAGACAGGCACCCCAGCAGGGTACAGAGGACATGGCGATGGGACGTGGCATCTCCGTTCCCTCCATCAGGGAACGAGGGTTACATACATAACCGAGACGTTCCCATTCAGTCGGTCACTCTCGACGCCACGTTGGAGTACCGACGAATAAGAATCCCTATCAAAGTGCCATGGCATCTGCCCCCTTTCAGTGCCCAGTGAAGAAGTCCATCACTGCTGTTCCGCATGACCCTGCTCAGTGATTATTGGATAACACTAGGAAAGCGTGCCCTAGAAAAGGGGACGCTGCGGAGCCCACATCGTACCCCGAAGGAGTTATGTGGAGTACAATGCTGAGCCGTAGCCCGCAAGGGAGGAGGGGGCTCAGTCCCGGTGATGGGAAGGCTCTCCCAAGGGGAAGACACGGGACAGAGCAAAGCTAGGGCTGGGTCTGCCTCCTCCGGGCGCAGCGCTTGCAGGTTCACCACCTGGTCCCTGAAGGGAGTGGTAGGAACCTTGGGCACATAGCCAGGCCAGGGTCTTAGTACCATGTGGGTATTACCCGGCCCGAACTCTAGGCACGATTCGTCGACCGAAAATGCCTGCAGGTCCCCTACCTTCTTGATGGAGGCCAATGCAGCCAACAGCAAAAGTCTTCATAGACAGAATCTTTAGCTCTGCTGACTGCAAAGGCTCGAATAGGGCTTTCTGGAGTGCTCGGAGCACCAGAGCAAGATCCCAAGAGGGTATGGAGGGGGGTCGAGGAGGATTTAACCGTCTCGCCCCCCTAAGGAACCTGACGACCAGGTCATGCTTCCCAACCATCTTACCTTCTACGTGGTCGTGATAGGCGGATATTGCAGCAACATAGACCTTGAGGGTGGAGGGCGACAGCCTACGCTCCAACCCTTGTTGCAGGAAGGAAAGCACAGACATGATCGAACATCTTCGGCGGTCCTCTCGGCGAGAAGAAAACCACTTGATGAACAGGTTCCACTTCACATGAAGCTTCCACAGGTCTGGACGCGGGTGCCACAGGGTGCCCCGTCTCTGAGTCAGAAAGTCCTTCCTCAGAGGAATCGGCCAAGGAGGGGCTGTCACGAGGAGCATAAGTTCTGGGAACCAGGTCCAGTTGGGCCAGTACGGCGCCACCAACAGGACCTGCTCCTCGTCCTCCCTGACCTTGCACAGTGTCTGTGCAAGTAGGCTCACTGGGGGAAATGCATATTTGCGCAGCCCAGCTGGGGCCAGCTGTGCGCAAGGGCATCCGTGCCGAGTGTACCCTCGGTCAGCGAATAGAACCACTGGCAGTGGGACGTTTCTGGGGAAACAAAACAGGTCGACCTGTGCCACCCCGAACTGTCTCCAGATCAGCTGAACCACCTGGGGTGGAGTCGCCACTCCCCTGGGAGCGCAGCTCGTGAAAGCTCGTCGGCCACACAGTTGTGCACACCAGGGACATGAATGGCCCAAAGCAACCTCAGACACTTCTGACTCGAGAGAAGGAGATGGTGGGCGAGTTGCGACATGCAACGGGGGCGCAGAGCACCTTGTCAGTTGATATACGCAACGGTCGCAGTGTTGTCCGTGCGGACCAGTACATCTTTGCCCCGTAAATCTCGGGACTCGGCCGTGTAGCCAGTGCTGAAGCGGTCTCATATGAAGCAGGCCGAGCAGCGTTACTGCTGCCGTGGCTGCAATATGCCCCAGGAGCCTCTGAAACTGTTTCAGTGGAACCGCCATCCTGCCTTGAAACGTGTTCAGGCAGTTCAGCATCGACTGGACACGCTCCTCTGTGAGGCACGCTATCTGCTCGACCGAATCCAACTCCATACCGAGAAAAAAGATCCTCTGCACAGGGGTGAGTTTGCTCTTTTCCCAGTTGACCCGAAGACCCAACTGGCTGAGGTGTCTGAGCACCAGGTCCCTGTGTTCGCACAACTGATCCCTGGACTGTGCTAGAATGAGGCAGTCGTCGAGATAGTTGAGGATGCGAACGCCCCGTTCTCTCATAGGCACAAGGGCCCCCTCCGTGACTTTCGTGAAGACACGGAGGGACAAGGACAGCCCGAAGGGCAGGACTTTGTACTGATATGCTCGACCCTCGAATGCAAAGCGCAGAAACGGCCTGTGTCGAGGAAGGATCGAGACATGAAAGTACGCGTCCTTCAGGTCGATCGCTGCAAACCAATCTTGGGGACGGATGCATTCGAAAATGCTTTCTGCGTGAGCATCTTGAACGGTAGCTTGTGGAGGCTCCGATTCAGGACTCCCAGGTCCAAGATAGGCCGTAACCCACCGGTTTTCTTGGGTACAATGAAGTACGGGCTGTAGAAGCCAGTCTTCATATCGGCTGGAGGAACCAGCTTTATTGCATCCTTCACCAGCAGGACAGCGATCAAGCGGGACCATAGGGACCACCGGTGTACCCACCGTGGGGCAGCGAGGTGGAATGCAGGTACCGGGCTGGGGTGGCTGTCTCGTGGAGGCGGCCCGCAGCGAGGTGAGAGTGTGCCGTGCAACACTTACCTGATTCCACAGGTGGGAGCACAGCGGCGCCATCTTGTGGTCTAAAAAAGTGGTCTACATTATCCCTTACATAAATGGATCGCTTCCATCAACACCCCCAAAGCTTCACAGTCGTCTCTTCCTCGCATCTACCTCATCTTGGGTTTGACATTTCATTCAGTAACATTTGAAAATTTTGATTTATATTCTGTTGAATGTCTGATGATCGCACTAGATTACATGCATGCAAGCAAATCCGGTTACACTTTATTTTAAGGTGTCATTGTTACAGTGTAATTATATAGGGGAGCACAGGGCACAACCTAACGCGGGGTTAGTTGTAACGCACATGGTTTAACACTTTCCACACAGGCCAGGATGACGAAACTGTGTATCAACATTAAAGAAAAAAAAAATTGCGCCAAAATTAAGATATTTTTGGAGGATATCACTGAACATTTATTTAACCATAGCAAAAGTACATTTAATGTTAAGATTTTATTTCATCTGTTTTTTGTTTTTTTTGTGTTTATTTAAAATAAGACAAATCTGATATTATTTTAATCTTACACTCACCTAAAGGATTATTAGGAACACCTGTTCAATTTCTCATTAATGCAATTATCTAATCAACCAATCACATGGCAGTTGCTTCAATGACTTTCTGGGCTCTGGCTAAGGATATGATTACGATAGCTGCATTAGGGGACGAGCTAATGGACTCTCGAGATGAAGACCTGGCTGCGTTGCCCCCTTTGGGTGTGGTAGCGTTGCCCGAGCCTGATCCAGAGCTCACGGCTATGCTTTCCCGAACCCTCCACTGTGTCCCGAACCTTCGCGGCTGGATGATTGGTTTGTCGGGTCAGCCCGTGCTGGTTCTCAGCGCCCCGCCCCGGTACCTTTCTTCCCGGAAGTGCACCAGGAGCTCACAAAGTCGTGGCTGGCACCCTATAGTGCCAGATACCGATCGACTGACTCCTCCGTCCTCACTACCCTCGATGGTGGCGCGGCTAAGGGATACACAGGGATTCCCCCAGTCGAGTGGTCCGTGGCAATGCAACTGTGTCCCAGGTCCACTGCAGACTGGCGGGCTAACCCGCGTCTCCCCTCCTGGGTGTGTAAGTTCTCGTCCGCGTTGACGGGCAAGGCTTACACAGCCTGTGGAGAGGCCGCGTTGTCTCTGCATGCCATGGCGCTCCTGCAGGTCTACCAGGCCAAAGCGCTAAAGGAACTGTATGAGGGTAGTTCTGACCCAGGGGTTATGCAGGAACTGCATGCAGCAACGGACCTCGCCCTCAGAGCAACGAAAGTCTTTGCACGCAACCTGGGTCAGACGAGGTCCACTTTGGTGGTCCAGGAATGCCACCTGTGGCTAAACCTGGCAGATATGCGCAAGTCCGACAAAGTTCGGTTTCTCAACGCCCTTATCTGTCAGGCTGGCCTCTTCGGTGACACCATCGAGAACTTCACCCAGCAGTTCTCGGTGGCCCAGAAGCAGACGGAGGCAATTAAAAATATCCTGCCCCGGCGACCCGCTGCTGCCTCCACCCCGTCGCTGGCGGCAGCGCCTCCTCCTGCTCATCGCCGAGGGCGTCCCCCTGCATCTGCCTGCACCCCTGCCCAGCCCAAGCAGCAGCCTCCACCGGGCAAGCAGGGTGCTGGACGAAAGGGAGGTGCCCAACGAAGGTGGCTGGCAAGCGCAAGAGCAAGAAGCCCTGAGACAGCCCCTACTTCATTGTGCCCAAGAAAGGGGGTGGGTTACGGCCAATCCTGGATCTGCCCGTCCTGAATCGGGCCCTGCACAAGCTCCCGTTCAAGATGTTAACACAGAAACACATCTTTGAATGCATCTGTCCTCAGGATTGGTTTGCAGCGATCAACCTGAAGGACACGTACTTTCATGTCTCTATCCTGCATCGACACAGACCGTTCCTACGCTTTGCATTTGTGGGGAGGGCATATCAGTACAAAGTCTTGCCCTTTGGGCTGTCCCTATCGCCTCGCGTTTTCACGAAAGTCACGGAGGCAGCCATTGTTCCACTCAGAGAACGCGGCGTTCGCATTCTCAACTATCTCGATGACTGGCTTATCCTAGCCCAGTCTCGGGAGCTGTTGTGCGAACACAGGGAGGGACTCAGCCTGTTGGGACTTCGGGTCAACCGAGAGAAGAGCAAACTCTGTTCCACGCAGAGGATCTCTTATCTCGGCATGGAGGTAGACTCGGTCGGTCAGACTGTGCGCCTCACGGCCTTCCAGGCCTTCTCCTGGGGCCGGGGCCCCCCCTGGATGCTGGTCTGGGGCCGGAGCCCCCTCTGGATGCCGGGTTGGGACATGACTCTGGATGTGGACAGGTGGCATGGTTGCTGGACTCAGGACAGGTGGCGTTGCTGGACTCTCGCCCTCCTCTGCAAAACCCACCGTGAAAGATGACCCACCCAACTGCAGTGCCATTGTTCTCAGGCATCAGGTAACTTAGAAAGTCACTGAGTCCATTACAAAAAATGCCTTTGAGAGCAGCATCATTAAAAGTTCACCTGGCTGGAGAGTCCACAAAAGTCCTCAACATACTTCTCAATGGCACGCTGGCCTTGACAAAGGCGAAGGATGGCAACTGCTGGGTTCATGTTTGGCGATCTGATATTCCGTAACATATAGTCCACTGCAGGCAAATTTGCTGAACCCATGTGCAGTTTATTTAACTCAAAAGAATATCCAAAACATTAAATAAAAACAATAGACTTAGCTTAACTTGGCATGAGAACAGACTTGGCATGAGAACATTCACCAAACAATGCGTTACACATTCAATATCAGACAAAGACACACAGCAAACATGAGGGCTTAAATACACATGGGCTAAGGACAAGACAAGGGGCACCTGTGAACAATGATTAACCAATAAACCAATGAGACCATGACAACAGAACACAAGACAAAGGAGCACATGGCAGGATTACATGAGGGCAAGGGAATCACCTGACAAGACCAGGAAGTGCATGGCAGGGAACAAAGCAAACTAAGAAACATGACAGTGAACATGGCTGACTTAAAAACATGAACAATAACCTAAACACCCTGTGACAAATTTATTGTTGCTGAGAAGTAGGCCTACATAAAAAGTAGATTGAATGTATACTTTAATATTTGTAGTTGAAAAGAAGTATACTAATTGCACACTTGATTAAACTTCTTTTGTGTAAGGGGCATGCATACATGCTCAATTCTTTTCATCTAAAGCATATTTAGTCTGAATGCAAGACCAGAAGGCTTAACAGGAACAGTATCTTTTCATCGCTCTGTTGCTCATACCGCAAGAAAAAAAAAAAGAAGAAAAAAAAGACTTAGGTTCAACTTAGATATGAGATTCTGATGGTTGTGGTTGGTGCTCATGAATTAAGAAACAGCAAGAGTTTAAGTCGCATAAACGTGAATTCTTACATCCCGTATTTTTTTTTCATTTCATTTTTTTTTCATTTTCATGCCCCTGCAATGGTATTTTAAACTTTCTCGATTTGTTTTGGAGGTTTCATACAATATGTCTACATGCATCCAAGGTCAGAACACTTTAATTTGCTCATAATACACATCACCTCATTTCTAAAATAGCCTGAAACAGTTTGTTTGAAGATTCAGTCTCTCTAA
The DNA here is from genome assembly GCA_018749465.1 of Paracanthobrama guichenoti. Taxonomy (NCBI): domain Eukaryota; kingdom Metazoa; phylum Chordata; class Actinopteri; order Cypriniformes; family Gobionidae; genus Paracanthobrama; species Paracanthobrama guichenoti. The sequence continues at coordinate 13,758,546 of CM031964.1, forward strand.
ACTGCTTTCTAAACTCTTAAGCTTTCCGTGAGCCTACTCTGCTCTGATTGGCCAGAAGGCCTGGTCTGTTGTGATCGGTCTATAGTCGGAAAAACTATTATTGGAATATCAACTCTGGAGGTTTCCTCAGCCATTATGTTCCGTGATATGAACAGTATAGCATTATAGGGGCACTTAACAATAAATATGCAAGAAAATTCACCTAGATTTTAGGGCTTTTGTACTAACCTCACAAACAGCAGTATAACCAACCGCCGTTCAGATTCAATGAAGATTATTAAATCTTTTATAAAAAAAGAAAAAGATGTGGGAACAGATACTGTTTGTAGTGTTGCCGGCTGGGGAAGACAGGAGACTAATGGCCCATTGAGTGATTATAATGAATAACACAGAATGTAGCTATAGATGGAGAGAGGTCTGCCACTACTCACTCTCACAGATGATGTGCACACGTGGTCATGGTGGATCCTGCTGTGTACATACAAAAGATGATTCACACACTATGATTGTTATGTTAATTTATGATCTGAGTTTAAACTGATACAGTATATGGCACTTTAGTGACGTGTTGATCTCTGTTTCTTCACAGTATGATTCAGGAGGTCCTCTGGTTTGTGGAAAAACTGCAGTTGGTGTCACATCGTTTGGATATAAAGGTCTCTGCAATTCACCTAAATATCCTAATGTGTGTACCATATCTTGAATGGATCGGCAGCATAATCAGAAATGTGAAGTGAGTCAATTTATTCTTCTGTATAATTTTCAATAAAGTACCGTGTGACAAGCATGAGTTATTCAAGTGTCTTCATTATCTCAACCACATATGATTACAATATTACATGGGGGGCACAAAAGTAATTTCAATTTAGTTCACTTAGTGATCATCTTGGTTACACCCTCAAATTTTCAGTAATGCAAGTATGGCTCAGATCTATTTGAATGGAGAAAGATTGAAAACTCCAAAACTGTTGGTCAAGTTTGTGCATGAATGTTAGATGCAGTTACTCTTGCTATTTGTGTTTAGGCTGTAATGTGGCATATAGGTGCTATTTTTGTATAGTTTAACTATTACCAGCCTTAAAAAAAAAAATATATATATATATATATATATATATATATATATATATATATATATATATACTCACCTAAAGGATTATTAGGAACACCTGTTCAATTTCTCATTAATGCAATTATCTAATCAACCAATCACATGGCAGTTGCTTCAGTGCATTTAGGGGTGTGGTCCTGGTCAAGACAATCTCCTGAACTCCAAACTGAATGTCTGAATAGGAAAGAAAAGTAAGTGATTTAAGCAGTTCTGAGCGTGGCCGGTCTGAGTATTTCACAATCTGCTCAGTTACTGGGATTTTCATGCACAACCATTTCTAGGGTTTACAAAGAATGGTGTGAAAAGGGAAAAACATCCAGTATGTGGCAGTCCTGTGGGTCGAAAATACCTTGTTGATGCTAGAGGTCAGAGGAGAATGGGCTGACTGATTCAAGCTGATAGAAGAGCAACTTTGACTGAAATAACCACTCGTTACAACCGAGGTATGCAGCAAGGCATCTGTGAAGCCACAACACGCACAACCTTGAGGCGGATGGGCTACAACAGCAGAAGACCCCACCGGTACCACTCATCTCCACTACAAATAGGAAAAAGAGGCTACAATTTGCACAAGCTCACCAAAATTGGACAGTTGAAGACTGGAAAAATGTTGCCTGGTCTGATGAGTCTCGATTTCTGTTGAGACATTCAGATGGTAGAGTCAGAATTTGGCGTAAACAGAATGAGAACATGGATCCATCATGCCTTGTTACCACTGTGCAGGCTGATGGTGGTGGTGTAATGGTGTGGGGGATGTTTTCTTGGCACACTTTAGGCCCCTTAGTGCCAATTGGGCATCGCTTAAATGCCACGGCCTACCTGAGCATTGTTTCTGACCATGTCCATCCCTTTATGACCACCATGTACCCATTCTCTGATGGCTACTTCCAGCAGGATAATGCACCATGTCACAAAAGCTCGAATCATTTCAAATTGGTTTCTTGAACATGACAATGAGTTCACTGTACTAAAATGGCCCCCACAGTCACCAGATCTCAACCCAATAGAGCATCTTTGGGATGTGGTGGAACGGGAGCTTCGTGCCCTGGATGTGCATCCCACAAATCTCCATCAACTGCAAGATGCTATCCTATCAATATGGGCCAACATTTCTAAAGAATGCTTTCAGCACCTTGTTGAATCAGCACCTTGTTGAATCAGCACCTATGTTGAATATATATATATATATAATATATATAGATATATATATATATATATATATATATATATAATGAACATAATGATGGGGTAGAATGGACTGGACATCATATAAAACAACAATAAAAAAATAAATAAAAAAAGACATCAATGCATTACAAAAATAAAACAGTGTTTCCACAACTTAGACTGATAGTGTTAAACCTTCATACAAGGGGCACCAAGTAAAACCTTGCCTAGGGCAGCAAATTGGTCAGGGCCGGATCTGAACAAAACTGATCCATGGAGGCTCCACCTTACAACTTGCAGGAGTCAAAGGATCTGCTAATGTCATAAAGGGAACTGCACGATATTAGGCTGGTGGTTTTTATGTTGTGGCTGATTAGTGTATACAGTGGTGTGAAAAAGTGTTTGCTCCTTTGTAAAATATGATCAAAGATGACTGTAAAAAATAAGTCTGCATTGTTAATCCTTTTGATATTTTATTTAAAAAAATAAATAAATACATAAATAAAAAGAGCAAAAATCTAACCTTTCATTGAAATAAAAGAATCACATTATGAAATAAATGTTTTTCTCCAAAACACGTTGGGAACAATTATTTGTATACTATATATATAGTATAAAAATACTTTTTGCAACCTCCTTTTTTTAATGCCTGATGAGTTTGGAGAACACCTGACAAGAGATCAGAGATCATTCCTCCATACAGAATCTCTCCAGATTCTTTTATCCCTGTGTGCACTAAACCCATATTAAGTGTTTGCTGCCAAAAAGCTTTTTTGTTTGTTTCATCTGTCCATAGAAAGTTTGAAAAGTAACTGACACTACTGGAACTTCAAAAGAAACTATGGTAAGATGAAAAAAAAAAAATAAAAATAAAAATAAAAATAAAAAGCTTTTTGGCAGCAAACACTTAAGATGGGTAAGAGATGGAGAGATTCTGTATGGAGGAATGGTCTCTGATCTCTTGTCAGGTGTTCTCCAAACTCATCAGGCATTAGAAGAAGACTCAGAGCTGTTATCTTGGAAAAAGGAGGTTGAAAAAATATTTTTAATAAAATATCAAAAGGATTAACAATGCAGATGCATTTTTTACAGCAATCTTTGATCATATTTAACAAGGAGCAAACACTTTTTCACACCACTGTACCTGTACTTTAAGTGTTTGCTCTGGTTCATTAAAGCCAATTTTGATTAACTTTACATTTTCATGTTGCATATTTGACCATTTAATATGTTGTTTTTAAAGATGCAAAGAACATTTTGTAGTTCCAATAAGTTTGTACACTAACATTATATCAGTAAATAATATATACGGTTATGAACTGTAAAATATTCAAAATGCATGCTTACATGGTTAATTCTTATCATCCAAACCATCTGTGGCTTTAATGAAACCGCAGGACTAACAAGAACAATGCTTCTGTATCGCGTTGCTCACATTGCAATGTATTTTAAAGTAAGTAACGGTCACCTCAGTGACTCCACCCACCTTTAAAGTATATTTATACTGTGTTTATCCAGTAAGAGCTCACTGATCGTCTTCTTCATCATGACTATCATCATCATCTGTCTGCTCCTGCTGGCCTCTCTGCTGCCACACCTGACCTTCACTGGTGAGAATGATTATTTAACAGTATATTGTGGTGATTATTTAGAGTGTTTCGTTGGTATGTGCTGAATAAGTTGACCCCTCTCTCTCTCTCTCTCTCTCTCTCTCAGCTCATGAGGGTATAGTGAACGGCAGGGAAGCCAAAGAACACTCCAGACCTTACATGGTTTCCATTCAGAAGAATGGGCAACATATCTGTGGTGGATTCCTCATTTCTGATCAGTTGGTCTTGACTGCTGCACATTGCTGGACTGGGTAAGAGCTTGTTTAGTGTGAACTGCAACGTTGAATTCAAAATGACTATGAGTGATAACGACTGCAGTGAAACCATACAGTGTTTGTATCATATAACATAAATTCACATTTCTAATACGCTCTTTCAACAGAACTCTGACGGTTGTGGTTGGTGCTCATGACTTAAGGAAAATCAAGAGTTCAGATCACATCGGAGTGATGTCCTACATGCAGCATCCATACTTTAAATCCAGTTTTCCTTTTCGGAATGACATCATGCTTTTGATGGTAAAACCTGCAATAGGCTACATTTAGTTGTTCAAAAGAATATCTGGTCAGGAAACAGTAGCACAAAACATTTTTTTAATCTCTATTGCAATTTCTTGCTTTAACAATTACTGAAGGGATTTAAATAATGTCTATGGAAATTGCCAAGTGCCTCTATGAGTGTGTTTCTTACATTATTCATTTATTGGTCTGTGTAGCAACAAAAAAAAATGGGCAAAACCTAAAAAAATCATTGAAACATTTGTGGTTGTTATACTCAGCAGAAAAAAAAGTAATAAATAAATAAACTCAACTTGGCCTTTACGGCTTCTGTAAAAAATCCAACAAACTTCAGTCTTATAAAATATTGTTTATTAAAAATGGTTGTATTTTTAATTACAGCTACAGAAAAAAGTCGAACTAAACGAAGAAGTTAAAAATATATCATTACCAAATGGAGGAGAAGATGTCAAAGCAGGTACTCGCTGTAGTGTTGCCGGCTGGGGATACCAAGAGAGTAATGGCAATGTGAGCAATGTTCTAATGGAGGCAAACACGACTATAAAAAATCAGGCAGAGTGTCAGCGTAGTTGGAAATTTAATTACTTGGCCTCACAGATGATCTGTGCATATGGCAGTGGTGGATCCTGCATGGTATGTACAAAAGATGATTCACAAATATTATGGTAATGTACAAACTGGTTTCCCTAGTGATGTGTTGATCTGTGTTTCTTAACAGGGGGATTCAGGAGGTCCTTTGGTTTGTGGAAACACTGCTGTTGGTGTCACATCTTTCGGTAACACTAGTTACTGTAATTCACCTGAGGCTCCTAATGTGTATACTAAGATTTCAGCATTTCTTCAATGGTTTCAGACACAAATGTGAAATGTTAAGTGTCTACATGGAAAATAAAAAATGAACAAATGTTTTGTTTTTTTTGTTTTTTATTCTTCCATAAACCTTCCTTCAATAAACATATCAAATGGCAAGCATCAATTATAGTCAAGTGTTCTCATTGTCACAACCAAATATAATTTAGGGAACACCCTCACTTTCCAGTCATGCCTGTAGACTCGTATCTCACTGAATGGGGAAAAACTGAAATACCCAAAACTGCTGCTAAAAAAATACAATAATTAAAAAGGAATGATATCATAAATTTGTGCTGCTTCATAAAATTACAATAATATTTTTTTGATGAACAACATTTTTTTTCCTAACCACAGAGTGTGAGTCAGTGAGTCAATTGATTTCTCACATCTAACAGAATTTACAAGAAATATTAGACATGGATTACATCACACATGGGTCCGATTCATCGACTCCATCAAGAACACAAATATAACCGTTATCAGTAACACTTTAGAATAATGTTCCGTCATTAATAAGTAACTATGCAGGAACTAATGCAGGACTAATGAGTAGTACTACATTAACACTTCAGCTACTACTATTAACTAACATAGAAACAAGCTTAGCTAATCAGTAAGTAATATCAAATTTAAGAGATAGTTCCTTATTAGGTAATCAATAATTACTTAACTATTAACTAACTGACAAATTATAAAGAACATTATTGTGTGTCTGAAACATAATCAGACATAATTCTTACTCTGAATAAAGTCATAAAATGCATCACTAATTACTCAAGTGTTACCTAGTCACTCTGCAGGAACTACTAGTGATCTGAAGCATTATTTTAAAGTGAAACACGTCTTTTTCACTTTAAAATAATGGCTCAGATCACTTTAAAGTGAAACACATCTTTTTCACTTTAAAATAATAAAGTTCTATTTATAAATAAGCTAGTTCTAGAAGAGTGACTAGGCCCGTATTTACTTGAGTAATTAGTGATGCATTTCATGACCACGTCGAGAAAAAAAAAAAAAGACAGTTGCTCACATCTGAGACACATTAATATTATGATGAGTTATTATGAGTAATTCTACTAAGTATTTTTTTTTATAATTGGTCATTAGCTATTAGTTCTTAATGACGCCAATCCAATTCAGTATTTATTGATTACCTAATAAGGAAATAGTCCTAAATTTGATATTACTTACTGATTAGTCCAAATAATGAAAAAGGGTATAAGATTGGGTGTTGTGTGCTGCCAAATGTTCAGCACTCAGTAGTTTGTCCCTGGTGAAAGTGATTGTATATTTTTTTGAGAGTTTAGACAGTATTGTTATTACTGTCTTACTGAAATACGTCTGATAGTCAACTGTGGGTCACTATTGCCTTAAACCCTGTCTATTAATGCAGATTGTTTGTCGTTCTTACTGCTTTGAGTAAAGATACATTTGTTTTACAAACTTTAATGTTGCATAAGTCATTCACGTTAGTGCTTTTGATGGACATACTGTTGTTAATGCTGATGGTGAGGAATTACAGTGAATGTATGTCAAACTAAGTAGAGTATCACTGAGAAGTGTCCTTACGATGGAGGTTCGGGTTGAATAACTTCTTCCAATATTTCATCATCGGACTCGCGGAACTGATATGGTAAAATTGATGCCATCGTTACTGTCTTTACAGTGTGTACAGTCGCTGAGGACTGAGGAAGCCTCCATTGCTGAAGATCAGTTATGGTAATGGGCATTTAGTTTCCAACAGGCGCTATAAGCGATAGACCAATCACAGCAGACTGGGCCATCTGAACAATCACAGCAGAGTAGGCTTGCAGAAAGGCGAGATTTAGAGAGACTGAATCATCGGACAAGTTGTTTGAGAATCAGTGAAATTTGTTGTGAAATACATTGTGCTGTGGATATTATGAGTTATAAGTGTGTATAAGTGTTTATAAGATATTATAAGTGTTTGTTTACCTTTGATGCATGTAAACTTGTTGTAGGAGACCTCCAAAGCTAAATTAGGAGCTTTTAAAATACTACAGTAATCAACTTAATGAAAAAAAAATTAATAAAAGTACTGTAGTCGATGTGTCCTCATCAAGTGTGCTGCACAAGTCCTGAAAAAAAAAGCCAAAATGTTTAGAACACCCCCAGGTGGTTGGTCCCAGTAGGTCATAAAATCCGCCCTCTCCATGTAATTGAATGGGACGTGAGAAAAACGAAACATCAAATTATGCTTCAAATACATTTTTTTCAAAGATAATTTCTGTAATTTTAAGTAGTTTTTAATCATACTGATGTTCAAGCATATGTTTTTTAAATAAGTTTGGTTTTAGTTAGTTATCTGATGCTATAAAAACGGGGTTGTGACGTCATGATTGATAGCTGAGATTGAAAAGCTTCTTTGAGTGAAGTAGTCACTGAGGCACCAACTGACTTTTTTCTGGATTTCCGGGAGGAGATTGGAACTTCAACTTTAATCTCTACATTTCCATAATTGTGTATTTCACTCCGACATAATGAGCTGCTCTGCAGTGAACTGTACAAACCAAGCGGCAACCTCCTGCGGTCTCTCTTGAAGACAACACAGAAGTGACTTAAACTGCATTTCGTCGACTGGCCGCTAGAGACAGGCTCCAAAAGGGAATAAAATCTCTATCTCCTCCAAGTTAAAATGGCCAACTTTACAGCAGAAAAAAAATTTTTACACCCTGGTATAAGAAATGATTTTTGGTCATACAGCTAATTAGGATTATTATTCCCGGCTTTAGGATTCAGAAATCTATCGGGCCTGAAAATGAGACCACAAGAATTAACAAGTACAATATTTACTCATCTACAAACTGAAAAAAAAAAAAAAAAAAAAAGACTCACAGATGTGTGCTTATGGTCACAGTGGACCATAAGTATGCAATTAATTTGCAAAGTATGTAATTTTATACATTTATGAAGTTTTATGAAGTTTTAATTGTGATATGGCAGTTTAGTGACATGTAGAGCTCTGTTTCTTAAAAGGGGGATTCATATAGCAGAGTTTGACTATGTGGCCTGCCTAAACTAACATAGAATGCTTGATTAAATTAAGTTCCCTTTCATAGGTTCACTCTACGCTGTGTAGCCAACTCTATGGGAACACCTTCGGTGTGACGAATGTCTGAAGCCCTTATACCATCACGCCATTTATTGGCCAGTAGCGCTCAGCACCGCCTAGAAGAATGCGTATTTCCTGGAGGAAGCAAATGTTCTGTTGTTTGTAGGAAAGTGGCTTTTCTCGTGTTCATCACTACTCTTTAGAGCAATTTTGCATTTATCTCAAGTGGACACGATGAGCTTTCGGAAATGCGTCGATCCATGTGACAGGTTCATCACGGGAGAAGATACTCATGACAGGTGCGTGCAATGTTTGGGCCTTCAGCACGCTCAGGCGGCGCTTAACGGCCTGTCTAATTATAACAGGTTGTTACACAGTAACAACGAGAACAGAAAGTGCAGTGCAATGTCAGTCGTAACGATGGTCACGTGATGTTAAGTGACTGAGTTCAGGAGTCTGATGGCCTGGGGGAAGAAGCTCCTCCTGAGTCTCTCAGTTTTGGCCATCAGGTTTCGGAAGCGCTACCAGATGGTAGCAGCGTGAAATGAGGGTTTGCAGGGTGATTAGAGTCCTTGATGATCTTGGTAGCTCTACCTTTGCAGCGTTTGGTGTAGACGTCCTGCAGAGACGGGAGAGCTGACCCTGAGATACGCTCGGATAAGCGCACTACTCTTTGCAGGGCTTTGCGGTCATGACTGGTGCTGTTCCCATACCACGCTGTGATGCACTGAGTTAAAACACTTTCTATCGCCCTAAATAGAAAGTTTTCAGGATAGCTGGTGAAACCCTGAATTTCCTCAGCTGGCGCAGGTGGTACAGTCTTTGCCTGGCTTTTTTCACCTGTGTCTGAATGTGAGCAGTCCAGGTCAGGTCCTCGGAGATGTTTACTCCCAGGTACTTGAAGCTGCTCACTCTCTACTGGTGACCCGCTGATCATGAGGGGGAGTATGTCCGTTGCTGTCTCTTCCTGAAGTCCACAATCATTTCTTTGGTCTTGCCAACATTCAGAGAGAGACAGTTGTCCTGGCACCATGATGTTAGATGCTCCACCTCGTCCAAGTATGCCGCCTCATTGTTGTTGGAAATGAGGCCCAGGACAACAGTATCATCAGCAAATTTGATGATAGAGGTGGAGCTGTGTGTGGACAAACAGTCATGCGTGTAGAGAGAGTAGAGCAGGGGCTCAGGACACAGCCTGTGGAGCTCCCACACTCAGGGTGATGGAGGTGGAGGTGGACTGGCCTATTCTCACCACCTGAGGCCTGCCAGTGAGGAAGTCCTCAATCCAGTGGCAGAGAGAAGGATTCAGGCCGAGATCCAGGAGTTTGGAGGTTAGCTTGGTGGGAACTATGGTGTTAAAGGCTGAGCTATAGTCAATAAATAGCAGTCTTCGTAGTTCCCACTTTTGCATGAGTGAGGGAGGAGTGGAGGACATGAGAGATGGCATCTTCAGTCGATCTATTGGGACGATAGGCAAACTGAAGAGGGTCCAAAGTGTCAGGAATGAAGGCGCAAATGGTGTTTTTAATGAGTCTCTCAAAGACCTTCATGACTATAGACGTGAGAGCCACTGGACGATAGTCATTTAGGCAAGAGGGTTTACTGTTCTTAGGGACAGGGATGATGGTGGATTTTTGAAGGAGGTGGGGACCACAGATGTAGCGAGGGACTCATTAAAGATAGATGTAAACAACCCGGTGAGCTGATCAGCACAGGACCGCAGAACACGACCTGAAATACCATCCGGCCCAGCAGCTTTCCTGACGTCCACACGCTTTGAGTGCTCTCCGAACTTCATCCTCCGAGACAGAGATCACGTGATTGTTGCTGCTCTGAGTAATTTCTCTAACGCGCCACTTGGCGGAGTCGCGCTGCCGCGGTTACAGTCAAAGCGAGCATAGAAAGAGTTTAACTCTGCTCACGAGCAACGGATCAACGCTTGCCTCTGCAGAGGATTTAGATCCAAAAGAGCAGATGGACCTCAGACCCTGCCACATGCGCCGCGAGTCGTTGAGTTGGAAATGAGACTCCACTCGATCTTTATAACGGAGTTTTGCGGCTTTAACTGCTCGCCTGAGAGCATAGCAGGACGATCTGTATTCATTCATATTCCCTGAATGGAGACCGGCGTTGTAAGCAGCAGTGTCGCGTGCGTTCACTGCCGCGCCGGATTGAATTGTCCACCCACGGTTTCTGATTTGAGAAGGACGTTATTGTTATTGTTTTGCGTGGCTTGCTCTGTAAGCGTGTTGATGAAGCAAAGCGCCACGCCTGTGAACTCGCCACGCCAGCTGAACTCGCCGAACATGTCCCAATCCACATCATCAAGAGCTGCCTGAAGCGCGGTCTCTGAGTGGGGTGACCAACGCTTAACTTCCCGCCTCACCGGGGTTCCTGGAGGAGCTTTTGTTTGTATTCGGGAGTGAGGAAAATGGCGGCATGATCCGATTTGCCAAACGCTGGAAGTGACCGCGCTTTATAGGCGTTTAAACGGAGAGTAGCAGTGATCCAGTGTGTTTGCTCCTCGTGTGGGGCAGGAGACGTGCTGGTGAAAGTTTGGCAGGACTTTCTTTAGGTTTGCTTTGTTAAAATCGCCCGCGACAATGAATGCGCGCGCCGGGATGTTGGTTTATGACGCCGCTGGCAACATCATGAAGGCCAGATAAAGCCAGCGCTGTGTCTGCCTGCGGTGGGATGTAAAGCGCGGTCGCGACAACCGCAGAAAACTCCTAGGCAGATAGAATGGGCGGCAGATGATTGTTAAATGTTCCAGATGAGGTGAGCAGGACCGCGAGAGAATGGTGATGTTCCTGGGATCGCACCATTTCTTGTTGATCATGAAACACACTCCACCGCCTTTGGATTTACGGCCTCGGCTGTTCTGTCCATCCGAAAAACAGAGAAGTTCTCCGACGGCGCCACAGCTGTGTCCGGGACCGCGGGCGTGAGCCATGTTTCAGACAAACAATAGATATTACAGTCTCTCATGTCCCGTTGAAAACTTATCCTGGCTCTAAGATCGTCCATCTTATTATCCAAGGATTGAACATTTGCTAGAAGAATGCTCGGGAGGAGGTCTGAATGCCCTTTTCTCAGTCTGTTACGGATACCAGCACGTTTCCCACGGTGTTTCTTTGTTCTACGCCGCTGGCTCTGTCCATTGTTCAACTCGGCGTTCAAGAATCTCAGATGGCCACAGAGGATCGGCGAAAGTGTCCTGAAACAGTCCAGTGTAGAGGTAACCAATGTCCAAAAGAGTTTTGCTGTCGTAGTAGATCAATGCAGATGATAAGTTTGTAAAAACTGAGAGTAAAAGAAAGTAAAATAGTAAATAAAAGCACAGTCTTCAGGAGTTTACCTGAACGGCGACCAAACACAGCGGCGCCATTTTATGTGAATATATGTATATATATATATATATATATATATATATGTATATATACATATATATATATATATATATATATATATATATATATATATATATATATATATATATATATGCAGCAGTATAATTCTCAAAATATATTAATAGTAGATCCTTTAAAGGGTACAACACACACAGTTTCTGTCAATCTCATGTATTGCATCCTTTTGTTTTTTTGTTTTTGTTTTTGTTTTTTATTGACAAAAACTACCATTTGGTACACCTACTGAATTATCTGGGTATTTAAGGAAAGGTGACATGGAGCTCAGGGAATTTCTGTAAACAGATGTCCTGCACTGTTGTTGTGTGTAGTTTTTTACTGCCAGGTAAATATTTCTAACTCTTTGATCTCTGAATTGTGGATATTGTATACAATTGATTGATGTTTTTATTCTTTGAGTTGGACTTTGAATTATGATTTTGATTACCTGGTTAATAAACTGTTACGTTTGAATTCATCTGACTTTGACATTATTTTCTCAAGTAAATTAGGTGAAGATTATGTTACCACAAATCTGCGTCAGCTTAAGTATCGGACCAAAATCTAGTTGAGTGGAGCATAAGGGCACACTAACTGAGACTTTGGATTTCTGACTAACTCTTGGCACTAGTGGTTAAAATGTGTAGTTTTTAAGCTGTTTTGTGTAGATTGTGAGAAGTGTGTTTCCTGTATTAGACATACACTCACCTAAAGAATTATTAGGAACACCTGTTCAATTTCTCATTAATGCAATTATCTAATCAACCAATCACATGGCAGTTGCTTCAATGCATTTAGGGGTGTGGTCCTGGTCAAGACAATCTCCTGAACTCCAAACTGAATGTCAGAATGGGAAAGAAAGGTGATTTAAGCAATTTTGAGCGTGGCATGGTTGTTGGTGCCAGACGGGCCGGTCTGTGTATTTCACAATCTGCTCAGTTACTGGGATTTTCACGCACAACCATTTCTAGGGTTTACAAAGAATGGTGTGAAAAGGGAAAAACATCCAGTATGCGGCAGTCCTGTGGGCGAAAATGCCTTGTTGATGCTAGAGGTCAGAGGAGAATGGGCCGACTGATTCAAGCTGATAGAAGAGCAACTTTGAGTGAAATAACCACTCGTTACAACCGAGGTATGCAGCAAAGCATTTGTGAAGCCACAACACGCACAACCTTGAGGCAGATGGGCTACAACAGCAGAAGACCCCACCGGGTACCACTCATCTCCACTACAAATAGGAAAAAGAGGCTACAATTTGCACGAGCTCACTAAAATTGGACAGTTGAAGACTGGAAAAATGTTGCCTGGTCTGATGAGTCTCGATTTCTGTTGAGACATTCAGATGGTAGAGTCAGAATTTGGCGTAAACAGAATGAGAACATGAATCCATCATGCCTTGTTACCACTGTGCAGGCTGGTGGTGGTGGTGTAATGGTGTGGGGGATGTTTTCTTGGCACACTTTAGGCCCCTTCGTGCCAATTGGGCATCGTTTAAATGCCACGGCCTACCTGAGCATTGTTTCTGACCATGTCCACCATGTACCCATTCTCTGATGGCTACTTCCAGCAGGATAATGCACCATGTCACAAAGATCAAATCATTTCAAATTGGTTTCTTGAACATGACAATGAGTTCACTGTACTAAAATGGCCCCCACAGTCACCAGATCTCAACCCAATAGAGCATCTTTTGGATGTGGTGGAACGGGAGCTTCGTGCCCTGGATGTGCAGGATAGTACCTTGCAGTTGATGGAGATTTGTGGAATGCACATCCAGGGCACAAAGCTTCCGTTCCACCACATCCCAAAGATGCTCTATTGGGTTGAGATCTGGTGACTGTGGGGGCCATTTTAGTACAGTGAACTCATTGTCATGTTCAAGAAACCAATTAGAAATGATTCGAGCTCTGTGACATGGTGCATTATCCTGCTGGAAGTAGCCATCAGAGAATGGGTACATGGTGGTCATAAAGGGATGGACATGGTCAGAAACAATGCTCAGGTAGGCCGTGGCATTTAAGCGATGCCCAATTGGAACTGAGGGGCCTAAAGTGCGCCAAAAAAACATCCCCCACACCATTACGCCACCACCACCAGCCTGCACAGTGGTAACAAGGCATGATGGATCCATGTTCTCATTCTGTTTACGCCAAATTCTGACTCTACCATCTGAATGTCTCAACAGAAATCGAGACTCATCAGACCAGGCAACATTTTTCCAGTCTTCAACTGTCCAATTTTGGTGAGCTTGTGCAAATTGTAGCCTCTTTTTCCTAATTGTAGTGGAGATGAGTGGTACCCGGTGTGGTCTTCTACTGTTGTAGCCCATCCGCCTCAAGGTTGTGCATGTTGTGGCTTCACAAATGCTTTGCTGCATACCTCGGTTGTAACGAGTGGTTATTTCAGTCAAAGTTGCTCTTCTATCAGCTTGAATCAGTCAGCCTATTCTCCTCTGACCTCTAGTATCAACAAGGCATTTTCGCCCACAGGACTGCCGCATACTGGATGTTTTTCCCTTTTCACAACATTCTTTGTAAACCCTAGAAATGGTTGTGCATGAAAATCCCAGTAACTGAGCAGATCTGGCTCCAACAACCATGCCACACTCAAAATTGCTTAAATCACCTTTCTTTCCCATTCTGACATTCAGTTTGGAGTTCAGGAGATTGCCTTGACCAGGACCACACCCCTAAATGCATTGAAGCAACTGCCATGTGATTGGTTGATTAGATAATTGCATTAATGAGAAATTTAACAGGTGTTCCTAATAATCCTTTAGGCGAGTGTATGTGGCAATGCAGACACGAGTGATGCATTTTTATAATTCCAGTCAGTTATTCTGCTAACCACATTTACCACACCTCAAGACAGGTTCAAGTTTTTGTTCTTAAAATGCTCTTGAGGAACTCAAGTAGAATTTTCTGACGCATCACATCATTAGAGAGAGAGAGAGAGAGAGAGAGAGAGAGAGAGAGAGAGAGAGAGAGAGAGAGAGAGAGAGAGAGAGAGAGAGAGAGAGAGAGAGAGAGAGAGAGAGAGAGAGGGCAGTGATGTTATCAGAAAAGCCATGTCTTTTTTCAGTACCAGAACTATTCGACCGATAAAATACCACAGGCAGCGCTGATAACAAGTTTCTGTGTCTTTATGTGGGTTTGAGAGAGAGCAGGAGAAAGAAATAGATTTGATAAAAGGTAAATATTAATAGTTAGTAATTTTACCTTGTTTGTTTATTTGCTTGTGCCTTTTCATGTTTTTGATTCTTTGCTGTGTATATGCTGCAAAGCTCTTGTGAATAACAAAAATAATTTGGCAAACTAATATGGAACTGTAATGCGGTCAAGACTTAGCTGGAACTACTTTAGTCATGCAGTTATAGAAGAAAAAACAACAGCATAGAATGTCAACCAATCAGAATAGAGCATTTTGGAGAGCGATTAAGAATGTTTAAATAGTATGTGCTGCATGTATAGTATACATAGTATAGCAGCATGTCTTTCAGCCATTATGACATAACCAAGCTCTAAGATCTTGGCCCTTTTGGAATGATATTGTACTTTTAAGGGTAACAAACAGCACACCAGTTGTGTTATGAGCTGTAAAATATATTGTATATTTATACCCCCGTCTGGGAGGTCCAACACATCTGGTGCTTTTGAGCTGTGTAGAAGTGGATAAATGGTGGATGGGATTGGCAGCCTGGACCTGGGATTTCAATTGAAACGCTGCGTTATACTACCAGTCACAATTGTGATCGCTAACAAATTTACACTTCTTACGTCAAGTTGATAGTGGATCCTTTAAAGGGTACAACACACACAGTTTCTGTCAATCTCATGTATTGCATCCTTCATATCTCCGAAGAGTCTTTAGTTTTATCATATTTATAAAACAGATACGCTGTACCGATTATTTCCGAAAACAGCCGAACTCGTGCGGTGGGCAGAGCTAAAGAGTCACGAGCACACAGACAGACCCAATACTTTATGGCATTATCCCTGGATAACTTTCGATTCACTATATGCTCGTGTTGTTTACATTATATGCATATATGCATTTATTGCCAACAAAACATTTGATGCAGTTTCACTCAACGACAGCAGTTTCAACACATGACCGGGAACAAACACACTCTGGAAAATACATTTTAATCAAGACAATCTATTTTTTCCTTGAAAGTTTAATTTCTTGCCCAAAGTCAACAACAACACTTTTAGAGCTTCCAGGAATAAGAAAAAAGTGACCGGTGGGATTAAACAGGTTAAATATACTACTAAATATACTAGTATAAGTAGTAGTAAAAAAATATATATAATATTACATTTCACTGCCGGTTGTATATTCTGTATTTAACTGTGTATGTGACAAATACAACTCTTGAAATGTTCCTATTTAGGTATTAATTTCAAAACTTTAATTCTACTCCAACTCATTTTTTAAATTTGTAGCATTTGATCATTTTCACAAATATCCCGGATGAGGAGTTTGGTGTGAAGGAACTTGACTTTCAACCCGATAGAACACCTTTGGGATGGATTAGAGCTGAGACTGCGAGTCAGGCCTTCTCATCCAACATCAGTGCCTGACCTCACAAATGTGCTTCTAGAAGAATGGTCAAAAATTCCCATAAACACACTCCTAAACCTTGTGGAAAGCCTTCCCAGAAGAGTTGAAGCTGTTATAGCTGCAAAGGGTAGGCCAACTCCCTATGGATTAAGAATGGGATGTCATTAAAGTTCATGTGCATGTAAAGCCAGGCATCCCTAAACCTTTGCCAATATAGTGGATCTGGTTTCTTTATAAATCAATATTTGCAAACAAATCTATTCTACTGGATGCCAAACATTTTTCTTTATAAGAACATCTATGTGACAAAATGTATTTAATGGGCTTTTCAATCAAAAGAGTAAACTCAACTAAATACCAAGTTTACTTAGACTACTTAATTAAACCTTTAAATATATCTTGATCAAAAGATTGGCCAAAAAGACCAATAGTCCAAAAAAAGACTTTTGTCAGTATAAGTCAAGCATACTTAAGTGTAATTTATTGTTGCTGAGAAGTAGGCCTACATAAAAAGTAGATTGAATGTATACTTTAATATTTGTAGTTGAAAAGAAGTATACTAATTGCACACTTGATTAAAACATCTTTTTTGTAAGGGGCATGCATACATGCTCAATTCTTTTCATCTAAAGCATATTTAGTCTGAATGCAAGACCAGAAGGCTTAACAGGAACAGTATCTTTTCATCGCTCTGCTGCTCATACCGCAAGAAAAAAAAAAAAAAGGAAGAAAAAAAAAAGATTTAGGTTCAACTTAGATATGAGATTCTGATGGTTGTGGTTGGTGCTCATGAATTAAGAAACAGCAAGAGTTTAAAATTGCATAACCGTGAATTTCTGCCAAACTACACTCACCAACAGCCGGTTACACCAAACATTCAATACTAGACAAGGACCATGACAAACATGAGGGCTTAAATACACAAGGACTAATGATTGGACAAGGGACACCTGTGAACAATGCTCAAACAATGAACCAATGACATGACACAAGAACACATGAGGGCAAGGGAATCACATGACAAGACCAAGGGGTACAGCAATGGTAGGAAGCGAGACAAAATCTCACAATAAAATAGCAATAAATAAATTTGCTACTTACCAGATTTGTTTATTAACACCTACACCCTAAACCTACCCTTACAATAATAATTATTACAGTAATACAATAATTAAATGACGCAATATTGATGTGTGCATGCCCAGTGCCCGTAGTTGTATCCCTTTCTAGTCTTTCCCGTGCCGGACGTGGTGTGATGACATCACTGTTTCACAAAATATATGGATTGGCTGTACACATGAAAATGCAAGTGGTGTCGTTTTCAGATTTATCCACTCTGAGACCCGATTTAAAAAAAATACCGGTTTCAGGCTCCCAAAACGCTGGATCCATGTGGACGAAACGCTGATATGGTACAAAATTTTAATGTATACAGCTAAACGTGTCTCCTTGTGGAAGGGACCTCAGCCTCTCTAAACTTCTTCTTCCCCTGAGCCTACTCTGCTCTGATTGATCAGACGGCCTGGTTTGTTGTTATTGGTCTATAGTCAGAAACGAAAACCACCTATTATTGGAATATCAACTCTGGAGGCTTCTTCAGCAATTATTATTAATTAAATTTAACACCTGTTAAATTTCTCATTAATGCAATTATCTAATCAACCAATCACATTTCAATGCATTTAGGGGTGTGGTCCTGGTCAAGACAATCTCCTGAACTCCAAACTGAATGTCAGAATGGGAAAGAAAGGTGATTTAAGCAATTTTGAGCATGGCATGGTTGTTGGTGCCAGACGGGCCGGCCTGAGTATTTCACAATCTGCTCAGTTACTGGAAATTTTCACGCACAACCATTTCTAGGGTTTACAAAGAATGGTAGGAAAAGGGAAAAACATCCAGTATGCAGCATTCCTGTGGGCGAAAATGCCTTGTTGATGCTAGAGGTCAGAGGAGAATGGGCCGATGGGCTGATAGAAGAGCAACTTTGACTGAAATAGCCACTCGTTACAGCCGAGGTATGCAGCAAAGCATTTGTGAAGCCACAACACGCACAACCTTGAGACGTGCATCCCACAAATCTCCATCAAACTGCAAGATGCTATCCTATCAATATGGGCCAACATTTCTGAAGAATGCTTTCAGCACCTTGTTGAATCAATGCCACGTAGAATTAAGGCAGTTCTGAAGGCGAAAGGGGGTCAAACACAGTATTAGTATAGTGTTCCTAATAATCCTTTAGGTGAGTGTAGATGGAGAGAGGTCTGCCACTACTCACTCTCACAGATGATGTGCACACGTAGTCAAGGTGGATCCTGCCGTGTATGCACAAAAGATGATTCACACACTATGATTGTTATGTTAATTTATGATCTGAGTTTAAACTGATACAGTATACACTTTAGTGACGTGTTGATCTCTGTTTCTTCACAGTTTGATTCAGGAAAAACTGCTGTTGGTGTCACGTCGTTTGGATATAAAGATCTCTGCAATTCACCTAAATATCCTAATGTGTATACTAAGATTTCACCATATCTTGAATGGATTGGCAGCATAATCAGAAATGTGAAGTGAGCTAAGTTATTCTTCTGTATAACTTTCAATAAAGTATCACATGGCAAGCATCAGTCATTTAAAGTGTCTTTATCACAACTATATATAATTACATCATTACATTGGGGGTCACAGTGTTTACGTTCTCTTTTGGCTCAGTCTTCACACAGACGAGTCCATCAATCTATCGCTTAATGCCATTATGGAGACTCTATTCTTTCCGGTGAAATCACAAAACAAAATGCACACAGACGTGTCCCTGCTCTTAATGTACAATCATTGATGAACATCTTTGATTTTAATGAGGGTAAAAAAAAACTGTTTACGAAAGTTCTACCACCAGACCCATAAGGAATCCAACTGTGAGTAGCAGATCTATGTATTTATTCAAAATCTCGGGACTAACAATATATTTAATGCAAATTAATGCAAATATTATTTGCAAAAGTAATTTCCTGTTTCCTGGTTACACCCCTTCATGCCAATATTGTTCCCTGATGGCAGTGGCCTCTTTCAGCAGATAAATACAAAGCATATTTTGTTTGAATAAGCAAATAAGTTTGAATACTAGCATTATATCAGTTAATGATATATACAGTTATGAACTGTAAAATATGCTAAATGCATGCTTACATGGTTAATTCTTATAATCCAAACCATCTCTTGATGAACCAAAGAACTCTTGAATCTTGAATCTGTGGCTTTAAGGAAACCGCAAGGATTAACAAGAACAATGCTTCTGCTTATCTTTCTTAATGCTTTTGTGTTGTGTTGCTCATACTGCAATATTTAGGCTTATATATAAAAAAGTAAGTAATGGTCACCTCAGTGACTCCACCCACCTTTAAAGTATATTTATACTGTGTTTATCCAGTGAGAGCTCACTGATCGTCTTCTTCATCATGACCATCATCATCATCTCTCTGCTCCTGCTGGCCTCTCTGCTGCCACACCTGACCTTCACTGGTGAGAATGATTATTTTACAGCATATTACAATGATTATTAAAAGTGTGTAATTGGTATGTGCTGAATAAGTTGACTGACACCACTCTCTCTCGCTCTCTCTCTCTCTCTCTCTCTCTCTCTCTCAGCTCATGTGGGTATAATGAAAGGCAGGGAAGCCAGACCCCACTCTAGACCTTACATGGTTTCTATTCAGAAGTGTGGGCGACATATCTGCGGTGGATCTCTCATTTCTGATCAGTTGGTCTTGACTGCTGCACATTGTTGGACTGGGTAAGAGCTTGTTTAGTGTGAACTGCAATATTGAGTTAAAATTACTTTTGACTGTTAATGACTGAAGTGCAACCAGTAGATCAGTTATGACATAAATGACCATTTACAATATCTTTCAACAGAAGTGAGTTGCTGATGGTTGTAGTTGGCGCTCATGACTTAAGGAACAGCACCAGTTCAGATCGCATTAAAGTGATGTCCTACATCCCACATCCAAATGCTACAACCAATCCTATTCAGAATGACATCATGCTTTTGAGGGTAACAACATGTAATAATTTTAGTTGCTCAAAAGAATATCTGGTCAGGAAACAGAAGCACAAACCACTATGTTTGAAATTCTATTGCAATTTCTTGCTTAAAAAAATTATTGAAGGGATTTAAATAATTTCTATGGAAATTGTCAAGTGCCTCTTTGAGTCTGTTTCATACGTTATTCATTTATTGTTTCTGTGTAGCAACAAAAAATGGGCAAAAAGGCAGAGAACCTGAAAACTCATTGAGGCATTTTTATGGTTGCTGTTACACAGCAGAAAATAAAGAGGCAAATAAAAATAAATAAATAAACTCAAATTGAACCTTTACGGTGTCTGTACTAACCTCAAAAACAACAGTATAATCCAACAAACTTCAGTCTTATAATAGATTGTTTATTTAAAATGGCT
The DNA here is from genome assembly GCA_018749465.1 of Paracanthobrama guichenoti. NCBI lineage: Eukaryota > Metazoa > Chordata > Actinopteri > Cypriniformes > Gobionidae > Paracanthobrama > Paracanthobrama guichenoti. The sequence continues at coordinate 13,779,296 of CM031964.1, forward strand.
GTATTTTTTAATTACAGCTGGAGAAAAGTGTCAAACTAAACGACAAAGTTAATCTGATACAATTACCAAAGGAAGGAGAAGACGTCAAAGCAGGTACTCGCTGTAGTGTTGCCGGCTGGGGAAGCCTGAAGGCTGATGGCCCAGTGAGTGATTGTCTAATGGAGGCAAACACAACTATAAAAAATACGGAATATTGTAAGCATGAATGGAAAGATACCTTCTTGGCCTCACAGATGATCTGTGCACAAGGCTACGGTGGATCCTGCATGGTATGTACAAAAGATGATCACAGAGGTTATGGTATTGTACAAACTGGTTTCACTAGTGACGTGTTGATCTGTGTTTCTTAACGGGGATTCAGGAGGTCCTTTGGTTTTTGGAAACACTGCTGTTGGTCTTTTGGCTATAAAACAATCTGCAGTTCAGATACATATCCTTATGTGTATACTAATATTTCAGAGTATAGTCAATGGATCAACAAAGAAATTGGACCTATTTACTGACTTCATGTAAACTAAAAAGGAAGAAATGTTTTTTCTTCCATAAACCTTCTTTCAATAAACATATCAAATGGCAAGCATCAATTATAGTCAAAGTGTTCTCATTGTCACAACCAAATATAATTTAGGGAACACCCTCACTTTCCAGTCATGCCTGTAGACTCGTATCTCATTGAATGGGGAAAAACTGAAATACCCAAAACTGCTGCTAAAAAAATACAATAATTACAAATAATAATACAAAATTGTGCAGCTTCATAAAAATAAAATATTTTAATTGATAAACAAAACAATTTTTCAGGAAAAAAAAAGGTCCTCCAGGACTTGAGTTGTAAAATAAAGAGCTTCATAAAATCTTTCTACAAAACTGATTTTTAAAATTGGTTATTTTTAAAAATCAGTTTTACTAAGTTTCTCAACTGATTTCTGAACAGAATGTACAAGAAATATTAGATATGGATTACATCACACAAGAGGAAGATTAATCAGTCCCACTTTAGAGAGAATATAGGCGACTATGTGTCAAATTTGATTGATTGATGACTTTCAAAAACAAGTTAGAGAATATCTTTGACGTACGGCTTGTAAAGATAGAGAAAACATTGTTTTCAAACAAGTATATGCATTAAACATCAAAGAAGAGGTGTTTAAAAATCCCATCAAACGAATAATGTTAAGTTGTTTCACATTACAATTTACTGTTCAAGTTTTCTTTAGTCAAAAACATTTCTCTTACGGAGTCTGATGCAAACACGTCTTCTCTCCTCAATGACGGAAAACGGAATGAGCTCTGGCAGCTTGTGTGAAGCCACCCCCAGTCTCCGCCCCCTAACACTTTTACCTCAATGCAGAACAATGGATAAAATAATAATAAATAAAATAAAATAAAAAAATAAAAGCAAAACAAATAATATTAAGTTTTTTACATCACATTTTTCTGCTAAATGTTTATTTAGTTTAGACAAAAAACCAAAAACAAATGTTTCTTACGCAGAGTGAAGCAAACATGACCTCTCTCCCCTGATGGCTAATCACTAATGTGGTCTGGGGATGTGCGTAAAGCCGCCCCCAGTCTCCGCCCCTAACACGCCCCTCAGAGCAGAAGAACGCGCCCAGTCCATACGGAGATTTAAATAACGGTAAAATAATTAAACAAAATGACATTTATAAATAATATATGTTTTTAAAATTTTTGTTTAGTTCATCATAGTTTATTTCACTCTTAGTTCTTTCAAAACTAATTGTTTCAAGTCACACACACACACACACACACACACACACACACACACACACACGGAGCGTTGTGCATGATGAATTTTGCGCAGGGGTACACGCTGCGCCGGTACAGGGAGAGATCAGTGTGTGGATAATTAATTTTCTCTTTGATATTTTAGAACCTGTTTATGGCGATGGTCTGGAGAGGTCGTGTGAGGGTGACTGGATGGTCAGTGTCCAGTGAACTCTGACAAGAGTCTAAACAGAGTTCAGAGCCGTAATAAAACCATGTTATCTAAAACACATGTCTCCCCCATGGTGAGTTTTGCGCAGGGGGAAGACATAGCTTCCTTCCTATATGAAGGTCTACTCCTTTATATGATAAGAATAAAACTCTCTCTCTCTCTTTTCCCTATCGTGTATATTATATATACATCCCCATATATATATCTCCACACACACACACACACACACACACACACACACGAACGCGCTATGCGCGATAAATTTGCGCGGGGAGACATGCTGTGTCGTGACACTGAGAGAGTTGAATGTCATTTATGATGGCGGATGTGTCATGCCAAGCAGTCGTCCTATCTTGATAAGGTTAGTGATTTGGGGATATCTGATCTCCAGAAATGGCCTGGAGCGCTTTGCGCGGGAGAGAGAGAACATCCAGAGTCTTTTAAACAATTAAAAAGTTCTTATTATATACATAATAAATACATACAAGTATCGAATTATTTAAGTTAAAAACTATTCGAAACATCCCACATAGATGTGTTTTAACAACGAGATACGTAGCAGGCCTGTGGTTTGGGTTCTCAGACCTGGCTACTGCGTATAAACATAAGAACGGGGAAATCAGACCTAAATGGGGGGGTTTAGAGGCCCTGAAAACTTTTTTTATGACCTGTTGACCCCCCTCATAGGTATGAGAAAAAAATCCTTTAAAATGTCAGATATCTACCTACCTGCATTACAACAAAAACAGAACACCGCGTATGACTGCCTTCTCAACCGCTGACACAATGGACACAAATAACAATGGTAAGCAACATTTTTTATATTTATTTTTCACGACTGTGTTGTATATTTACTTTACGAATCATACACACATGGGGTAATTATAGGATCTTCACTGTTTTAACATTACAGATGTGCACGAATCCGGTTTATATTTTGATGAAGGTCTCGAAATAATTCTGGATGAGCTATGTAAGTATTTTCTCATTCTCTATATTAACATGCCATTGCCCGTTCTAATAATGATAATCTGTTTCTAAATAACGTGTGTGTATAGTTGACGAAGCCCTACTAGTCGGAGACGTTGTTCAAGACATTATTAATGGTAAGAATTGCATACAATTCAGTTGTTAATGTATTTAAAATAATAATAATAATAATAATAATAATAATAATAATAATAATAATTGTCTATTATTCTAATAATATGTTTGTAATATTTCAGTAGATGGGGATGACCCGTCAGGTGTATATCCTACCGACGAATCAGCCCCCGTTTCATGCAGCATCACCGAAAGCGTCACCGCATCCCCTCCGCCCATTGACGCGCGTGTTAGCGAGCCGCACGCAGATCAACCAACACGGGACAACTACACTGTGTGTCTTCCCTCTACTTCAACAGGTCGTGGTCGGTGTGAGAAACGCTTGAGAGAAACTTATGGTGAACGTGTATTACCCAATACACAGCGTTTAAGGACATCAGAAAATAACGGTGAGATGTTAAACAATATACGTATGCATATATCTATAACCGTAAATATATTTAATAATAAATAATTGTATATATATATATATATATATATATATATATATATATATATATATATATATATATATATATATATATATATATATATATATATATATATATATATATATATATATATACAGAGCAAGATTACGAGGATCGTGGATTACAGTTATTCACTGATTCTCAGCTGGATGTGTGGAATAGCGCCGAGTTCTCCGAATCGGGAGAATCAAGCTCTGACGAGAGCGATTCAGGCCCTCCAGGAGAAATACAACCACTGTTCAATGAGAGAGATTTGCACAGGCTGTCTTATGACACCCTGCGTCGTACGAATCTAAATTTTGAGCGTATATTAGACCTTGTCGGGAGGCCTTTAACGTACCAAGAGACTGAGGATATCATACGCGATTCACAAAGCGATATTATCGCTAACCTGCAGACCATAATAGCAGTACAACAACAGCATACTATCGCCCTACAGCACGCTGCAGAGTTCTGGAGGAGAAGCCACGAGCAGATCATTTTGGAAAATCAACGACTGTACAATGAATTGGCAGGTGTTTCCGGAGCTTTACACGAAGTAAGAGACGAACAGCAGCTTACAGTAATAACTCATGAAAGAATGAATATTATTCAAAGAGTGCTGACTGATTTGCATGATGTTATAATGAGGGAGAGAAGAAGGTGATCATATTTTGTTTTTAATTTTTATCTAACCATTGTAATTGACGGGTATTTCGTTTGATGTATTAGGACCTACTGATATTTCTATGCTATGCGACTCTGCTATTATCTTTACTGCTGTGGTGGACTCTAGCATCATCTGTGTTTTTGTGGTGACCTGTTATTTTGTTATGTGAAAAAAAAAAAAAAAAAAAAAACTGTGGAGCATCCCTGTCTTTTTAAAAATAAATAATAAAAAACTAAACAAAGGCAAAAACAATGGTTTCTAAAAGACGTCATGGTGATTTACACGACAGTCAAGCTGAGGATGAGCCGGTGTCCTCTAGATCTAGAAACACGCCGGTGGGAATTCAGTTGCGCGAGCTGATTAATCATCAATTGCGCATGTTAGCGCCTAATGCCCTTAACAGAACTGAGGTGCTACAAGGCCTCATAAACAATCAACATGAATGGTTAGAAATGACTATACAACATGATAATAATAATATAACACATGATGACGATGATGATGGTGGTGATGATGGTAATAATGAGCAGGTCGGTGGTCAGGGTGCCCCCCCATCAATTTATGATCCGTTAGCTCCTAATATGGGTCTGAACCACGGCGAAATTATTAGATTAATAAACCAAGGGGGAAGCGTTGGACCTTTCACAGTAGTGACACGTCCAAGATTCAATGGTCTAGAAATTCACAGAACTTTAAACCTCCGTGAAATATCCACTAACGATCTGGCAGCCTACAATATTTTGCTTAATTCCTTATTAGCTGAAATTGTAGATTTCTCTAGGCTGATGGCCGGTGATACGGGGTATATTAATATATCACTAACAGGTGCCAATCTACCCACGGCGATTAATGCAGTTTTAACTCCTGAAAACAACCACAATGCCGATTTATTCATAGATCAGATTGAACGTGCGGCCCAAAGTAATAAAGAGATTGCAAACGACTCACAGATGAATCTAAGGGTGTCAATCGCTATGGATAAACAGGGGGGAGGACGTAGGCGATTAACAGATCTGGCGATCAGCGAAACGATCAAAAGGAATAAAATGAATTTATTCTGCCCCATAAATGTCGAAAACAATATGTGTTTCAGCTACTGCCTAGCCCATTTCTTGAACCCTAAAGCTACCGACTGGGATCTGAAGAATATCGCTACAGAATTGCATACGGAGGCTGGTTACGTAACACAAACCGGAATAGGCTTTCGTGATCTTAGTATTTTCGAATCTCGCCTTGATCTGAAAATTGTTGTCTTTCATAGAGACTGCTCTGGAAAAACAACAACGAGATACATCCAAAGACGGTCCATTTATTCATTCACGACTCGCACTACTATCTGATCAAAAAAACCTCAAAGCATTCATAGGTACTAATTACGTATGCATGTTTTGTTACAAAGGTTTTAATGACCTTAGAATCCATAAGTGCAAGTATGCGTGTAATGTCTGTCTCGACACTGAGTGTCACACACACACTAAAAACAGTTTGCGGTGTGACGATTGCAAGAGATATTGCAGATCTATCTATTGTTACGAGACCCATAAACAGTCGAGGGTGCCCGGTGAGAGGCCACAGTGCGATGTGATAAAATATTGCGACAAGTGTTGCATGACTTACAGAATGACAGGGGGTGGCAATAAAACCAAATCACACAAGTGCCCGCCCGCACGCTGCGTGCATTGTGATGCATTTCTGATGAGGGAGGGGTCACATGACTGCTACATACAACCTATCAAGCCGGACGAAACTGACGAAAAATACGTATATTATGATTTTGAAACGATGTACGAGGGTGGCAAACATGTAGCTAATTACGTGTGTGCCATAACACATAGCGGTGATGAATTTACAGCGGCGGGTACAGACTGTGTTGAGCGCCTGATAAAACACTTCAGACGTCCAAAATACGCTAATTAAACATTTTTGGCCCACAACGCTTCAGGGTTTGATTCATACATACTGCTGGAGTATTTAATAAATAAAGGTCTACCGCTGAAAATCATTATGCAAGGGTGTAGAATAATTTATATGCATGTCTGATAATAAGCTAGAGGCTCTGCGTAATGTTTATTCATTACGGGTGTCTTCTATCTGGGGGTGTGAGTGGGAGCGAGCAAAACAAAGCGACCCTGCTGTCATGGCATTTATGGCCTCATACAAAGCACCTGCGAGATTAAGGCCGAGATGTGCGCTGTATGGAGGGCGCACAAACGCTATTAAACTCTATCACAAAGCCACAGAGCCTCCAGGTCCTGTGCCTGGAGGCTCTGTCCGTGGAGGATGCGGAAGATTTATACATGATTGGATTATTGATGGCGGGGTTCCTATTCTTTGGCTTTGGGATTGCCCTGACCTATCGGAAGATTGGTAAGACAGCTGCAAGCAAATTCACCCAGCCGCTGTCTGTGGAAATTAAAGAATGCTTCGGGGTTGTGTGTGACCGTCTGAAGGAATTAGATCAGAAAGTGATAGGAATTGAGGAACTGAACCGTGAATAACGCAGTCCGGACTGCGGATACGCAGGGTAGAGTGGGCTCTATCGGGGGTCAGATCGGTGAACTTTTACGGACTGTAACCGGTCTGGCCATGAGGCTGGACGTAATGTCTAGGGAAACTGCACAGACCGGACGCGAATGCTGAGGACCAGATCTGATTGATTGATTGATTATGATCCGGACAAATTACCGAAGATCATCAAATGGATTAAAAAATAATAAATTGTATTTGCCTGACCTAATCAACTAGCCCAACGAACCTCACTTGGTCCCTATCTCTCGGTTGGGAGGTCAGCCGGGCAGCTGTCTGCTATCTTCCCTGTGCACTGCCTTATCTCCCTTCAAGGACAAACCATAGAACTGAACTCGAAAACATCTGAAGTTATGGCTAACATTCTCACACAACACAATCTCAGACTCACTCGCACCATACATACCCGATCCCGATCCCAGCCCCCCTCCATCCGTCTGCCTGTCCTTATCTATCTCCTCTCCCACTCCATACAAAAAATCCCACCACGTGACCACGTGTACTGTGTCATGTTTATGTTTATGTTTATGTTTTGTTGTGTTTGCTATGTAATGCTTGCTAAATTGCATTCTTGTATTTCTGGAGAGCGTAGGGCGGCGCCTGAATAATCGGCTGCGGCCCGGAGGCTTGCTCCAAACTTCATTTCGTTATACTGTACTTGTACATGTGTAATGACAAATAAACTTCAACTTCAACTTCAACTTCAGAGGAAGAGCGCATCGATTATTACGACTTCACATCTCTGTATCCGTATGTACAGTCACATAAAACATACCCAATCGGTCATCCGAGAATTATTTTTAAGGATTTTGAGCCGGTAGAGAATTATTTTGGTCTGGTCCAGGCAGAAGTGCTTCCACCGCGAAAGCTCTTTCATCCCGTGTTGCCTTACAGATGCGCGAAAAAATTAATGTTTCCACTTTGTCGATCGTGCGCTGAGGGTGAGATTCAGGACCCCCACTGCCGTCACACTGATGCCCAAAGATCCCTTCATGGTTGTTGGGTTAGTGTCGAGTTGGCACAAGCTATTAAACACGGCTATGTGATCGTGAAAATAGACGAAGTTTGGCATTTCGCCCAGACGTCAGACAACTTATTCAGCGACTATGTTAAAACATTCCTCAAATTCAAACAGGAAGCGTCAGGATTCCCCCCGCACGTAGTCACAGCCGATGATAAGCAGTCATACATAAGTGATTATCTCGATAAAGAGGGGGTTGACCTTGACATCAATAAAATAGCTTACAATCCGGCAAAAAGAGCGATAACAAAATGAATCCTAAATTCTTTGTGGGGACGCTTCTCTTTACGCGAGAATTTATCGTCGACAGAGTTTTTGACCGAACCCGAAGAGTTTGCACGGTACATTTTTGGTAACGGGCATGTAATAAAACACTTCTCGTTTGTTTCAGATTCTGTGGCCATGATTCAGTCGTCATATGCTGAACAGGATGAGTGTCAGACGCGAGACGTTAACGTGTTTATCGGGGGGCATTCACGACGGCATACGCATGTTTGGAACTTTATGAACTGCTGGATAAATTAGGCGAGCGCGTCATTTACACAGATACGGACTCTGTCGTCTTTATATAAAAAAATGGCGACTGGATGCCCGAAATTGGTCCGTACCTAGGTCAGCTCACGAGTGAATTAGAATCAAACGACCTAATCCTGGAGTTCTGTTCCTCAGGACCAAAATCATACAGGTATCGAACTGCAAAAGGCAATGTTTGTCCCAAAGCTAAAGGCATCACACTCACTGCAGAGAACTCTCAAATAGTTACGCTACAGAGTCTGGTAACATTAGTCCAGGGTTATGTGAAATCACGTGACACTTCGCACCTGCTGGCGCGGACAGACACTATCACTAGAAATAAGAGGTCATTCACACTTCACAATAGATCGCATGTAAAAAGCTTCAGAGTCGTGTACAACAAGCGTGTGCTGCTATCTGATTATTCCACAGTTCCTTATGGATTCTAACAATATCATGAGTCATTGTAACATGTGTGAAACAGGTGATTTTGACTTTAGATTGCAGCACCCATTTTCAGGGTTAGTCTCGGTCCCAGTAACAGTGGGAAAACATATTTTGTAAAAACTTTGATGTATAATTCAGAAAAAATGTGTTCTGTAAAATTTGACAACCGCTATATGATGAATTGATGCGAGTGTTTGATATTAAATTTATTGAAGGTATGCCCAAATCCTTGAATGATGAATATTTATTTCAACCTCATAAGAGATCATTATTAATCCTTGACGACATCATGGACCATGCATCGTCTAATGTAGAAGTTCAACGAGCGTTCACGCAGTACACTCATCACAACTCAATAAGTACAATATTAATAATTCAAAACTTGTTCTTCCAGGGCAAATCTACCAGAACTATCAGTCTCTATACAAATTATTTAATTATTTTTAAAAACCCTAGAGATAAGCAACAAATTGGGGTTTTGGGGAGACAGATGTACCCCAGGGGGGCGAGATTCTTTATAGACGCTTATCAGGACGCCACCAGCCGTCCTTATGGATATTTACTGGTAGATTATAAAGCAAAAACACCAGAAAGACTACGACTCAGAACGGATCTGCTCTCAGACCATCCAGTGGTATATGTACAGAAAAGGAAGTAGTGATACGGTGGAGGTTACCATGAGCTCGAGACTTTCCAGAAATTTGCCTCTTTTAAAGTTGTTATACAAAGGCACTCCTAAACAAAGATGTCTTATTTTACAGTCGTCCTCTGACAAATTCATATTGGCTCTATGTGAGGTGGCTCTTAATGTTCTTCATGGTATAATACCGCTAACTACGAATCAGCACAGAAGATTAAGAAAGAGAAAAATTGAGATAAAATACGTGGCTAATAAGAAAATTAACGTTAAGAGAAAACGACGTATGATTAATCAAAGAGGCGGTTTTCTCCTTCCGCTCTTAAGCGTCGCCATACCATTTATTTCTAGTCTGATAACGTCTAGACAGTGACGAGCATGGAGTATGCCGAAAAAATGTATCTCGTACCAAAACATCAAATGGATAGATTGAGAACGGGACAGCCTCGTGAAACTATTCATAAAGTTGTTGAGGACGGCTTGGACATAACAATAAGGGACATATTACAGAGGAATGATCTGGACTCGCACGGAAAGGCTAAGCTTTACACTAATGCATTGCAAAGGTTTTTAGCCGTGGTGAAACAAGGTGACGCGGAGAGTAACGCATTAACCCTTACATTCCCTCAACACGATCCACGCTATGGGGAAACACCTGCCACGGGGCCAGATGTCCCTGATAGGACTGGTGATAATGACGGGGTGGAGGATGAAGTCGTAAACGAAGTGTTAAACAATGTCCCTCAGAGGTGTTTAAAAAATATCAAATACATTCTGGATAAGATGTCTAAAGCTAAACAGATATCGTCATGGACAGACTCTGGAGAATTTGTTTTTAAAGGAAAACCCATTACGGGTTCACATATGCTTGATCTGTTGAAAAGCGTAACGATGCCGCATATGATACGTGAATGGCTTGGCTTTTGCCGGCTTAAACATACCTTTCTCGACTGTAAGTAATCATCATGTTAGGCGCATGATCGAATCTTTTAAGAGAAAAAGATCTACGGGTAGCCCTGCCACTGCGTCATCTATGCCTGTGAAAAAACGCACGTCTGGAAAACAGATGTATCCCCTTTCACCACCACCACCATCCCGGTCAGACATTTCAGGCGACAATGTATTTAATTCGCCTATATTGGATTCGAGTCAGTGGCTGACTTTTAAGTTGTATGTATGTTCATTTATTTATCTTTATTTTTATTTTTTTTATTTTATATATTTGAATTAGTTCTTTGTTTTAAAAATGATGTATACTATAATTATGTGATTGTGATTACTCCTTTAAATATGTATCATATTCTGATGTCAATAAAAAATAATAATAATACAAAAAAAAGAGTCTTAAAAGTTGTATCTGTTTATGAGTCCTTTATTCGTTACATATACATACATTCACATGCATCCATATAAATTAACACGTCTGAAACATTTTTCCCTGTACACACTGAACACACTTAAATGTTTTGCCGTTGCATGGAATGGGTTTCATTTTTCTCACAAAAATAGATACCATTAAGTCATTTTTAATTAGATCATCATGATACATTTTCATAACATCTTCATAATTACAACCTCTTGATATGTGATACAGACACATATGCTGTCCACAAGTATCCGATGAATAATCCTGAACTTGTTTGTTAGAGTACCTAACATTGCGAGAATTGTTTTTTAGAAAGTCTTGAAAAGTTGATGGAAAAACGATCCGCATCTGGCTTGTTGCCGAAACTGTCAAAAAAGCAACCGATGCCATCTTTGCCTATGTATGCGGCGACCCAGTGTTCGCCCGGCTTGTTTGCTGGGTCGGTGTTCACTATAAAATAGCGTGGTAAATCCTTTACCGGTGCTTTGGGGAGATGATCGCACGGGAGCACTCCTAAAAAATTTGTGTTACATGAAATTTTATCCATGACAGCTGTCAGCTGTATTGTGTTCATTTCACGTTATTCAGTAGTCCGCAAACACCTGTCGTCTGTTAGAGATTTCAAGAACAGAGTCAAAAATTGCATATATTAAAATACTAACAGTGTGACTGAGAGGTTCTCTGAAGCGTGCCTCTAATCTAATATTTCCTGTCCTAATTAGAGACACATGTTGACCGCATTCTTCATCGGGCGTCAAGTTAAATGCATAGAGGGTGTAGCCGTTGAGGAAATCTTCTCGATCGATAGCCATTGATTGATTCTTGAGATGTTTACCGGTAGCTAATACTAGTTGGTAAAATTCTCTCATGGCGGAACTGTTATCATACTGAGGCTGAAAAGGACGAGAGGGTATCTGGGTACCGTTCTGTACCAGAGCTAGGTATTCAAGATTAAAGTGTTTAAAGGCAAAGGGATTTTTGTCGTAAGCTCCTGTAAATGCAGAATTATCTGTCATGGCTAAAATTATGGATTTTGGCAGAGCCCCGAGAAAGAGATTTTCCTGATTAGATACACGTGCGCCTGCAGGGATCGAAAAGTTCTTCACGCACACACGTTCTATAGGATACTTAGCCGTAGTGGAAAGCAGGGCTTGGCGATACCGCCACCTTTTTCACAAAAAGAGAGGCAGCTAAAATGTTGAGTTTATAAGCTATGTCATCAGATCTCATCAGACAAAATTCATCTTTTGCTCTGGTCATACGGATCTTTATATCAACGCCGTTTAGCAATAATTTATCCTGAAAGAAAATATCCATAATAATTCTACGACACTACTGGCATTGGTAAAAGCGGCTCTCTTTGTTAATCCGGCGTTCGCACCCCCCGGATCTGTGATATCCATATGACCGGCCGTATCTTTGTAGAAAAGACCTGCTGAAAAGTTACTCTCCAGAGTATCTTTTCCGTAATTCATGAGAACTTCTATGATGCATCTGTAAGGGTATGTATTTGAGCTCTGTGAAACTAGCCGATCTCCTAAGGTGACATCAACCTGTGAGAAAATACAGGCTCCGGGGTAGTTTATGAGCCCAACAGGTGCACCGTCAGCCACGTCAGAACCATCAGGTCGAGATATTTTAAGTGGAGTATATAACAATGTATTATTCAGATCTGTGTAATCATCCCCGGTCCCTGCGATAAAAAACTCTATCGGAGAGCTACCAGTTATAGCAGATAGAGGGAGGATTTCCACGTAGGTGTTTTTTTCAATGGCCGTCTGTGTCAGGGGTACTGTAAAAATATCTAATTCCGATTTAACACATTCGTCCGACATGGAATGTAGCAGAGCCATACTTTAGAAAATAGTGTTCGCACGTCTTTTAGTTCTTGTAGACTTTTTCACACGTTTCACACGAATCCTCCTCCGAGAGTGTTTTGCAACTGACCGCTTCTTGCTAGTGCATCTAGTCTTCTTTACGCGGTCACCACTCCCCCTTCTCATCCTAACCCCTGGAGGTTTAAAGCCTTTACGACGCATGACCATCAATCCGTTACCGTCCTGACCATTATTATTATTATTACCGCTGTAAGATTTTGTTAGGGCGGTGGTAACAATGTCACTGAAAATATTTTTTGCGGCCGTTTTTAAATGAGGTTTAGCTATACTGAATCCTCTTCTTAAGAATGGTAGGGCCGCACGAAAAAGGCCTTTAAAAATCCCCCCCAATTCCCACTCCCCCATACATCGCACTTGACCCAGCAAAACCTGGTAAGCCGTTACCAGCCTGATTCTGATAATAGGCGACATATCGCTCCGGGTCAATTCTGTATGGCGTGAGATGTGCCATTTAAAATAAATACTGTTTCACAGGTCTGAAGTGAAGTTTGACAACTACTTTACCATAAGTGAATCGTACGTCTTGGTTTTGATCGTCTTTAACTTCGATGCTGATCTCGGTGATGCTACTTTTATTAACACGTATTTAATGGGACTTGTCGTATCTAACACTGACTATCTTGTTAGGTTCACCGTCTATATGTACGCTGCTTAATAAAGGTACGTATACGTCACCAACTGATTGGTAGTCAATGTCTGTGTACAGGAATAACGTGTAAAATCCACCTCTTATATCTGATTGGTATGGCGAATATACTATAGTCGTAGCGCGGGGGTCTTGATCTTCATGGGGGTGGGGTACCGTTTCTATAGAAACACCTGGCTGTAATCCCAGGATGACAGCTAACTTGCCATAAAACGTTAATGAAATTCTCTGAGGTGCTTTTAGAAAAACCTTATTCTTTATATGATCGTAACCAAGGTGCACGCGTGGTGGGAGGGATGCGTTTATTTCCCTGAGCAAAAATGGTACATCCTCGTAGTATCCAGTCTTTAAAGTATTACGCAACACAGGTATTGATTGAGCCTTATTGACAATGTGTATATTAATATCGTCGCTCGCATTATAATGTTCGCTAACAGGATGTAACATCTTTTGGTCACTGTTGATAATAAAAGCTGCATCCTCTTCATTAAATGTATACCATGATATGGGGTATTCAAATCCAACCAGCGCCACCTCCCATGACCTCCCCAATCTGGTTCTGTAATTAGATATACTGTTTTCGGGATAGATGACCCTCGAGGCATTGCATGGTAATGTAACGTAGAAACCCTCCTCGGTCATGATGATGATTTTCAGAAATGACCATTGCCTTACAAACCTAAACTGCCAGAGGTACAGAGGACATGGCGACGGGACGTGACATCTCCGTTCCCTCCTTCAGGGAACGAGGGTTATATACGTAACCGAGGTGTTCCCATTCAGTCGATCACTCTCGGCACCACGTTGGAGTACCGACGAATAGGAATCCCTACCAAAATGCCATGGCCTCTTCCCCCTTCCAGTGCCCAGTGTGAGCCGCCTGAGCTCTCTTACCTGATGAGACGGGGCTCACACCAGGAAGTCCACCACTGCTGTTCCGCATGACCCTGCTCAGTGGTTATTGGATAACACTGGGAAAGCGTGCCCTAGAAAAGGGGACACTGTGGAGCCCACATCGTACCCTGAAGGAGTTATGTGGAGTACAATGCTGAGCTGTAGCCTGCAAGGGAGGAGGGGGCTCGGTCCCGGTGGCGGGAAGGCTCTCCCAAGGGAAGACACGGGCTTCCCGTAGGAGTGACCGTGGAAGAATATATGGGATCCCCGCAGGGTCACTCATATAACCACAGCCCATTACCGGTTCTCAAGGATTCAGCGGCAAGGGGCCTGATGCCCGACGTTCCACGACGTCCAGCACTGAGGGTGATGGAGGACTCACAGAGTTTGCTTCTGGAGAATAAGAGTGCCGGAGCGCAGCAAGCCAACAAGAGCTGGGGCCTCTCAGTGCTTCTACCCGTTTGAGGTGAGAACACAGGAGGAGAACGGCTCTACACGTAGGCTATAGAATCTAGTGAACGTGTTGGGTGTCGTCCAGCCCGCAGCTCTACAGATGTCTGACAGTGAGGCGCCACGTGTGACACTTCTAGTAGAGTGTGCTCGCACCCTGAGCGGACAGGGCACACCTTGTGCTTGGTGTAGCGTATGGACGGTGCTCATAAATGATCAACGGACCAATACTTTGATTAGTTATAATGACTCAAACAAGACCGGCGCCGTGAAATCTACAGACCGACAGGTTAATGGTGCTAAAAGGACACAAGCCAGGACTCTGTAGCCCCCATAGATTATATGACTTTTAACTTAGTTATTCTTCATTTTAGGTGTACTGTTCCCTGTATGTATGCATGCTTTTGTTATAACCATTTTAGATGTGTTTGATAGGTTAGAAACTTATAGCCAGTGAATGCTTAAGGAAGAATGACGTCAATCCTCGCCGTTCCTTTAACTTTTAAGTTAAACTCCCCCATGCTTGGTCTCGAAATCTTTGTCTCGCAATTTGTAGGCCAGCTAGGTGGGTTGTGGGGTACTAAGATGCATCAGACTCTTTCTTTCATGCCAAAACCCCAAAGTCTGCATACCAAAGGCAGACTTGGGGGTTATCTACAAGAGAGAGCCATAAAACATGTTAATGAGGTGAGGCCCAAGACAAAGGGAGATTTCCCGCTTCTGAGTTCCTTCGCTCTGATTGGCTGTTCCGACAAAAGAGACGTGCCCCGCCGCGGCCCTTTAAGACGGGCCACAGACTCTTGTCTTTTTCTCTCTCTCTTCTCTACTCTCCTCTTCGCCATCCTCCAACGGATCTCATCACACAAAGGAACCAAAGTTGAATTTCCCATGGACTCCAAGGAACCACCCGGCAAGATCGAAACACGGACCGGATCGCGGAATTCCCCTAAACGCACGAGCTCACAACCAAGGAAACATATGCAAGTATCCCTTAAGCTGTCATTATAAAGTTTTGAGCTTATACCAATAAGCTGGACTGATTCCTTGCTTGTGCTCAATAGTTGTGTCGATCGTATCACCGTTGTCTCTCTCTCTCTCTCGCTCTCTCTCTCTCTCTCTCTCTCTCTCTCTCTCTCTCTCTCTCTCTCTCTCTCCCTCTCTCTCTCCTTCCTGCTTTCAGTTAATTTGTGTATGTTTGTTTATTGTTTGTTGATTTATTAATTATATATATATATATATATATACACACACGTGATTGTGCTTGGTTTGCTCATACATAGGTCACTTTTACGGTGAACCGACCCTGTTACAAATTAAAAGAAAGATATTTCTCCTGGCCAGAGAAACGTGTTTAAGAGTTATTAAAAGGTAGATATTTGGTGGACAATTATCCGTCCTTTGAACTCAATTCTAGAATCAAAGAAATTTCTAAAAGTTGAATTAAGCCCTAGATATTAATAATTGTTTTAATCCGTTTTAATCAATTGTTAATATCAAAATTCCCCTCTGTGCGGATCTGTGCATGTTTGATCGTAACACGATTAAACGCATGC
The DNA here is from genome assembly GCA_018749465.1 of Paracanthobrama guichenoti. NCBI lineage: Eukaryota > Metazoa > Chordata > Actinopteri > Cypriniformes > Gobionidae > Paracanthobrama > Paracanthobrama guichenoti. Next base: position 13,795,430 of record CM031964.1, read on the forward strand.
ATAAATCCCGCACCATTTCCCCTGGGGCTTGATATTCGCTACATTGGTAAGCCAAGGCGATGGCATCCAGTGGGCCATCCTCTGCTTGGAGAGAGCCTTCCCCTTCTGCTGGCCTCCGTGACAGACAAAGAGCTGATCTGAGTTCCTGAAACTTTGAGTTCCATCCACATAGATCCGCAGAGCGTGGACAGGACTGAGCAAAGCTAGGGCTGGGTCTGCCTCCTCCGGGGGCAGCGCTTGCAGGTTCACCACCTGGTCCCTGAAGGGAGTGGTAGGAACCTTGGGCACATAGCCAGGCCGGGGTCTTAGTACCATGTGGGTATTACTCGGCCCAAACTCTAGGCACGTTTCGTCGACCGAAAATGCCTGCAGGTCCCCTACCCTCTTTATGGAGGCCAATGCAGCCAACAGCAAAGTCTTCATAGACAGAATCTTTAGCTCTGCTGACTGCAAAGGCTCAAATGGGGCATTCTGGAGTGCTCGGAGCACCAGAGCAATATCCCAAGAGGGCATGGAGGATTTAACCATCTCGCCCCCCTTAAGGAACATGATGACCAGGTCATGCTTCCCAACCATCTTACCTTCTACGTGGTCGTGACAGGCGTATATTGCAGCAACATAGACCTTGAGGGTGGAGGGCGACAGCCTATGCTCCAACCCTTGTTGCAGGAAGGAAAGCACAGATGCGATCGAACATCTTTGGGGGTTCTCTCGGCGAGAAGAACACCACTCGACGAACAGGTTCCACTTCAAGGCGTAAGCCTATCTTGTAGACGGTGCACGTGCCGAAGTGATGGTGTTAACTACCTCTTGGGGTAAGTCACCTAGAACCTCCGCGTCCCGTCCAGGGGCCAGACATGAAGCTTCCACAGGTCTGGACGCAGGTGCCACAGGGTGCCCCGTCCCTGAGTCAGAAGGTCCTTCCTCAGAGGAATCGGCCAAGGAGGGGCTGTCGCGAGGAGCATAAGTTCTGGGAACCAGGTCCAGTTGGGCCAGTACGGCGCCACAAACAGGACCTGCTCCTCATCCTCCCTGACCTTGCACAGTGTCTGTGCAAGTAGGCTCACTGGGGGAAACGCATATTTGCACAGCCCCTGGGGCCAGCTGTGTGCAAGGGCATCCGTGCCGAGTGTACTCTCGGTCAGCGAATAGAACCACTGGCAGTGGGATGTTTCTGGGGAAGCAAATAGGTCGACCTGTGCCACCCCGAACTGTCTCCAGATCAGCTGAACCACCTGGGGGTGGAGTCGCCACTCCCCTGGAAGTGCAGCTCGTGAGAGCTCGTCGGGCCACACGGTTGCGCACACCAGGGACATGAATGGCCCGAAGCGACCTCAGACACTTCTGACTCCAGAGGAGGAGATGGCGGTCGAGTTGCGACATGCATCGGGAGCTCAGACCACCTTGTCGGTTGATATATGCAACAGTTGCAGTGTTGTCCGTGCGGACCAGCACATCTTTGCCCCGTAACCAGCCTTAGAGGTGGCTCAGAGCAAGATGTACCGCTAGCAACTCGAGGCAATTGATGTGCCAATGCAGGTGCGGGCCCGTCCAAACCCCTGACACTGCATGCCCATTGTACGTGGCTCCCTAGCCCATGGCAGAGGCATCTGTGAAAACCACAGTATGCCTGGACACCTGTTCCAGGGGCACTCCGGCCTGAAGGAACGAGGGGTCTGACCACGGACTGAAGGACTGACGACAGGCTGGTGTGATGCTCAACCGGTGAGTGCTGCGTTGCCATGCCTATCTCACGGCGTAGCGTGTAAGGCAGAGCCTGCCTCTCCACAAGCCTGGTAGGCCTTCCCGATCAGATCGGATGAGTACCCACAGGCCCTGGAGGGAAGACACGGGTTCCCCTTGGAAGTGGAGTTAGGGCAGGAACCTGCGTGTATCCGTTTGCAGGTCCGCCATCGAAGGTGGTGAGGGAGGAGAATCCACTGGGCCGGTTTCGGGCAGTAAAAGTGTGCCGTCCATGACCTAGTGAGCTCCTCGTGCACCTCCGGGAAAAAAGGGACCGGGGTGGGGTGCTGAGAACCAGCACGGGCCACCCCGAGAAACCAATCATCCAGCATTGAGGGTTCAGGACACGGTGGAGGGTTCCACACGAGCCCGACTCTCTCGGCAGCCCGGGAAAGCATAGCCATCATCTCCGGATCAGTATTGGGCACAGCGGGTCTTCCCGGAGGAGCCCCCTGCGCCGACACATCCTCTTCAGAGAGTTCTGACCCTTCCTCTGATGCAGTGATGGACATCTGGTCCTCGAGAGGAGCCCCAAAGGATACGGATGATGCACACCTCATGGATGGCTCACCGCGTTCCAATGGCAGCTCTACTGGCTGCGGAGTGTGAGAGGGATGAGGGTTCCCCGTAGGTTGGTTCCCTGGGGGAAACGCGCTCACCATAACCCTCAAATCAGCCGGGCCACCGCCTGAAGTAACCCTCTGTGGAGGGCTAGATCGAGGCAGAGGCACGGGGCTCCGCCCCTTGCGAGACAGAGCCTCAATCGCAACTCCGAGATGGTCATGTTCCCGCAGCGAGAACATGATTCATCCACCAGCGTTGGCTCAGCGTGCTGAACGCCCAAACACGAGATACAGAGCTGATGACCATCCCTCGGTCCTCAGGAAACCACCGCATCCAGAAACACACAGATAGAATGTCATCTTGAAAAAGATGCAAGCTCTATCTGTGTAAGCTCTTTCAGAAGGACGCTCTCCTTGGTGCTGAAGCACACAGGGGGAGTGGTCGCGGTGACACCGTCAGGGGATAGTGTCTCAATCACCTGTGTCTCATTTATACCCGCACGGCGTGGCATGAGCACCTGGTGCAATCATTGCATGTCAGTAGATTGGCTCTCGCGAGCGAGATTCCTATTCGTCGGTACTCCGACATGGCGTCGAGAGTGACCGACTGAATGGGAACAGAATGCAATGATGTGGAAGTTTCAAATTTCAATAATTTATTCATAATACAACATAGACGACGTATCAAATGTTTAAACTGAGAAAATGTATCATTTTAAGGGAAAAATAAGTTGATTTTAAATTTCATGGCATCAACACATTTCAAAAAGTTGGGACAAGGCATATTTACCACTGTGTGGCATCCCCTCTTTTTATAACAGTCTGCAAACGTCTGGGGACTGAGGAGACAAGTTGCTCAAGTTTAGGAACAGGAATGTTGTCCCATTCTTGTCTAATACAGGCTTCTAGTTGCTCAACTGTCTTGGGGTCATCTTTGTCGCATCTTCCTCTTTATGATGTGCCAAATGTTTTCTATGGGTGAAAGATCAGGACTGCAGGCTGGCCATTTCAGTACCCAGATCCTCCTTCTACACAGCTATGATGTTGTAATTGATGCAGTATGTTGTCTGGCATTGTCATGTTGGAAAATGCAAGATCTTCCCTGAAAATGACGACATCTGGATGGGCGCATATGTTGTTCTAGAACTTTGATATACCTTTCAGCATTGATGGTGCCTTTCCAGATGTGTAAGCTGCCCATGCCACATGCACTCATGCAACCCCATACCATCAGAAATGCAGGCTTCTGAACTGAGCGCTGATAACAACTTGGGTTGTCCTTGTCCTCTTTAGTCCCGATGACATGGTGTCCAGGTTTCCAAAAAGAACGTCTAGGTTAAATATGTAGGAGGAGGGAATGGAGACTTACGTCGGAACTGACCAACGAATTGGGGATCATCTTCAGAGACCAATCTACTTTGAGTATATAAAACGAGCCAATAACATTGGCATGTGGTCCACGCACCGCCCCGCAGCGTGAGTATAAATACAGAAGTGGAATACCGCATCCTCGCTTTTCCAACTGAGGAGCCGAAAAGTGACTCGGCCCTTCAGTGGAAGCACGGCACCTGGTGACGGGACGTACGTCTCCATTCCCTCCTTCAGGGAACGAGGGTTACATACGTAACCGAGACGTTCCCCTTTCAGTCGGTCATGTTCGGCATACGTCGGAACTGACCGACGAATTGGGGATCCTACCAATGTGCCAGGAATGCTGGCCCTTCCAGTGCCTGGTTTGAGCTCGCTGGAGAGCCCCTATGTTGGGGCGAAAGTCAGGGCTCTAAACCAGGAAGGTCCGTCACAGCTGTTTTTCTGCAAGACCCACTCAGAGTGACTATTGGATAATGCTGGGAAAGCGTGCCCGACTCGAGAGATGGAACGCTGCGGAGCCACATCCTTCAGTGGAAGGAGAGGTGGCAGATTACACATAAGGACTAACCTATCAGGGTAGTGTTACATATGGCAGTCTCTGGGGTGAATCCAACCTGATCCCAGGGTGGAAAGAACACCCCAGAGATGACAGAGCGGGCTCTGTCAAGGGAAAGACACAGGGCTAGCCGAGTAGGGAGCTGGTACCGTGGAAGAATACACCACTAGGGGCGAGTAGGAAGAAACCGGCTCTACACGGAGGCTATAAAATCTAGCGAACGTGTTAGGTGTCGCCCAACCCGCAGCTCTACATATATCTGTCAGCGAGGCACCTTGAGCCAGTGCCCAGAATGAAGCCACACTCCTGGTTGAGTGTGCTCGCACTCCAAACGGGCAAGGCACATCTATAGCATCCACTATCCAGTGGGCTAACTTCTACTTGGAGACCGTCTTTCCCTTCTGCTGGCTTCCGTAACAGATGAAGAGCTGCTCTGAGGTCCTGAAGCTTTGAGTCCGGTCAACATAAGTGTGCAAAGCGCGGACGGGACACAACAAAGCCAGGGCTGGGTCTGCCTATTCCCAAGGCAGCACTTGCAGGTTCACCACCTGGTCCTGGAAGGGAGTGGTGGGAACCTTGGGCACATATCCGGGCCGGGGTCTCAGGATGAGGTGAGAGTTACCCAGGCCGAATTCTAGGCACAATTCGTTGACCAAAAGTGCATGCAGGTCCCCTACCCTCTTGATGGATGCCAATGCAGTCAGGAGTACTGTCTTTATGGACAGGATTTTCACATTTTTACGATTAGGTTGTGCTTTCTGACGGACTTACCTTCAACTGTGTCACGATATGCTGCTATAGCTGCGACATACACTTTGAGGGTGGAGGGAGACAGCCTTCGCTCCAACCCTTCCTGCAGGAAGGAAAGCACGACACCACCCGAACACCTTTGGGGGTCTTCTTGGCAGGAAGAGCACCATTCAACAAACAGGTTCCACTTCAGAGCATAGAAGCACCTTGTAGAGTGGGCTCTAGCAGAAGTGATGGTGTTTACCACTGCTTGTGGCAGGCCACCTAGAACCTCTGTGCCCCATCCAGGGACCAGACATGGAGTTTCCAGAGGTCTGGACGTGGGTGCCATAGAGTGCCCCATCTCTGAGAAAGAGGAATAGGCCACTGGGTAAAACGCATATTTGCGTAGGTCCCGGGGCCAGCTGTGTGCCAGTGCATCTGTGCCGAGGGTGCCCCTCGTCAGGGAATAGAACAACTGGCAATGGGTCGAGTCCTGAGCGGCAAACAGGTCTACCTGCACAGCTCCGAAAAGGTCCCGTATCAGCTGGACGCTCTGATTTCTGTCTGGTTCAGCGCACCAGGGATGTGAATGGCCCGAAGCGACCTCAGATGCTTCTGACTCCACAGGAGGAGATGGTGGGCGAGTTGCAGCATGGGACGGGAGTGTAGACCACCCTGATGGTTGATGTAAGCAACGGCCGCAGTGCTGTCCGTACTAGATGCTCTGGGGGTGGAGTCGCCACTCTCCTCGGAAGTGCTGGCTGATGAGAGAGCTCATTGGCTGTCTGGTTCAGCGCACCAGGGATGTGAATGGCCCAAAGCGACCTCAGATGCTTCTGACTCCATAGGAGGAAATGGTGGGCGAGTTGCAGCATGCGACGGGAGTGTAGACCACCCTGATGGTTAAATCCAGTGGGTTATGATTAATCCCTCTTACTCTCAAAAACACGTCACATGACTATTAAAAAGTAAACGTCTATTTACTTTAAATAAATAATAGGTGACACCTGATTTCTAAATAAGTAAATAAGTAAAAAATAAGGTACACATGTGGTACACATGTGACCTTGTGTAAAGACACGGGTGAGAAAGTGCTGGAAAATGTTTTTTCTTCTGTTTCCGCTTGGAGCACGGGGCGCTCTCAATGTTTTGCAAGTGTCCGGTCAGCGCACTCAATGTTTTGCAAGACTAAAACAGGCCTGCATGTGTGTGTGATTGGGCTCACCACTGCATTTGTTAAGACTTGTTACAGGACACTTGGCGTTTTTTATTTTTTTTTATAATTAAACAAGGCTTTACCCTTTTTTTTTTTTTTTTTTTTTTTGGGCTAAATCTCTGGGTCTTGGTTATTTGTAAATAGTTTTGTGTCAAAAGGTTTTACAACTCATTAGAAACTTATTAGGTGCACCTTTGTGGTATCCACCTGAACTACACCGAACCCAAGCACCCCCATTGTCACGTAAGTAACACACAGAGTGGTTGTACGGGTGCTACAAATAGATAAATCCTTATTAAATTAGTCACTGAGGCACCAACTGTTCTGCAGTGTTTTGCAGGTTTTCCCGCAGTCTCTCTTGAAGACAACACAGAAGTGACTTAAACTGCAGTTCATCGACTGGCCGCTAGAGACAGGCTCCAAAAGGGAAAAATCTCTATCTCCTCCATGTTAAAATGCCCAACTTTACAGCAGAAAAAAAAAAACTTGTTTACAGCCTAGTACAAAAAGTGATTTTGGTCTATACAGCTAATTTTGCCCTTCATGACAACTGTGAGAGGGGTGAATTTTCTGCACTTCACGCTTACTGCACAGTCTCAGGTCCAGAATCACCGCAAAATGTCAACGCCACATAGACCCCTTTCACATTTACAGGTTTCTCAGAAGCAAAAGTCATCATAGTCGGGTTAATTTCTATAGAGAGAGAGAGACTGAAAACGGCAGTCAGAAGAGAGAAAAACGTCAATTTTACCATCACTCCCATAGACGCTGTAACCTATTAAAAACACTCACAACAGCATTAACTAGTTTCTTGTAATTTAATGCAAAGTTAATATAATACAAAGTATGGTGTTATAAATGTACATAAAATATATACACACACATACACACACATACACTACCGGTCAAAAGTTTTAGAATGGTAAGAGCATCCTTGCTGAATAAATGTATAATCTTTTTTAAGTTCTTTCCCAAAAAAATAAAAAAATAAATTAAAATTAACACTCTCTTAACAATCAACTGCTGCAGGTCCTAAACTCACCACCAGAGGTCAATCTGGGTACTTTTTCTACATTGGTTAGTTGTCAGTTGCCTCTCTGTTTTTTAATGCCATAGCCTACACAGTATCACAAAGTAATGTTTAGGTTGACTGTAATAACTGCATACAACTACATTCTCTACATGCAAGAGAAAAGAGGACCATGTGTTTGATGGTTTAAGCTGTGATCCTTTTACATCATACATAAAGGTAGCCTAGAAATCTAGACGCACCCTAGCGGCAGCAAATCTAATTTGCCGCGAGTGTAGTCTAGCAACTCTCGGTAGACCTGCGAGCTGGAAAAACCAAACTCTGGTCAGGGCAATCACATTGTTGGTGGACGGGCCAATCACATAGAGTCGGTGGACGGGCTTAACATAATGACGGCAGATTTGCAGAGGTTCCGCGTGCTACTTAAAAACAAAGAAGCTGGCGAACAGTGGTCTTTCGAATCGGCTTTGGCCGCGACTCTGGGAGACTTGTTGTTAAACTTTTCTTTGAGAAAAGAACAAAGAATGGCACTGAATTCATTCTTGAGAAATTAAGATGTGTTCTGAGTTTTACTCCAAACTTTTGAAATACTTTTAAAATGGATTGATGCACTTTTTTGGGCTTTAAATTTTGGGCTGTCATTATAATGCTTTTTTTTTTTTTTTTTTTTTTTTTTACATAACTCTGATTGTATTCATTTGAAAGAATGGCTTGAGGGTGAGTAAATCATGGGGTAATTTGCATTTTTGGATGACCTATCCCTTTAAACATCATTTGACATTAATGCTGCCTTCACATAGGCTACTATCGGAAAAATATCCTACTTCCCACTTCTGTCATCAAAGTCAAAGTCAAATCAGATGATTCCCAGATCAGATGCGTGGGGCAGAAGAGGGGAGGGGAGGGAAGGAGTTCAATGCCCTGACAGCTTGGGGAATGAAGCTGTCCTTCAGTCTGCTGGTCCTTGCTTGGAGACTGCGAAGCCTCCTCCCTGATGGCAGCAGACTGAAGAGGCTGTGCGATGGGTGGGTGGGGTCTCTCGCAATGATGAGGGCTTTGCGGGAGAGGCGGGAGTTATAAATGTCCTGGAGGGGTGGGAGAGAGACACCAACGATCTTCTCAGCTGCTCTCACTATGCGCTGAAGTGCTTTACGGCAGGATGCGTTGCAGGCGCCGTACCACACAGTGATGCAGCTGGTCAGAATGCTCTCGATGGTGCCTCTGTAGAAGGTGCGCATGATGGGGGCTGGGGCTCCGGCTCTTCTCAGCTTGCGGAGAAAGTAGAGTCGCTGCTGTGCTTTCTTGGTCAGTGCTGTGGAGTTGGCGGTCCAGGAGAGGTCCTCTGTGATATGCACACCCAGGAATTTGGTGCTCCTCACCCTTTCCACGGTCACACCGTTGATGGTCAGAGGGGCGTGCTGGGTGTGCATTCTCCTGAAGTCAGCAACAATCTCCTTCGTCTTCTCCACGTTCAGAGAGAGATTGTTGTCGCCACACCACCTGGCCAGGCGGCTCACCTCGCTCCTGAAGTTCGTCTCATCATCGTTGCTAATGAGACCAACTACGGTCGTGTCGTCCGCAAACTTGATGAAGAGATTGCTGTTGTGTATGGGTGTGCAGTCATGTGTCAGCAGAGTGAAAAGGAGGGGCTCAACACACATCCCTGAGGGGCTCCAGTGTTCATGATGATGGAGTTGGATGAGTTGCTGCCGACCCGAACTGCCTGAGGTCTTCCCGTCAGGAAGTCCAGCAACCAGTTGCACATCGATGTGCTGAGTCCCAGCTGTGACAGTTTTTGAGTGAGCTGTAGAGGGATGATTGTATTGAATGCTGAACTAAAGTCTATGAACAGCATTCTGACATAAGTGTCTTTATTTTCCAGGTGAGTGAGTGCTGAATGGACGGTGGTGGCAATGGCGTCATCGGTCGAGCGTTTTGACCGATATGCAAATTGGTAGGGGTCCAGGGAGGGGGGGAGGACAGACTTAATGTGGTGCATGACTAGCCGCTCAAAGCACTTCATAAGGATGGGGTAAGTGCGACTGGACGGTAGTCGTTGAAGCAGGATGGAGATGATTTCTTAGGGACTGGAATGATGGTGGTTGCTTTGAAGCATGTGGGGACGACAGCTTGACTCAGTGAGATGTTGAAGATGTCTGTGAAGACATCAGTGAGTTCCTCTGCACAGTCTCTCAATACACGTCCAGGAATGTTGTCAGGACCTGGAGCTTTGCGTGCGTTGACCCTGCTGAGGGATCTTCTCACGCTGTCCCTGGGCAGTGACAACATCAGGTCATCGGGAGGAGGAGGTGACTTCTGTGCAGTGGTGCTGTTGTGAGCTTCAAAGCGAGCAAAGAAAGTGTTCAGCTCATTCAGCAGGGGGGTGGAGCTGTCACATGTCCGTGCAGGGGGCTTATAATCTGTGATGGTCTGAATACCCTGCCACAGGCTCCTTGTGTCTCTGCTGTCGCTGAAACGATGGGCTATCCTCCTGGAGTACTGTCTCTTAGCCTTCCTGATGCCGCGTGACAGGTTGGCCCTTGCTGTCCTCAGGCCCACCTCATCTCCAGCTCTGAAGGCAGCGTTATGCGTCTTCAGGAGTCTGTAGACATTTCCTGTCAGCCACGGTTTTTGGTTGGGCCAGACAGTGATGGTCTTTGTGACTGTTACATCCTCCATACACTTGGTGATATAAGAAGTAACAGTCTCAGAGTACTCCTGGATGTCTATGGTGTTGTGGTAGGTTGCAGCCTGTTTAAACATGTCCCAGTCAGTGGTGTCGAAGCAGTCTTGAAGAGCCTCTGATGACCCTTCAGGCCAGACTTGAATCTGCTTCTGGACTGGTTTGGTGGCTTTCACAAGTGGTCTGTATGCTGGCATTAACATAACAGTGATGTGATCTGAAGCACCCAGGTGGGGAGGGAAGGGCTTTGTAAGCTCCTCTCTGTGTAGTGTACACAAAGTCCAGAGTGTTTTTACCACGTGTTGGGAAGTCAATGTGCTGATGAATTTTTGGAAGCACACTCTTTAGGTCTGCATGGTTGAAATCTCCAGCCAAGATGAGAAAAGCATCTGGGTGGGCTGTCTGCTGATCACTGATGTGTTTATAAAGATTATTTAGTGCCTCACTCCTGTTGTTGTTGGAGCTGGGGGGATGTATACAGCAACAAGTATAATAGCTGAATATTCCCATGTAGATAAAACGGCCGACATTTAATAATCATAAACTCCACCAGGGGTGAGCAGTGTTTGCAGACCACAACAGCATCAGCGCACCACGCATCATTGGTGTAAACACAGAGTCCGCCGCCGCGGGTCTTACCTCCTCGACGAGCACTCTGTCCGCCCGATGGCATGTGAGCTGATCGAGCTGAATGGCGTGGTCCGAACGCTGTTGTTGAGCCATGTTTCCGTGAACACAAAAACACAACAGTCTCTTACAGTCTTCCGACTAGAGCAAAGAAGACGAAGATCGCCCAGTTTATTGTCCAACGAGCGTACATTAGCGAGAATGATGGGGGATAGCCGGCTTGTGTGGTTTAGCCGCTAGCCTGACACGGATACCTCGCGCTTCCCCTCTTCTGTTTCCTCTCACCCCGTTTGTGGCGCCTCCACTGTGGGAGAGGTGCAGTAGTGGGGACGGTGATGGGGTAGGCCCCAGAGAAGGCCGTGATCCCGCAGATCTTGAGCGGCGCGCCGAGCTTGGATTGAAGACTGTAGTTTTTCCAACCTCGAGCAGAAACTCACGTCTGTAGCTGAGTTTGCAGATGAACGGACGCGACAAGGACGTACAAAAACACTGTGATATACACGACGAAAAACACAAAAACGCCGGTCCATCGGGAGAGAGAGAAGCCGCTGCGTGTGCACGCGCCGCCATCTTCTTTACTACTCATGATTACAAGCTTGTCGTAAGTGCTTTGTTGTGCTTTACAGGAATCATGGAGGACACCAGGCCTGACCTAACACACCAGACTGGTTTATTCTTGCCTATTTATTGTGAAAATCGTATTAAAGTCAAAATGATATATTTAGCTTTCCATTCATTGACAACTATAAACATTACAGCGCAATAGACGGTCACCTTGCTAACGATTCTGGCATTTCGGTCACACACACAGTGTTTGCTGTGTATAAAATATACAAAATGCTTATTTGAATGATTATTTATAAATGTAAATATGAACAGCAGCAGTCGTTCTCCCCTACCCCATGTTTAAAGTTTATGGCCCGCCCAACTTAGGAACTTGGGTATCAAAATTATCCCAGAAATTCCCAGTGGGACTTGAGAGGGAGTTAATGTCCAAGTCCAATGTATTTAAGATGATTTCTATAGCATGTGAAAGCAGCATAAAACTGAGGGACGTCTGCACAACTTGATCTTATTATTGATCTGAAATCAATGCTGAGATTCATATACTGTAGCAATAATTATCCAACCTGGTGATGCCAACAATTTCATTCCGTTTACAGTGTCAGACTTTACAAAGCTGAATTGTAAGATAAATTGTTTATTCAATTTCAACTGAATATTATTTGGAACAATTTGTCATCCATCCAACTTCATGTACCTCTGCAATTCCCTCAATTCAACACCAGAGGTCAACATCCCCAGCTTTCTAAAACCACATTTCAATCGAAAGTACCCAGAACAAGCAAGATCCAAGTTCCTTTTGTTCCAAGCAGGAACCAAGTTCCTTTCCAAGTTCAAGTAAATTTTTCCCATTCTTTTTTTCACCCAGACCTGTTTCCATCTGTGTTTCCATCGCATTCTAAAGTACAGTGAAGATTGTTGAAAATATTCCGGTGATGTAGGACTGTGTGTCCAGGACTTTCCAGTTCTTGCTGGATTTCGTCCTCTACATATAAAGCCCTGTTTCCACCAAAATTACTCAAAACAATTTAGCTGCGTTTCCACCCGAGAACTTTCCCCAGGAACTTTGGGGTACTACTCGGTGTGTTTTGACCACAGGGACCAGGGTCTAAATGAAGTTCTGGGTCAAAATTTCCCCCTTAAAAAGACCCTGCTCGTGAGGTATGACTTTTTCAAAGTTCAGGAACTTTTGGGCTTGGGCCCTGAACATGCTGATTGGATGAATTCACGCAGCATTTTGATTGATTGACTCCATGCAACATTTGATTTCAACCAATATTTAATAATAATAAGTCTGTTGCAGTGCATGCAGTAAGAGTTGTTTGCTATTCAAATCAGCAGTGGAGTTTAAAAAAATATGACAGATGGACTGATGACGAGGTTCAGGCTTTATTAAGCTTAAATGCAAAAGACAAAATCCAGCGGGAACTGGAATGTCACGCGCAGTCCTATGTCACTGGACTTTGCCTAATCTTCATAGTACTTTAGACCATAGATATGCATACGTAGATGTCTCATTCGACTGCTCAAGGTACGTCGACGTGCCGCCATTTTAGAACAGTCAGCTCACGTCAACACTTCAGATGCTGTCAATCATCACTCGCATAAAAAAAAAAAAAACCCACTGCCTCTGTAAAAAGCCTCTGTAAAAAGCCTCTGTAAAAAGCCTCTGTAAAAAGCCTCTGTAAAACCTGGCACGATTTAAATTCCAGAAGAAATGGGATAACATTTCACAGGTGAGAATGTGTTGGTTTGTGTTTTATAGCCTATATGTTTTAACTCAATATTACAGGTTTACGGTTAACACGTTCTTCGTGTATTGTGTTAGTTTACCAATTATAATGTTTGGACCTACACAAAAACACGTAACAGTTCTTGAATTTCAGACACAGTATTCAGTATACAGACTGAAAAGTATGTGAAAACAAACACTGGTCTTTAAAAGTGGTTAAATTAAACTAAATTTAAGAGTAGTTAAAGAAGAGAAACCGACATATTTCTGCTGTTCCATAAGCGTGCCGACTGTCAGAGTGAAAGTGCATATTCATTTAGCGAGTCTTTACAGTTTAACTTAGCTGTATGATATTCTGGCGAATGTAAAAGATCGACCATGATGAGTCCTATTTTTACACCGCTTACATGCAGCATTGCAAATCTATGTGCATTCAAATAATGTAGAATAATAAGCTATACATAATCATATTTTTTATAAAATGTATAATTCATAATTTTGACTCCTAATTTATAATTTCCCTGTTCTTAAAAATTGTTTAAATTCAGTAATGTGATGTTCATAATTTTATTGTTTTATAAAATGATTGCAAAACAGGATATAATTTTTATGATGATTAAACATGGTTTGAGATTAATAGGCTAAATTGATGTGTATTAAACACATTACTAATTTATTACTATTTTTAATAATTTATTTAGATGGCTGGTGGTTTATGATTTCTTTCCAATTAACTTGTTTATAATGAGTTCACTGCTTTAATTAACTCTTTCCCCGCCAAACAGAATTTTACGTTATTTGTGAGAAAACAATTCCCTGCCAGACACGGAATTTTCCGGGTTTCCATGTTTTCACTGTTAGACGCTAGGGGGCGCTGTTACGCATCTTCTGAATGAGTACAAAATCTCCTGATCAAAACACACGTGAGGAAGACGGATAGTATGTAAATTTAAATAGTGAAATGCATTGCCATTTTGCTTATTACATTGCAAATTAAATTCTGCTACACATATGCTTCCATACGTTTCTTCCACTACAGTGAAGGAGGATACATCTACCCACAGAGCAAAGTTGATGTAATCCTCTAAACTCCAGCAAGTGTCCCCCTTTGGCATCAGGAAGCGGATGTCGTCTAGCCCACAACAAAAACTGTTCATGAGGGTGTCACATCTGCCACATTGCTTGGTGGCAGATGTATAGATACTCCGTGGTGGTTATAAATGGTATTAAATGGCCTGTATAAATATGCACGCAGTAAGGCGAACCACATTTCTTCCCATTTTCTCTCAATACTTAACACACGAGAAAAAAAGCATTTGTGTTACATTATTGAGTTACTGATAACTAAAGTAACAAAACACATACCTTTACTTTTTTATTTTTAAGCGTCAGTGTCTTATTCCATGCATTAAACTCATGTCACTTGGTAGAGCGCGTCTGTATGTTCTTGCTCTCCCCCCACAAACATGCACGCATATCCAGAGAGAAGAGTGAATCCACGGATATGTACAGTAGCCTAGTTGTAAAAGTTTAGAGGCTGGGTTTAAATATTTTCTGTTCTTTTTTTTTTTATCCGTCAGTTTTTTTTAAATATTTGTTTAGCTCTGCTCCCACCTGAGACGATCAATTCAATTAAAAATCTATTAATTTTTATACAATGGTAGCCTATAATATGACATTCCATAAAATAGCATAATCCATACTGCTGATATTAATTTTAAATATTAGTTCACTTCAAAATTAAAATTTCCTGTTAATTTACTCACCCCCATCTCATCCAAGATGTTCGTGTCTTTCTTTCTTCAGTCGAAAAGAAATTACGTTTTTGAGGAAAATATTCCAGGATTTTTCTTAACATAATGGACTTCAATGGCAACCAAAATGTTGAAGGTCTAAATCAATGCAGTTTCAAAGGGCTTCAGAGGCTCTGCATGATCCCAGCTGAGGAACAGAGTCTTATCTAGTGAAACCATCAGTAATTTTCAAGAAACAAAAATAACACATACATATACATACATACATATATATACATATATATATATATATATATATATATATATATATATATATATTTATTTATTTTTCATTTATCTGGCACTGCTCTGCGATGTGCCACGGATTGTGCAATCACGTCGGAAAGGTCACGCTAGACGTAGGTGGAAGTACTGCCCCAAGCGAACGTGCGAAGACTAAAACAAATGCCCTTTAAAAAAAAAAAAAAAAAAAAAAAAAAAAAAGCCCTACATCGTTTAACCATTTTTTGCCAAAGGATGTTTGTATTAGTCTTTTGCACGAGTGCTTTGTAAACATGAGGGTGGTACATATACATGTGTGATGATATATGTGTGTGTGTGTGTGTGTGTGTGTGTGTGTGTATATACACTCACCTAAAGGATTATTAGGAACACCTGTTCAATTTCTCATTAATGCAATTATCTAATCAACCAATCACATGGCAGTTGCTTCAGTGCATTTAGGGGTGTGGTCCTGGTCAAGACAATCTCCTGAACTCCAAACTAAATGTCAGAATGGGAAAGAAAGGTGATTTAAGCAATTTTGAGCGTGGCATGGTTGTTTGTGCCAGACGGGCCGGTCTGAGTATTTCACAATCTGCTCAGTTACTGGGATTTTCATGCACAACCATTTCTAGGGTTTACAAAGAATGGTGTGGAAAGGGAAAAACATCCAGTATGCGGCAGTCCTGTGGGTGAAAATGCCTTGTTGATGTTAGAGGTCAGAGGAGAATGGGCCAACTGATTCAAGCTGATAGAAGAGCAACTTTGACTGAAATAACCACTCGTTACAACCGAGGTATGCAGCAAAGCCACAACACGCACAACCTTGAGGCGGATGGGCTACAACAGCAGAAGACCCCACCGGATACCACTCATCTCCACTACAAATAGGAAAAAGAGGCTACAATTTGTAAGAGCTCACCAAAATTGGACAGTTGAAGACTGGAAAAATGTTGCCTGGTCTGATGAGTCTCAATTTCTGTTGAGACATTCAGATAGTAGAGTCAGAATTTGGCGTAAACAGAATGAGAACATGGATCCATCATGCCTTGTTACCACTGTGCAGGCTGGTGATGTTGGTGTAATGGCCCCTTAGTGCCAATTGGGCATCGTTTAAATGCCACGGCCTACCTGAGCATTGTTTCTGACCATGTCCATCCCTTTATGACTACCATGTACCCATTCTCTGATTGCTACTTCCAGCAGGATAATGCAAGAATAAAGCTTGAATCATGAAGAAGGATATCAAGAGAAGATCAAATCTACGTAACACCCACATAATCGTCTGGCACCAACAGCCACGCTCAAAATTGCTTAAATCACCCTTCTTTCCCATTCTGACATTGAGTTTGGAGTTCAGGAGATTGTCTTGACCAGAACCACACCCCTAAATGCATTGAAGCAACTGCCATGTGATTGGTTGATTAGATAATTGCATTAATGAGAAATTGAACAGGTGTTCCTAATAATCCTTTAGGTGAGTGTATATGTATGCTGTGATAGACGTTGTATTCCTATAGGTAGACGTGATCAGCTGACACTCAGCTGATGTGGGCTTGACTAACGTTACCTGCCAGAACTGACGCTATACGCTTGATATTGTGCTATAGTGATAATAAAAGGTAGGGGGTTCAGCCAAGATGGCGTCCTGCTAAGTTTGCCTTTTTCGTGCTCCGCTGACAAATCTACTTTTAACAGCCAAACTACATCACTTATAATCCTGTGACGTGTTTTAACTATAAATACTTCAGTGTCCCTCGATACTTTAAAGATGAAATCTGCTAAAGACAAAAGAAAAGAAAAAGAGATGCTGCGTGCTACACGTGTCTGATAATGTGAGCTGCTATAGTTATGCGTCTCCCAGTGAGATCCTCTTATTTGCTCCGCTTTCAGAGAGCCCAGGTAAGCCCCCCTTAAAGAAGGGCAAAGCAGAAGACAACAACGTGATTTTCACTCTCTCTCAACTTATAAATAATTGCTCGGACACCCTAGAGAAAATAGTGGGGGACAACGCTCTTAAAATTGAAGGGCTTAAAAAAAAACTGTGGACTTTGTATGCGCTGAGTTGAATGATATTAAGGAGAAGGTTGGCCACGTCGAAGCCAGACTAAATACTGAGGAAAAGAAGATAGAGCTCTGCGAAAATAAAATAGCAGACTTGGAAAGATATTCTCGCCGATGGAACCTGCGTTTGCACGGAGTTCCTGAAAAAGAAAATGAAAATGTCAGAGCCGAATCTATCCGCATTTGTGTGGCCATTTTTCCAGAGGGGGGCAAAACTCTTCCTGACAAGATTGACAATTGTCCACCGCATTGGGAAGAGACTTCTGAATACTCCAAGGCCACGCGCGATCATTATCCAGTTTTCCTCACGTGTTACGAGAGATGGTGTGTGAAGTCGTCAGAGTTCCTGCGTGCAAACTGTCTTCGGTTTACGGAGGATCTCACTGCTTTTGACCGGGATAGAAGGATGCGGCTGTGGCCTGCTGTTGAAAAGGCCCGCAAGGAGGGGAAGAGAGCGCATTTCGTGGGCCACCGTGCTTTATCGAAGGCTCCGAAATAAACCCTATGTAAGCTTGTTCAAACTGCTTATTTCATTCTAAGAGAGCTTTTTTGAGCGCTACCTTTTCGTTATGGAGAAGGACACTACTGATGGCTGTAAACTTATTTGACTTGGCCTTGTCGTCAGCTGCTGCTGTGTTTTCTACCTCAGTAAACTCTAGTATTTGCTGTTCATTATTGAGAGTTCCTTTTGTATGTCTATTTCTGTTATTTCATTAAATGCCAGGGGTTTTAGAGACATTACTAAACGAAAGGTTTTGTTCCTGTATGCCAAATCGTTCAAGACTGATTTTTGATTTTCCCACTCCGTTGCTGGTGATGCTGCTTTTTGGAGAAATCAGTGGAACAATGATGTCTGAATGTCTCACGGTTCAGAGCATTCAGCTGGAGTGCTGACTTTGAAAAATATTTTTGCTGGAGACGTTTTGCATCATTTTAGTGATCCGAGTGGACACTTCCTGCTTTTGATCATCGATATAAATAATACTGTGGAAATATTAATTAATATCTATTGTTATAATAGTTCTCATGAAAATGACTTCCTGCTTGAAGCAATAGAAGAGAAAATTCTGCGGTGGCTTAATGCATACCCAAATGCCTTAATTTTTATTGGTGGGGATTTTAATAGTGTGCCCAATAATAATATTGATTTACTGCCACCTAAACAATCTGCTTCTAGAGTAAAGTTGATGTCAGCATTCTACTTTTCCCCATGACTGATCATAAAGCAATTCTTATCAAAACCCCTCTATCTTCAGTTCTCTCTTCTTCAAGACCTAGAGCCTCTTATTGGAAGATTAACTCTTCTTTGCTTTTACCGACTGAGAAAAAACATTTTATTTTTAATTGAATATTACTGGATAAAAGCACAAAAGGAAAATAAAGACAGCCTAAATTGGGAATCTCTTAAACACGAGACTAGTAAATGTGCTAGGAACTTTGGCAGCCATCTAATTAAATTTAAGAGATGCAAAGAGGAGACTGTCATATCCAGAATAATGACATTCTCTGGGAAAATGCAGGATGGGTTGTCAGAAGCTGAGTTAGTAAAATTTACTGATCTGCAAACTCAGTTAGACTTTATATATAAATATAAGGCAAAGGGCTCCTTTATTCGTTCTAGAAGAAGATGGCTAGAGCAAGGAGAACAAAGTACTGCATATTTCTTCAGAATAAAAAAGAACAATTCTAGAAATTGAATGATTAACTCTTTAAAAATCAATGGTATTCTTATTTCTTTTTTTCTAATCTTTACAAGTCTAAATATTGCAAGGACTCTGCTTTGTCTTTTTTTCCAGTCTTTGAGGGATGTTAAAACTTTATCTGATGAAGATAAGATCACCTGCGATTGTGATATATCTATTGACGAAATAATTGAGGCTATTGAATCTCTCAAAAACAATAAGTCTCCGGGCACAGATAGGCTGACAGCCGAGTTTTACAAAGATTTTGCTCTAGAGTTAGCGCCTTTCTTGTTTAAAACTTATTTGGAGAGTATTGCTTTTGAAACACTTGCCGGCCTTATCACAGGGATTGATTACTTTAATACCCAAACCTAAAAAAGACATCCTTATGATTGACAACTGGCGTCCAATCTGTTTGTTGAACTGTGATTATAAGACATTAGCTTTGTTAGTGGCCAAAAGACTTAAACGCTCTGAATACAATAATAGATGAAACTCAGACAGGCTTCATCCCTAAGAGGCATATTGCTTACAATATACACCTCGTTTTAGATTTGTTAGACTATGTGAACTGATTAGTGATGAAAGTTTTATTCGTTTTTAGATTTTTATAAAGTTTTTGATTCCTTGAACATTAATTTATTTTTCAATCCCTATATAAATTTGGTTTTGGTGATTTCTTCTGCAAAACTGTCCGAACTTTGTACAAAAATGGCAACTGTTCAATTAATCTTAAATCTGGCACTTCTCCCAGGTTGTGTTTAGAGGGGTTTGCCAGGGTTGCCCGGTATCACCTTATTTGTTCTTGATAGCTTCTCAACTCCTTACTACTTTCCTGCTGAATAGTCAATTACAAGGAATTAATATAACTGATAAACATATTCTTATAACCAAATTAGCAGACCCTATTGCTCTTAATCTTATTGGAATGTTCTCTAAAGCTTCTGGTCTATCTTTGAATTTAGATAAATGTGAACTCTTACCTTTAAAATCTTGTTCTGCTCCTTTCTTGCACAATATTCCCATTAAGTCCCAAGTTAACTACAAACCCGATTCCAAAAAAGTTGGGACACTGTACAAATTGTGAATCAAAAAGGAATGCAATAATTTAAGAATCTCATGAACTTATATGTTATTCACAATAGAATATAGATAACATATCAAATGTTGAAAGTGAGACATTTTGAAATGTCATGCCAAATATTGGCTCATTTCGGATTTCATGAGAGTTACACATTCCAAAAAAGTTGGGACAGGTAGCAATAAGAGGCCGGAAAAGTTAAATGTACATATAAGGAACACATATCCGGGCCGGGATCTCAGGATTACATGAGAGTTACCCGGCCCGAATTCCAGGCACGATTTGTCAACCGAAAATGCCTGCAGGTCCCCTACCCTCTTGATGGAGGCCAGTGCAGTCAGGAGTACTGTCTTCAGAAACAGAATTTTTAACTCAGCTGACTGCAAGGGCTCAAAGGGACGTTTCTGCAGTGTGGTCAGCACCAGAGACAGGTCCCAAGAGGGTATAGAGGGAGGACGAGGCGGATTCAGTCTCCTCGCCCCCCTCAGGAACCTGACAATCAGATCGTGCTTCCCTAAGGACTTTCCACCTACCAAATCATGATTAGCGCCGATAGCGGCAACATAAACTTTGTTTTTTCCTGTCTTGTAGGAAGAAAAGCACAGAACTGACCAAACATCTTTGGGGGTCTTATCGGCAAGAAGAACACCATTCGACGAACAGGTTCCACTTCAACTCGTAGAGGGAGCTCTAGTGGAAGTGATGGTGTCTACCACAGCTTGTGGTAGGCCACCTAGAACCTCTGCGTCCCGTCTAGGGACCAGACATGGAGTTTCCAGAGGTCCAGACGCGGGTGCCAGAGGGTGCCCTGTCTCTGAGTCAGGAGGTCCTTCCTCAGAGGAATGTGCCAAGGAGGTGCTGTCGCGAGGAGCACTAGTTCCGGGAACCAAGTCCTGTTGGGCCAATACGGAGCGACCAACAGGACTTGCTCCTCATCCTCCCTGACCTTGCATAGTGTCTGTGCAAGAAGGCTCACTGGGGGAAATGGATATTTGCATTGGCCCCAGGGCCAGCTGTGTGCCAGAGCATCCAAGCCGAGGGTCGTGTCCTGGGCGGCAAACAGGTCTACCTGTGCAGTCCTGAAGCGACTCCAAATCAGCTGAACCACCTGGGGATGGAGTCTCCACTCTCCTGGGAGCACTGGCTGTCGTGAGAGCTCATCGGCCGCACAATTGAGCAGGCCCGGAATGTGAATGGCATGAAGCGACCGCAGATGCTTCTGACTCCATAGGAGGAGATGGCGGACGAGTTGTGACATGCAACAGGAGCGTAGACCACCCTGTTTGTTGATGTACGCAACAGGCACAGTGCTGTCTGTACGGACTAGATACATTGCCTCTGAGCGGTGTTTTGAAGTGACTGAGTGCAAGACGAACTGCTAACAACTCCAGGCAATTGATATGCCATGCAGTTGGGGCCCCATCCACAGACCCAAAACTGCAAGCCCCCGTTGTATGTGGCACCCCAGCCGGTGGATGAGGCATCCGTGGAGACAATAGCATGCCTGGACACTTGTTCTAGAGGCACTCCTGCCCGTAGAAATGAAGGGTCTGACCACAGGCTGAAGGTTTGGCGGCACCTCGGAGTCACTTGGACACGGAGAGTTCCGCTGTGCCATGCCCATCTCGAGGACTCTGTCGTGTAGCCAGTGTTGAAGCGGTCTCATATGAAGCTCAGCGGTCTCATACTGTGGCTGCGGATGCCATAGGCCCTAGGAGCCTCTGAAAATGTTTCAGTGGTACCGCTGTCCTGCGTTTGAACGAATTCACGCAGTTCAACACTGCCTGAATGCGCTCCTCTGTGAGGCGCGCTGTCAGGGTGACCGAATCCATCTCCATACAGAAAAAAAGAGATCCTCTGCATGGGGCAGAGTTTGCTCTTCTCCCAGTTGACCCGAAGCCCCAACTGGCTGAGGTGACTGAGCACCATGTCCCTGTGTTCGCACAACTGGTCTCGTGACTGGGCAAGGATCAGCCAGTCGTTGAGATAGTTGAGGATGCGAACACCACGCTCTGTCATGGGAGCAATGGCCACCTCCGTGACTTTTGTGAAGACACAGGGTGACAGGGTGGCCAGCCTGAAGGGTAGGACTTTGTACTGATATGCTCGTCCGTTGAATGCAAAACGTAGGAGCAGTCTGTGTCGAGGGAAAATCGAGACATGAAAGTACACATCCTTCAGGTCGATCGCTGCAAACCAATCTTGGGGACAGATGCACCTGAAGATGCATTTCTGCGTTAGCATTCTGAATGGCAGCATGTGAAGGGACCAGTTCAGAAATCGCAGATCCAAGATCGCCTGTAACCTGCCGCCTTTCTTGGGTACAATGAAGTACGGGCTGTAGAAGCCGGTCTTCATATCGGCTGGAGGGACCGGCTCTAACGCGTCCTTCACCAGTAAGACTGCGATCTCCGCCTGGAGCACAGGGGCGTTCTCCTTCGAGATGGAGGTGAAGTGAATGCCCCTGAACTTGGGGGGACACCGGGTGAACTGAATCATGTAGCCGAGTCTGATGGTACGGACAAGCCAGCGAGACAGGCTGGGAAGCGCTAGACAGGCTCCCAGAGACCGTGCAAGTGGAACCAATGGCACCACAGACGTACCCACAGCAGGGCAGCGAGGTGGCATGCAGGGACCCGACTCGGACGGCATGGTAGAGGCTCAAAGTGGGGTCTGAGTGTGCTGTGCAACACTTACCTGCTTCCACTGAAGAGGTGCGCGAGTGTGGGGAGGCCGTTTGTTTGCGTCCCAAACACAGCCGGCACCCCCTGCTGGCGATTGGAGAGGCGCCTGAGGGTGACAAGGCATGGGAGCGTCGAACACCGCCAAGCGCGCTCTCTTGGCACCCAGAGATTTTGGAAACTGCTCTTTTGTTGATAATTTGGGCACCATTGGCACTGGGGCCAGCAGTGGAACAGAAACAAAATGACAACAAAGGATTCTCCCCCGGCCCTCCTCCGGGGGAAGGAGTGGTGCTGCAGCCATCTCCTGAAGAGCAGTCTCCTCCATCTCTGGGTGGCTCGTCTCAGGGTCTCTTAGGACAGTGCTTGCCACCTGGCTTGGCAGTGGCCTGAGCGGGCTGGACATCCTTCCCACGGCCGGCTCCACGGGCGGATGTCCTCGGAGACGAGCAGGCGGAGGTGCTGTGGCCGGCGGCAGGGTGGAGGCAGCAGCTGGCCGCCGGGGCAGGATGTGCTTGATGGCCTCCGTCTGCTTTTGGGCGGCTGAGAACTGCTGGGCAAAGCTCTCGACTGCGTCGCCGAACAACTCGGCCGGGAGATGGGGGAGTCCAGGAACCGATATTTTTCGGTCTCCCTCATGTCGGCCAGGTTGAGCCAGAGGCACCGGGGTGGGATGCTGAGAACCAGCACGACCCACCCCGAGAAATCAATCATCCAACCTAGAAGGTTCGGGACGTGGTGGTGGGTTCCACTCAAGCCCGACCTTTTCGGTGGCCCGGGAAAGCATAGCCTCTCCCAGAGGGAGGCAGTGCAGCCGAATCTTCATCCTCCAAGGACTGGAACTCCCCCTCTGATGCAGCGATCGACATCTGTTCATCCGCCAGAGCCCCGAAGGTCCTCCGGAAACTCTACCGGTAGCGGCACTTGTGAGGGATTAGGGGCCTTTGGAGATTGGCTCGGCGGGTTTGCCCTAAACGTGATCCTCAGGTCACCCCGGCCATCCGTTGAAGTAGGTCTATTCTGCCGGGCAGGAATAGCACTAGATCGAAGTATGGGTAGGGGGACACCGCCTTCCCAGACCTAGATGAGTCTCGACCTAAGCACCGTGATAGTCATGTTCCTGCAGTGGGCACACAAACTATCCACAAAAGCTGCCTCAGTGTGCTGAATGCACAGGCACGTGATACAGTGATTGTGACCGTCAGCGGGTGACAGGGAACGACACATCCAGAAATGCACGGGTGGAATGACATCTTGAAAAAGATGCAGTGTCACACCCGTGTTGCTCTTTTTGTGAGGAAACGCTCTTTTAGTGCTGAAGCACCCAGGGAAGACCGCGGCAGAATACAGGAATAAATGTAGCCTGTATTTGCTCTCTCAGGAAATATGCACAACTGTTTGCTGTGAGAACAGCAGTTGATTTTCTTCTCTGCATCAGTGAGCATGCGGTCACGTTTGGTGCCATCTGACCAGCACAAGAATGATTCTCTGACGAGTTCTCTCTCTCACACTCTCTCTGCTGAGTGTAGCGTGGTTTTGTTGCTTCATCAACGCCGTTCGGCTCCGAAGTGAATGACAAATATGCGCTGCATTTTGCTTCCGCTTTATACCCGCGGTGCGGGGCGGAGTGCGAGATGGAAATCTCGCACGCCAATTCTCATTGGCCTGTTCTCTATATCTCGAAGCTGATAGGGACTCCCTGAAGTGATCTCAATTCGTCGGTAACCTACGTCGAACATGAACGACTGGAAGGGAACGCACCCCAGGCTATTTACGACAGTTCTGGCGATGACTCAAATACATAAAACATTAGCCTTTATTTGTAGAGAGTTTACTGAGTAAAGAAAGGTGTGACCAGTAGTCATGATTTATGAAAAAAATTTATAAAATATGGAGATACAAGGTTCCGCTAAAATGTCTAAAATGTTGTTAATTTGGATAGTAATTGTCTTGCAGTGTTTTACCATTAGAGTGAAATAATAATAATAATTTAAAAATATATATTATTTCTCCTCATTGTAATTGTACCCCAGCAGTTTTTGATTATTTTGCTGTGGTAAGCTGCAAAGCACTTGTAAATAACTGAAATAATTTGCCAAACTGACATGGAAATGGAAAATTATGAGACTGAGTAGTGGCCGACCGCTCTCCATCTATAGCTACATTCTGTGTTATTCATTATATTCACGTTTGCCTCCATTAGACAATCACTCAGTTGGCCTTCAGTCGTCAGTCTTCCCCAGCCGGCAACACTACAGACAGTATCTGTTCCCACGTCTTCTCCTTTCTTTGGTAATAATAATGGAAATTTGCTTGGGACTACTTTAGCGATGCAGTTAAAGAATAAAAATAAAGTTTAGAATGTGTCGACCAATCAGAATCAAGGTGAGTTGTATTGGTATGTGCTGATTAAATTGACTTATTGCAGAATGTCTTTCAGCAATAAGCTATCATGACAATAGGAAGGATTGACCTTGTATATCCTACATCAAAATTATAGATATTGGCATTTTTGGAATTGTGGAACTGTGATTTTAAGGGTAACAAACAGTATATCAGCTCCATATCTCCGCATAGTATCTAATATTCAAATGCATGTGTAGAGTACGTGCCTAATTCTTATCATCTAAACCATTTTTAATCTGCATGCAAGACCAGAAGGATTAACAAGAACAGTATCTTTTCATCACTGTGTGATGCATCTCAGTGCATGTCAGTGACTCCACCCACTTTTACAGTATATTTATACAGTGCTTTGCCATGAGAACTCAATGTCATCTTCATCATGACCATCATCATCTCTCTGCTCCTGCTGGCCTCTCTGCTGCCACACCTGACCTTCACTGGTGAGAATGATTATTTTACAGCATATTACAATGATTTTTAAGAGTGTGTAATTGGTATGTGCTGAATAAGTTGACTGACACACTCTCTCTCTCTCTCTCTCTCTCTCTCTCTCTCTCTCAGCTCATGTGGGTATAGTGAACGGCAGGGAAGCCAGACCCCACTCCAGACCTTACATGGTTTCTCTTCAGTTGTATGGGCAACATATATGCGGTGGATCTCTCATTTCTGATCAGTTGGTCTTGACTGCTGCACATTGTTGGACTGGGTAAGAGCTTGTTTAGTGTGAACTGTAATATTGAGTGAAAGTTACTTTTGACTGTTAATGACTGAAGTGCAACCAGTAGATCAGTTATGACATAAATGACCATTTACAATATCTTTCAACAGAAGTGAGTTGCTGACGGTTGTAGTTGGCGCTCATGACTTAAGGAACAGAGAGAGTTTAGATCGCATCAGAGTGAAGTCCTACATCCCACATCCAAACTATAAGGGCCCACCCGATTCTATTCAGAATGACATCATGATTTTGAAGGTAACAACCTGTAATAGCTTTAGTTGCTCAAAAGAATATCTGGTCAGGAAACAGAAGCACAAAACACTATGTTTGAAATTCTATTGCAATTTACTTGCTTTAAAAATTACTGAAGGGGTTTAAATAATTTCTATGGAAATTGTCAAGTGCCTCTTTGAGTCTGTTTCATACGTTATTAATTTATTGTTTCTGTGTAGCAACAAAAAATGGGCAAAAAAGCAGAAAACCTGAAAAATCGTTGAGGCATTTTTGTGGTTGTTAAACACAGCAGAAAATAAAGAGGCAAATAAAAATAAATAAATAAACTCAATTTGAAAGAAACCTTTACGGTGTCTGTACTAACCTCAGAAACAACCCAACGAACTTCAGTCCTATAATAGATTGTTTATTAAAATGTATTTTTGAATTACAGCTGGAGAAAAAAGTCAAACTAAACAACAAACTTGGATTGATACCATTACCAAATGAAGGAGAAGACGTCAAAGCAGGTACTCGCTGTAGTGTTGCTGGCTGGGGACGACTGGTGACTAATGGTCCAGTGAGTGATCGTCTAATGGAGGCAGACACGACTACAATGAATCAGGCAGAGTGTCAGCGTAGATGGGGACCTATGAACTTCAAAGTCTCGCAGATGATCTGTGCATATGGCTATGGTGGAACCTGCAACGTATGTACAAAAGATGATTCACAAATGTTATGGTATTGTACAAACTGGTTTCACTTGTGACGTGTTGATCTGTGTTTCTTAACAGGGGGATTCAGGAGGTCCTTTGGTTTGTGGAGACACTGCTGTTGGTGTCACATCTTTTGGATCTAAAGATCAGTGCAATTCACCTGAGGGTCCTAATGTGTATACTAAGATTTCAGCATATATCCAATGGATCCGCAAAGAAATTGGAAATATTTAGTGACTTCATGTAAACTAAAAAGGAAGAAATGTTTTTCCTGAATTCTTCCATAAACCTTCTTTCAATAAACATATCAAATGGCAAGCATCAATTATAGTCAAAGTGTTCTCATTTTCACAACCAAATATAATTTAGGGAACACCCTCACTTTCCAGTCATGCCTGTAGACTTGTATCTCATTGGGAAAAAACTGAAATACCCAAAACCAGAAAACCAGTTGCTAAAAAATACAATAATTAAAAAAAATATATATGATATCATAAATTGTGCTTCTTCATAAAAATAAAATAATATTTTATTTGATAAAACAATTTTTCAGACAGATCAAAGGAAAAGAAAAAAAAAAAAAGAGTCCTGGAAAGTCTCCAGGACTTGAGTTGTAAAATAAAGAGCTTCATAAAATCTTCCTACAAGTGTCAAAGATCTAACCACAGTCAGTTTTACTAAGCTCTCAACTGATTTCTCACATCTAACAGAATTTACAAGAAATATTAGACATGGATTACATCACACATGGATCCCATTCATCGACTCCATCAAGAACACAAATATAACCGTTATCAGTAACACTTTAGAATAATGGTCCGTCATTAATAAGTAACTATGCAGGAACTAATGCAGGACTAATGAGTAGTACTACATTAACACTTCAGCTACTACTATTAACTAACATAGAAACAAGCTTAGCTAATCAGTAAGTAATATCAAATTTAAGAGATAGTTCCTTATTAGGTAATCAATAATTACTTAATAACTATTAACTAACTGACAAATTATAAAGAACATTATTGTGTGTTTGAGACATAATCAGACATAATTCTTACTCTGAATAAAGTCATAAAATGCATCACTAATTACTCAAGTGTTACCTAGTCACTCTGCAGGAGTGGAGGAGTTAATAGTGTAGTACTACTCATTAGTCCTGCATTACTTCCTACATAGTTACCTATTAATGAAGGACCATGTTCAGCAAAACGTTTGAATAATCAAAAAACGGTAGAAGATTGGGTGTTGTGTACTGCCGAATGTTCAGCACTCGTTTGAGAATTA
Organism: Paracanthobrama guichenoti; assembly: GCA_018749465.1. Classification (NCBI taxonomy): domain Eukaryota; kingdom Metazoa; phylum Chordata; class Actinopteri; order Cypriniformes; family Gobionidae; genus Paracanthobrama; species Paracanthobrama guichenoti. The sequence goes on from CM031964.1 coordinate 13,823,107, forward strand.
ATTTTATTGACCTCCATGTGCTTGGTTTTGATAATATTTGAAATACTAAATGAATTGATCTTTAGCTAATCTGACATTGATGTTTGAACTGAAGTTGTAACAGATTAACCATATATAGGGCCTACATCAATCAATTTATTATTTCAAATAGGCTATTATCAAAACCAAGAACGTGGAGGTCAATAAAATTAATTCTCAAACGAACTCTTGCATTACACCATATTCTGATGAGTTATTAATGAAATATGAGCCCACCCTCAGGTGACTGTATGTACAAACAGATCATACTGGACGTGTCATTACTGGACACACTCGTTCTCTAAGGAAATCGTGAATTACATCATATTCTGATGGCGGCGGTGTTCTGGATCATATTTCCATAATAACACATCGGAATATGTTACTTCCGTTCTGTTGTTTCTGCGCCAAAGCTTGTGCTTAAAATCCTCTCAAGAGCATGTTTGCTCAGAGATATTCAATGCCATTCAGATAATAAGGCAATCATTTCATCATTAGTAGCTAAAACCATGGTTAAAATAGTCATTAATATGTACACAACTCTGTGTCGGGTCATGTCACATCAATGAGCAGTAACTCATAATTTCAATTTTTTAAATCTCATGATTTCGACAAAATATATAAATATATATATAAAAACTTTGCAGGATTTATAATGTTCCATCCATCCATCCATTATCTTCCGCTTATCCGGGGCCGGGTTGCGGGGGCAACAGTCTAAGCAGAGACGCCCAGACTTCCCTCTCCCTAGCCACTTCCTCCAGCTCTTCCGGGGGAACCCCGAGGCGTTCCCAGGCCAGCCGGGAGACATAATCCCTCCAGCGTGTCCTAGGTCTTCCCCGGGGCCTCCTCCCGGTGGGACATGCCCGGAATACCTCCCCGGGAAGGCGTCCAGGAGGCATCCGAAATAGATGCCCGAGCCACCTCAACTGGCTCCTCTCGATGTGGAGGAGCAACGGCTCTACTCTGAGCTCCTCCCGAGTAACTGAGCTCCTCACCCTATCTCTAAGGGAGCGCCCAGCAACCCTGCGAAGAAAGCTCATTTCGGCCGCCTGTATCCGGGATCTTGTCCTTTCGGTCATGACCCACAGCTCATGACCATAGGTGAGAGTAGGAACGTAGATTGACCGGTAAATCGAGAGCTTCGCCTTATAGCTCAGCTCCTTCTTCACCACGACAGACCGGTACATCGACCGCATTACTGCAGAAGCTGCACCGATCCATCTGTCAATCTCCCGTTCCATCCTTCCCTCACTCGTGAACAAGACCCCAAGATACCTGAACTCCTCCACCTGAGGCAGAAACTCTCCACCAACCTGAAGTGGGCAAGCCACCCTTTTCCGACTGAGAATCATGGCCTCGGATTTGAAGGTGCTGATTCTCATCCCAGCCGCTTCACACTCGGCTGCAACCTGCCCCAGTGCATGCTGAAGGTCCTGGTCTGAGGAGGCCAACATGACAACGTCATCCGCAAAAAGCAGCGATGAAATCATGTGGTTCCCAAACTGGACACCCTCCGGCCCTTGGCTGCGCCTAGAAATTCTGTCCATAAAAATTATGAACAGAACCGGTGTCCAACATGCACCGGGAACAAGTCCGACTTGCTGCCGGCAATGCGGACCAAGCTCCTGCTCCGGTCGTACAGGGACCAAACAGCCCTAAGCAAGGGGCCCCGGACCCCGTACTCCCAGAGCACCCTCCACAGGACGCCACGAGGGACACAGTCGAATGCCTTCTCCAAATCCACAAAACACATGTGGATTGGTTGGGCAAACTCCCATGAACCCTCCAGCACCCTGGAAAGGGTATAGAGCTGGTCCAGTGTTCCACGACCGGGACGAAAACCACACTGTTCCTCCTGAATCCGAGGTTCCACTATCAGCCGAATTCTCCTCTCCAGTACCCTGGCATAGACTTTCCCGGGGAGGCTGAGAAGTGTGATCCCCCTGTAGTTGGAACACACTCTCCAGTCCCCCTTCTTGAAAAGAGGGACCACCACCCCGGTCTGCCAGTCCAGAGGCACTGTCCCCAACTGCCACGCGATGTTGCAGAGGCGTGTCAGCCAAGACAGTCCCACAACATCCAGAGACTTGAGGTACTCAGGGCGGATCTCATCGACCCCTGGTGCCTTGCCACCGAGGAGCTTTTTAACTACCTCGGTGACTTCAGCCCGGGTGATGGATGAATCCACCTCTGAGCCCTCAGCCACTGCTTCCTGAATGGAAGACGTGTTGGTGGGATTGAGGAGATCCTCAAAGAATTCATTCCACCGTCCGACGATATCCCCAGCTGAGGTCAACAGCTGCCCATCTCCACTGTAAACAGTGTTGGTAGGGCACTGCTTCCCCCTCCTGAGGCGGCGAACGGTTTGCCAGAATCTCTTCAAGGCCAACTGATAGTCTTTCTCCATGGCCTCACCGAACTCCTCCCAGGCCCTACATTTATAATGTTGATGACAGTTAAAACGCGTCATCACAGTCTGTGAAAAGGATCTATTAGGACATTGGTGGCTTCAGCACATGAAGCACAAGAAACGTGCATCGTCCATCTTTCTTTTTTTTTTTTTTTTTTTTTTTTTTTTTTTTTTTTTACAATATATGGCGCTCATGGTCACAACCATTTCTAATTATAATATTATAACATGGGGGCACATGTCCAAAGTCATTTTAAAGGCTCATACACTCTCAGAAAAAAAGTACAGTGCTGTCACTGGGGCGGTACCCTAAGGTACAAAAGTGAAAAGGTACATCTTTGTACCCTACTCACCCCTAAATGATATATATTAGTACCTTAAAAGGTACATATCAGTACTTTAAGAGTGCGTATTAGTACCTTTTCGGTTTTGTACCTTAGGGTACCGCCCCAGTGACAGCAATGTACCTTTTTTTCTGACAGTGTATCTACTTGAATATCTACACAAAACTGTTGGTAAAGAATTTTTGGTGAAAAACTACATCCGGCATCATCGTTGCGATAGTTTACGCTACATCTGACGTCATCGACGTGCCAGTTATGTTTTTTGCGTAAGTTGAATATGGAAGGCAGTCTGCCGGAAGCTAGATATTTTACTTTATAACGTGTTAAATATGGATATTTTTCTTAAACAACTCCATCGATTCGCTTCAGAAAGCTTTTATTAACCCCCCGGGGCTGTGTGGATGGTATTTACTGCCATTATAATGCTTGGATGAGCCAGGACATTTTTAATATACTAATATTATAGTATAATAATATACTTTAACTCCAAATGTATTCATCTGAAAGAATGGCTTGAGGTGTGAGTAAATCATGGGGTAATTTTCATTTTTGGATGAACTATCCCTTTAAACATCATTTGACATTAATGCTGCCTTTACGTAGGCTACTATCGGAAAAATATCCTACTTCCCACCTCTGAAGTCGTGATTACAAGCTTGTCACAAGTGCTTTATTGTGCTTTACAGGAATCATGGAGGACACCAGGCCTGACCTAACACACCAGACTGGTTTATTCTTGCCTATTTATTGTGAAAATCTAGACTGGGTAAACCCAGCCTGATCTGCTGGCGATTTGATTTTGCCCTGCAGCTCAGGCTGGAAACCTGTACATTGTTTTATCCTGCTTCTGTTACAAATTTGCAGGGACCAATCACAAACCGGCTTATCCACCTGGCGCACTATTGGTGGGGTTAACACAATGACGGATAGCGAAGCAATGGATTGTTGGTCTGATTGTTTTAAGGACTGTCCAATCGCATACAGAGTCATTTGAACTATGCCCGTTGATCACGCCTCTTGTGGTCTGATTGGTTTAAGGACTATCCAATTACGTACAGAGTCATTTGAACTATGCCCGTTGATCATGCCTCTTGTGCAGTAGAAAATACAGCGCAGACTCCCCAGACCAATGTTCATTCTTAAAAGATTGAGCTCATTGAATGATTATTTATGTAAATGTGGACAGCAGCAGTCATTCTCCCCTACCCCATGTATAAAGTTTATGGCCCGCCCAATTTAGGTATCAAAATTATAGAGCCCAGAGTTCAGGAACTTTTGGGGGTGGGACTTGGGCCCTGAACATGCTGATTGGATGAATTCACGCAGCATTTTGATTGGTTGACTCCACGCAGCATTTTATTTCAACCAATATTTTTAAAAGTCTGTTGCGGTGCATGTGGTAAGAGTTGTTTGCTATTCAAATCAGCAAATGGACTTTAAAAAAAATACGACAGATGGACTGACGACGAGGTTCAGGCTTTATTAAGTTTAAATGCAGAGGACGAAATCCAGCGGGAACTGGAAAGTCACATGCAGTCCTATGTCACTGGACTAATTTGCCTAATCTTCACGGTACTTTAGACCTTGATGGAAGTGCAGACAGCAGCAGGTCTGGGGGAAAAATGTTCCTGGGACAAATTGTTCCGGGAACTGCTGTGTGAACTCAACCAATCAGCATGTTCAGTGCCCAAGTCCCAACCCCAAAAGTTCCTTAAATTTGAATAAGTACTACCTCGTTAGCAGGGACTTTTTGAGGGGTCCCCAAGGTCGAAACACACAGAGTAGCACCCCAAAGTCCCTAGTTCCTGGAGAAAGTTCCTGCAGTGGAAACACGGCTTAAGTCTGACTTCTAAATGGATCCTTTTTACATTTCCATTATTCTCAGAGGCAGAAGTCGTCATAGTTGGGTAAACTTGTAGCGGTGAATGGGAGACGACAGCAAATATAATTGTTGTATTTCCATTTGCTCCAATAGAAAAATTAAAAATCTATGATAGTGTTTCCACAACTTTCCATAAGAGGGGGAAAATATTGAGAGATTACAGCAGTCAGAGAGAATGATGTGAAATCTTCCACCTGTAACTGCCGAATTCTGTGACCCTGTGACCCTATTATGCTGAATTATGTGACCCTAATAGGCACTACAGTGAAGGTAGGGTTAGGATTGGGATTAGGTTGGATTAGCACAATACAGCGCCTACTAGGGTCACATCATTTGGTGGGTCACAGAATTCGGCAAACACCATCACTCCCTCAGCCGTTGTATTAGAAACACCCTCGCAGCAGTGTTGTTTTTTTTTTTTTTTTTATTTAATTCCAAGGTAATATAACACACAAGACAGCATAATAAATGCGTATTCATTTTTTGTTTTTTGTTTTTATTAAAAGACGTAAAACTTCACTAGATGTGCAAAGTTGATAACTTTTAAGTTGATAAAATGGACTGTGGTCCATGATACCACAAAGATTAGCAAGAACAATACTTAATACATTATTGCATACATGTTATTTATTTCTCAACCATTCTCTCAAGAAGAGAATCAGTCCATTCTCTCCCTTTTTGCTCTTTCTTTTTTTTCCTTTTATCTTTCTTTTTTCTGCACTTTCTTTAAATGCAAATTAGATCAGCGCAGGGCTGTTTTTTCATCCCGCTCCTGCTATAGGATATATTCCACAGCCTCCCACTCGTGCTTAAAATTCACTCCGTGTTCACCCACTATAAATTATTTTATTCCTGACCCGACCGATCCCGCTAAATTTAGATTTTGTTTCCAGAATCTCTCTTTTAAATTTCCTCTACAGAAAGAGAGAGACTGGGGATAAGAAATGTAAAATGTTGGCTCTAACCTACAATCATTTTATTTATTGTTCTTATCATACTGTCAACACCATAAAACATGTCACAGAGAAAAATAGGCTAGATCAAATGCGTCACTCAAAATTATAAACCAAAATACAAATAAACGAAAACTGTTGACTTACTAGCTAGTGCAAAATTAAGTCTTTTATATGAATGAATGAATGAATGAATGAATAAATGAATGAATGAATGTTGCTTACTGACGACGGTCCATTACGAAAGTCTCCTCCAAAGGCTGAATGTAGGCCTAATTCTCTCTAAACTCGTGGCCGGGATGCATAGAACAATTTTTCTATATTATTATTATTATTATTATTATTATTATTATTATTATTATTTGTAATGCAAGTTATTTGTAAATGTAACAAAGTAATTGCTGTCTATTGTTCATTTTCGTTAACTTGAAATGTGTAGGCTAAATAAAAGTGGTTGTTCTGTAGGCTACATTGTTTATTTTTGTAATGCAAGTTATAATTTGTACATTAAACAAATTCTTCTATACATACTATATATTCTTCCATACTTCTATAAACGCTTACCAGATGGCAGCAGCGTGAAATGAGGGTTTGCATGGTGATTAGAGTCCTTGATGATCTTAGTAGCTCTACCTTTGCAGAGTTTGGTGTAGACGTCCTGCAGAGACGGGAGAGCTGACCCATAGATACGCTCGGATAAGCGCACAACTCTTTGCAGGGCTTTGCAGTCATGACTGGTGCTGTTCCCATACCACGCTGTGATGCACTGAGTTAATACACTTTCTATCGCCCCTAAATAGAAAGCTTTAAGGATAGCTGGTGAAACCCTGAATTTCCTCAGCTGGCGCAGGTGGTACTGTGCAGGTGTCTGAATGTGTGCAGTCCAGGGCAGGTCCTCGGAGATGTTTACACCCAGGTACTTGAAGCTGCTCACTCTCTCTACTGGTGACCCGCTGATCATGAGAGGGGAGTATGTCTATTGCTGTCTCTTCCTGAAGTCCACAATCAGTTCTTTGGTCTTGCCAACATTCAGAGATAGACAGTTGTCCTGGCACCATGATGTTAGTTGCTCCACCTCGTCCAAGTATGCCATCTCATTGTTGTTGGAAATGAGGCCCAGGACAACAGTATCATCAGCAAATTTGATGATAGAGGTGGAGCTGTGTGTGGACAAACAGTCATGCGTGTAGAGAGAGTAGAGCAGGGGACTCAGGACACAGCCCTGTGGAGCTCCCACACTCAGGGTGATGGAGGTGAACTGGCCTACTCTCACCACCTGAGGCCTGCCAGTGAGGAAGTCTTCAATCCAGTGGCAGAGAGAAGAATTCAGGCCGAGATCCAGGAGTTTGGCGGTTAGCTTAATGGGAACTATGGTGTTAAAGGCTGAGCTACAGTCAATAAATAGCAGCCTTACATAGTTCCCACTTTTGCTGTCGATGTGAGCGAGGGAGGAGTGGAGGACATGAGAGATGGCATCTTCAGTCGATCTATTGGGTCCAAAGTGTCAGGAATGAAGGAGCAAATGGTGTTTTTAATGAGTCTCTCAAAGACCTTCATGACTATAGACGTGAGAGCCACTGGACAATAGTCATTTAGGCAAGAGGGATGATGGTGGATTTTTTGAAGGAGATGGGGACCACAGATGTAGCGAGGGACTCATTAAAGATGGATGTAAACAATCCAGCGAGCTGATCAGCACAGGACCGCAGAACAGGACCTGAAATACCATCCGGCCTGGCAGCTTTCCTGACATCCACACGCTTGAGTGCCCTCCAAACTTCATCCTCCGTGACAGAGATCATGTGGTTGTTGCTGCTCTGAGTATTTCCCTCTGACGCGTCACTTGGCGGAGTCGCGCTACCGCGATTACAATCAAAGTGAGTGTAGAAAGAGTTTAACTCGTTCACAAGCAACGGATCAGCTCTCACCTCTGCAGAGGATTTAGATCCAAAAGCACAGATGGTCCTCAGTCCCTGCCACATGCGCTGGGAGTCGTTGAGTTGGAAATGAGACTTCACTCAATCCTTATAACGGAGCTTTGCGGCTTTAACTGCGCGTCGGAGAACATAGCAGGATGATTTATAGTCATTCATATTCCCTGTTAGGAGACCGGCATTGTATGCGGCAGTGCGTGTGTTCACTGCAGCGCAGATTGAATTGTCCACCCACGGTTTCTGATTTGAGAAGGATGTTATTGTTATTGTTTGTGTGGCTTGCTCTGTAAGCACGTTAATAAAGCAAAGCGCCACATCCGTGAACTCGCTGACGTCAGATGAACTCGCCCGGAACATGTCCCAGTCGACGTCATCAAGAGCTGCCTGTAGCGCGGTCTCTGAATGGGGTGACCAACATTTAACTTACCGCCTCACCGGGGGGTTCCTGAAAGAGCCTTTGTCTGTATTCAGTTGTGAGGAAAATGGCAGCATGATCCTATTTGCCAAAAGCTGGTAGTGAATGAGCTTTATAGGCGTTCTTAAACAAAGAGTAGCAATGATCCAGTGTGTTTGCTCCTCGTGTAGGACAGGAGACGTGCTGGTGAAAGTTTGGCAAGACTTTCTTTAGGTTTGCTTTGTTAAAATCGCCCGCGACAATGAAAACAGCATCGGGGTGTTTGTTTATGAAGCCGCTGGTGACATCATGAAGGCCAGATAAAGCCAGCCCTGTGTCTGCCTGTGGTGGAATGTAAACGGCAGTGGCGATGACCGAGGAAAACTCCCTCGGCAGATAGAATGGGCGGCAAATGATTGTTAAATGTTCCAGATGAGGCGAACAGGATCGCAAAAGAATGGAGATGTTCCTGGGATCGCACCATTTCTTGTTGATCATGAAACACACTACACCGCCTCCATCCGAAAAACAGAGAAGTTCTCAGACGGCGTCACAGCTGTGTCCGGGACCACGGGCGTGAGCCATGTTTCGGACAAACAATAGATGTTACAGTCTCTCATGTCCCGTTGAAAACTTATCCTGGCTCTAAGATCATCCATCTTATTCTCCAAGGATTGGACATTTGCAAGCAGAATGCTTGGGAGAGGTGGGCTGAATGCCCTTTTTCTCAGTCTGTTGTGAATCCCAGCACGTTTCCCGTGGTGTTTCTTGATTCTTCGCCTTCGACTCGTCTGGCCATTGTTCAACTTGGCGTTCCAACGAATCTCAGATGGCCACAGAGGATTGGTGAAACAGTCCAGTATAGCGGTAACCAATGTCCAAAAGTGTATTGCTGTCATAGCAGATCCATGCAGATGATACATTTGTAAAAACTGAGAGCAAAAGAGAGTAAAATAATAAATAAAAGCACAGCAACAGCGACCACATCTTGGTCCATAGTCCAAATAAATTGGTCTATACATTAAAGTACTTTTACAACTATTTATACAATATAACTTAAGTTTAACATCAGAAACTTAAATTAACAGCTAAAACAGAAGAAAACATTTGTATGTACACTTTCATTGAGCTGAGCGGGACCGGGATGGGCTGCACAATAGAAACCCTGGTAAGGCTCTGCCAGCGGGACATCATCTGGAATGAGTGCATATTTCCATTGTCCGCAGGTTTGCGGGGCTGAATCACTCAACGGCTGCCATGTCATAAAAAGTTTTAATGCATCTGAGATGATGTGAGTTGAATAAAAATAAGTAGCCTACTTAAATAAAGACTTGGATGTAAATATATGAATGTGAAAATATATTGTAACAGTTACATTTAACATAAGAAATAAACTGTTAACTAATAGTTGCAACTTGCTAACGATTAAATATTTAACCATAAGCTACAGATTTACCTGGTTATGGTCCAGTCTCCCATCATCTCAAATAAAGAAAAAACAAACAAACAAAAAAATTCTGCGCCATTTCTCTTTTTAAAATCCCCGCACAAACGTCCGTCTGTTGTCATACACCTGCTATAGGCCATTTAACGACACTTTTACACTGTTGCTGTGAGTTGTTTGTAGCCTATAGTCCACAGGTTTACGTTGTCTTTACTTTAGCAATATTTCTACCGCCCGCCCCCGTGATTCCGCTACTTTTGATTAGCAATTGGAGGGGTTTTGTTGTGCAGACCTGGCAACCCTGTCACTCGGTTTGACCTTCGTGCACTTCAAAGGCCTGTTCGAAATGCACGGCCTTCGAAGTGCGCACCCTTCACTTTGGGACACAGCTACAGTGTTTTGTCATGAGAACTCACTGATTGTCTTCTTCATCATGACCATCATCATCTCTCTGCTCATGCTGGCTCTCTCTGCTGCCACACCTGACCTTCACTGGTGAGACTGACTGACTAAACTGCATATTGATTCATCACTAAAATATGTCAGTATGGTCTCAGCATCTTTGCTGATGCCTCATGTTTCTTGTGTGGTGCATAAGTGGAGTTCTCTCTCTCTCTCTCTCTCTCTCTCTCTCTCTCTCTCTCTCTCTCTCTCTCTCTCTCTCTCTCTCTCTCTCTCTCTCTCTCTCTCTCTCTCTCTCTCTCTCTCTCTCTCTCTCTCTCTCTCTCTCTCTCTCTCTCAGCTCGTGTGAATGTGGGTATAGTGAACGGCAGGAAAGCCAAAGCCCACGCCAGACCTTACATGGTTTCTCTTCAGAAGGACAATGAACATTACTGTGGTGGATTCCTCATTTCTGATCAGTTTGTCTTGACTGCTGCACATTGCAATATTATCACAATGGTTTCTATTATGAATAACACAAAAATAACACAATACCTTTATAACCAGAGCATTAGACTCTGAATGAGATCAGGGATTTAGGCCACTACATGATGATTATGTCATCAGCAATAAACAACCAACATAAACAACCTGATCACAATTTATCTTGGCTTTTCTTGCCACAACAAATGTGCTTTATAAACAAAAGCAGAAAAATGTTTAGCTAAAATGGAAAGGGTCAAGAGCCCAAATAAAGGAAACACACACCATAATGGTGACTTCAAATGAAACTATTATTTTCATTAAAACAGAAATGACGCTACTAAGGGGCTAAACCAGCCCACTTTACATTAAATACCCTCATCAACACTAAAGAGAACTTCAGCACTCCAGAGAAACCTTCCCAGAACAGCATCATGATCGTCTCTGTGCTTTTGCTAGTCACCCTGCTACCATATCTGACCCTTGCAGGTAAGTCTGATGGAAAATGACAGACTTCTATTGTACATTGTATTCTACTATTATGTATTCTACTCATTTAACCAGTCAAAACTAATTTCTCTTTCAGCATCTGCGAAAGTGGGTATAGTGAACCTACTGCATTTTATAGTAGACCTCATTCAAGACCCTACATGGTTTCTATTCAAAGAAAGAACAAACACATATGCGGTGGCTTCCTTGTGTCTGAAGAGTTTGTCATGACGGCAGCACACTGCTTTACACAGTAAGTTTTTTTGTTCCGTTAGAATATCATTGCGATTCTCAGAATGCTGCAAAAGGGTCTTCACTTGGTGTGACTACTTTCAGAATGACAAATACTGTGATAGTACTCAGCCAAGTGGGTAGACGACTTCTAGGGAGTTTGCCAATTATTGACCAAGCTAAAGTTGAGCTAAATATTTGTGGCTTTGGAATGGGAGCATCATAACGAAGCATGTTATTACAATAATATATATTTTTTAAATGCATATTGTTATAGGTCAAGCCTAAAATTCAAAACTCAATTTTGAATTGTCATTATTTAAAGTGCATGTTTTCTTCCTCATCTTGACAGAGGTGAGAAGTTGACAGTTGTGGTTGGAGCTCATGATCTTAATCATGGTTCAAGCCGCATGGATGTCAAGTTCTACCACATCCACCCTGGGTATGAATCTAAAAGTCTGCAAAATTACATCATGCTACTTCAGGTAAATGACATGGCAAGGTTTTGGCAAACAATTTAATTTAAGAAAACAATTTTATTTCATTTAAGAATACTATATGCTATACAAAATATCCAGGAAAAGAAAAGTATACTGAATGTCCTGTACCCTTTAGGCTTTGTTCACATTTCACACAAATCTGATTTGGTTTCAAATCTGATGTTCAGGACAATATGGATGTGGTTTGTATTTAGATACATTTTTTATTTTTACAAAATAAAAAGTAATTTGAGATAATTTGAGAATAAGAACATGCAGTTATACATAGGCTGCAAATAATAAAATTAAAGAATAATAAAGAATAATACAATTAAAAATAATAATTAATTAGTATGAATCCTTTAGTACTAGTATTTGTTTATACAAAAAAAAAACATATACTCTGATGAGAAAACATTATCACCACTCACAGGTGAAGTACAAAATGTTGATCATCTATGGTCACATGTCAAGGTCAATGACTAAGCAAACAATCAGTTCTAGTAATCAATGTGCTGGATGCAGGAGAAATGGGCAGGAATAATGGAAACATGATGAACAGTTCAAGTTGTTGTCATGGCCTCCAAATTCCTCAGATCTCAATCCAATTGAGCATCTGTAGAGATGTGCTGAACCAACAAGTCCAATCCACTGCAGCTCCTCCTTGCAACTTACAGGACTTGAAGGATCTGTTGCTAACATCTTGGTGCCAGATACACACAGGACGTCTCTTTCAGGGGTCTTGTAGAGTCCATGCCTTGGCGGTTTGGTGCTGCTGCTCTGGCAGCATGCATAGGACCAACAGCATACTGTATTAGGCAGGTGGTCATAATATTTTGTGACCTTATGGAGCTTATAACTTATGGAGGTTGATATCACAATCATTGATAAAAAAAGCATGTCAGAAGTACTGGGGCAAAACATACTCCACCTCAAGAATGGTGTGTGCAAGTGGTCATGGAGGATTTTGCCAGGTAAAAAGTATATTCTGTACTAATCACAAACAGTGTAGCAGTTCAGTTTTATTCACAGCAATCTTTCTCCACTTCTCAGGGTGATTCTGGAGGACCTTTGGTGTGCAATAAAGTTGCAGTTGGTGTTGTTTCATGCAATCAGGCAAACAACTGTGACTCACCTACATTACTCAATACCCAATGTCTACACCAATTTCTGCCTTGGATAGAATGTATTTTTGGAGGTGTGAAGCAAGAGCTTGATTAATAAACATTTTATTTTCTAATAACACACTCTGTTGATGGTAAGTGTGGATTTTCAGAGATCATTTTATAATTTGACATCTTGATCGATTTGTCAGATGTGACAAACACCAAACCCTTTTCAGTGGAAAGATGGTTTTGACCCTTCTCAGCAGACTTGGTTTCCTGTGGGGGTCGATCTTATCACATGTGGTCAGAGACCCTGTGAGAAACACTAGTTTAAATCTGATGACTGTGCAAAGACATGAAACTCACCACAGATTAGAAAAGGTCTATTCTTACTTGAAGCACCTGAAAAATTACATCAGCTCACACCTATCATGAGACTACTAGTAGCATTAAATTGGCATGGGGAAAACTTTAAATAAAACTGTTTCCACACAGGTTTCTCAGAACATTCTTCTCAACTGCTATTGATCAAACAGCCCCGCCCCAAACTCATGCCATTGGCTGAATGGTTGCTATGTCAAGCAGCAACTGAGCAATGTTTTGACAAACAGAGCCACAGTGTTTGTACTTTTCAGGGAAATCAACCTACAATGTGTTATAGTATTAAAGGGAAAGTTCACCCAAAAACATTTACTCACTCTAACTTTTTTCCTTACAATGAACAATGTTAGTGGGGCACAATGTTGTTTGTGACTGCACTGACTTTAATTGTATGCCCAAAATGGTTCAAACATTTCTAAATATCTTTGTGTTCCACAGGAAAAAAAAAAAAAAAAAAAAAAAAAAAAAAAGTAACACACGGGTGAATAAATGACAGAATTTTCATCGTTTGGGTGAATTATACATTTAAGCTGGGAATCCATGTTTTAACATACATCATTTACACAGGTTAAATTTGATAATATATATTTTTTTAAATTACAGAAGAAACATCCAGGAAATGTGTGGGGTGCCTGTGCTGTGAAGGGATGCCACACATTTACTTTGAATGGTAAAAAAGGCAGTGACACATCTGGCACATATAGTCACAATGAGATGCTTCTCTATGAATATGCTTACCACAGCTGTGATCACACTTCACATCACAGGTAGATTCTTTCATTAGTAATCCCTGACATTTGCACACACTGTAACAGTATCAGGAACCAGGAACAAACTGAAGAAACTGAAGATCAAAATCTAAATGGAAACTTTAATAATGTTGCTCAGGAACAGAGAGACGGCCAGGGAACACTCTAACATAACAGTGACTAGACAAAGACTGAAGGCGAGGGTGCAACTTAAGTAGAGAACAGAAACAAGATGATTAACTAGACACAGCTGGGACAAATTAACTAATGAGGGTAACTATGGAAACAAAGGATTGGCGGGAAAATGAAAAAAAGGAACACAGGAATGAAAACACAAACTGAAAGTCCAAACACAAACAGAACCGTGACATTACCTCCCCCTACCCCACCTCCCCCAAAAGGAGTCCAACCAGGGTGGGGAGGCAGGCACCCTGGAGTCCTTGAGGATAAAGGCAGGTGATTCAGGTGCTAATGACTGGCTAGGAAGCCTCCAGGGTGGTCCCAGTGCTACAGGGGACCACGGCGGCTCCAACAGCTCAGGGGACCATGGAGGCGCCGGAAGCTCAGGGGCCCATGGAGGCCCTGGCAGCTCAGGGGACCATGGTGGCTCATGCAGTTCAGAGAGCCATGGCAGCTTAGGCAGTTCAGGGTGCCATGTCGGTTCAGGGAGACATGGCAGTTCAGGGAGACATTGCGGTGCAGACCCTTCAGGGCCAGCCTCCGTGGATAGCTAATCCCCCCAAAAAATCTTCTTTGGAGGCACTACGGACTCTGGAGTGAGGACAGGAGGCGGAGTCCTCTCTGGACTGGAGACAGATGGCGGAGCCCTCTCTGGACTCGGGACAGGAGGCTGAGCCCTCTCTGGACTCTGGTCACAGGCTAGAGCACTCCCTGGACTCTGGTCATGGACAGGAAGAGGTTCAGAGCAGAAATCAATTAACCACTGTGTCTCCACTGGCTCTGGAAGGGACCGACTTCTGGCAGTGGCCATCTTGGCTGAAGCCATAGGCTCAGGCATGGCGGCAACCCAGGTCAATTGGTCACCTTTGTAGAGGAGCTGGATATGCTGCTGGACATACCCACTTGTAGTCTTTGGCAATTTCAACATTCACCTAGACAAACCTTATACTACAGATTTACACTCCCTCCTAGCTTCATTTGATCTCAAACAGCTCATCACATACCCACAAATCTGGCAACCAACTTGACCTCATCTACACACACAGCTGCATTACAGATAACATTTGGTGAAACCTCTACACATCTCAGATCATTACTTCATCACATTTAATCTACAACTTACTACTTGTGCACTCTACCAGTTACTTTCAGACGAAACCTGCGCTCACTTTTTCCTTCTCATCTTTCCTCTGTTGTGTCATCCTCTCTTCCCTCATCCACACAATTCTCATCTATGGATGTAAATACTGCAACAGACACTTTATGTTCCACCTTAACTTCTTGTCTTGATAGTATCTGTCCTCTATCTTCTAGGCCAGCACACACTACTCCCTCTAACCCTTAGTGATCTGCTGTTCTTCATGAACACCGGAACAAACTCAGGGCAGCAGAGAGAAAATAGCGCAAATCAAACAACCTGTCTGACCTTGACCCTGAGTAAGTATCAGTCTCTGCTCTCATCCTTCTCAGATGAAGTCCATGTAGCTAAATCTTCATATTTCCATAAATCAACAGCACCTTAAACACATGCATACTTCTCAGAACATTCAACTCCCTGAATCACATCAATCAATCAGGTTTCACAAGGGTCCACTCAACAGAGACTGCATTACTGTCTGTCACTGTAGCCCTGCATATTACAAATGTTGATTCCAAATCATCGGTTCTCATCCTCCTCGATCTATCAGCTGCCTTTGACACTGTGAATCATAAGATTCTTCTGTCCACACTCTCATCACCGAGCATCACAGGGATTCCACTCCACTGGTTTGAATCGTATCTCAGGGTTAGGTCTTTCAAGGTTGCCTGGAGAGGGGAGGTATCCAAAGTACATCAAATGACCACAGGGGTTCCTCGGGGCTCAGTGCTTGGACCTCTGCTCTCCTCATTTACACTACATCACTGGGACATCATACAGGCACATGGCTTCTCATACCATTGCTATGCTGATGACACACAGCTCTACCTTTAGTTTCAACCAGATGATCCCACATCAGCTGCACAAAGCTCAAGCTGTCTGGTGGACATCTCTGCATGGATGAAAAAACATCACCTGCAGCTCAACCTGGCAAATACTGAGCTTCTCGTCTCCCCTGCTAATCCGACTCTACAACACGACTTCACCATCCAGCTAGGTGCATCCTTGATTACCCCTTCAAGGTCGGTCAGAAATCTTGGAGTAACCTTTGATGACCAGCTGTCAAAGACCACATTTCAAAGACAGCTCGGTCATGCAAATTTGCGTTGCACAACATCAGAAAGATCAGACTGGGGCCTAACAGAGCATGCAACTCAGCTTCTCGTCCAGGCCCTGGTCATTTCTAGGCTTGATTACTGCAATGCAAGATGCTATCCAATCAATATGGGCCAACATTTCTAAAGAATGCTTTCAGCACCTTGTTGAATCAATGCCACGTAGAATTAAGACAGTTCTGAAGGCAAAAGGGGGTCAAACACAGTATTAGTATGGTGTTCCTAATAATCCTTTAGGTGTACGTAGAATAAAGGTGTATCAAAGCACATTTCCCACCAGTAAACTACGACATGCAAAGTTTTTATTTAATAAAACGTTATCATATTGTGAGATGGTGGAGCACAAGAGAACAACACTAATGTAGCTAATCGCTTAAATTATCTCGCTCGCCTCAATCTTGTGCATTGTGAATTTTAGTTGCATTTGCATTACAAATAAATAGGCCTACGTTTTAAAAAAGAATATATAGAAAAATTGTTGTCTGCATCCCAGCCACAAGTTTAGTGAATATCATTCAGCCTTCGTGGTCGAGTTCTGGAGGAGACTTTCGGTAATGGACCGTCGTCAGTAAGCGACATTCATTCATTCATTCATTCATATAAAAGACTTCATTTTGCAGTACAGCTAGTAAGTCAATGGTTTTCGTTTATTTTGGCTTAGTTTTGAGTGACAGATGTCGTATTTGATTTAGCTTATTTTTCTCTGTAACATTTTTACGGTGTTGACAGTATTGATGAAATAATTTTTCAGTATTGATGATTGTATAGCCAACATTTTACATGTGTTATCCCCAGTCTCTCTCTTTCTATAGAGGAAATTTAAATGAGATATTCTGGAAACGAAATCTAAATTTGAAAGCAGGATCCGTCGGGTCGGGAATAAAATCATTCTAGCGGGAGAATACGGAGTGAATTTTAAGCGCGAGCGGGAGGGAGCGGAATAGATCATCCAGAGCGGCTCTGGATCATTCTATAGCAGGAGTGGGATGAAAAAAAAATAGCCCCACGCAGATCTAATTTGTTTTTAAAGAAAGTGCAGAAAAAAGAAAGAGCGAGCAGGGAGAGAACTGGACAGACTTATTCCTCTTCTTGAGAGAATGGTTGAGAAATACATTTATGCAAGTTAACATTGGGAAATTAAACTTTATATTGCCAGGTTGCTCAGGGCAAGGAACTGTGTGAATGACACCACTACAGAACGTTTTGTTCACTTCAAGTTCAAGCGCGGTTGCGTTGTTGTGTCGGGAGCGGCCGGGCTATTTTCAAACCGCTCACTCCCGTCCAAAGTACACCAGAGTTACCGACCGCTACCGTTTTTTCACTGGGAAATGTAATCCTGCGCCGCAAGAAATCTGATCGAGTGCCACGGGAACGCAGATCAGTCTATACAAATCCTGTTGTCACCGGTGTGCTATGAATTCTGGGATAGGTAGGCTGCGAAGGGTCTGTCAGGTCCATCTGCTGTACCCTTCCTTTGCCTGAGAAACAGAGGGCACATTTTGAAGTCGCTCTCGAGTTGCGGCAGCCTTCGTCGTGCCACTGTGATGCAATCGCACTTCAAATGTGGCCTTCAGAGGTGCAGCCTTCACATTGGGACAGCCTTCGTAGTGCCACTACGACGCAATCGCAATTAAAATACAGCCTTCATATTGGGACATTCTTCGTAGTGCCGCTATGACATATTTGCACATCAAATGCGGCCTTCAAAGTGCACACCCTTCACTTTGGGACACAGCTTTTGTATGTTTCCCTCATCTATCACACCTGATTCAACTCATGAGCTCATTAGTAGAGACTGCAAAACCTGAAATGGGTGTGTCAGATATATGGAGACATACAAAATTTGCAGGGCCGGCGGTACTCCAAGACAGGTTTGAAACCATTACCATGTATTTTACAACACATCCGCTTGTGATTCTTATTATGTGGGGGTCATTTTTTAGGATTCTTTAGCTCAGTCAGGCACACCCATTTTAGTTCTTGCATTCACTACTAACGAGCTGATGAGTTGAATCAGGTGTGATGCACTTCTGCAGACTCCAGGTAGGTTGCAGTTCTGGAAAATGGTGGCGTTGGAGACTAAAGGGTTTCTGATGGTTTCACACTTAATTCTTCAACTTAATTCTTAATTATTTTGCAGTTAGTGTGTGTTGTTTCGTCGCCATATGTTTTTGTCTGACCCTGCTGAGATCAACTTGATGTGGGGCAAAAAAAGACTAACTGTGAAAAAGTAAATAAATAAATAAATAAATAAAAAAAGTGTCACAATGGTTGATTTAATTTGTTTGGTCTTTTTCAAAGGCCCATTGGGAGAGCGATGACGAGTGTTTTTTCTTTTTGTTTGTGAAATACATGATCTTAGACAATAAAAGTTTTGTCAAATTAAGTTTGTCAGGAGCTTCGCTTTAACTTTTTTTGATACTTTTGTATTATAAAGTTGTAAATGTAATAAGTAATTTTTAAAATTATTCTAAATAAACTTTGTATAATGAACTAAAGCATGAACTACTGGTTTCTGTTCATTGAATACCTTTAACATTTTAGTGTAGTTTAGTGGATTACATGTAATGTTTGTATTTAGGGGTTTACTGTAAAATAATTTAACCCAAACTGTGTGTGTGTCCGTGTCCGTTGTGGCCCATAAGAGCCATACATAACATTTATCTGTGTCCCGTCATCAACCCATATGGGCAGACCCATGTAAGTCCCAAATGGGTGCTACCTGGGTTACTCATATGGGCCCAGTATGAGCCCTCATCAACCCATCTGGGCTAATCCATGTGGGGCCTCCATGGAAACTGAGGACAAAATTAGCTGGGTCCCAGTTGGGTAGCCCAGGTGGGCCCCAGATATCAGCCCATTGTCTGGGGTCCACCGAACGATTCTCTACAGGGCTCTCGATGGATATGGCGCAAACAGACAGCTCTTTGGAATGTGGAGAGGATGGAACTGGGAGAGCAGAGATGCAGTTCGGGAAGCAGCCGTCGCCCCACTTCAGGATCTCCCCAGTTTTCCAGGAGATGACGGGGTTGTGCTGTTCCAACCATGGGCGCCCTAGAATCACGTCAGTGGTGGACTCCTCCAGAACCAGCAGATGTTGTTGCTCCACATGCAGGATACCCACTTGGAGTTGGATGGGACCTGCACTGAAACGCACTTGATTTCGGCTGAGGGGTTTGCCAAATCCATACCAAGTGGATTTGGTAGGAGGACGGAGTAGCTGTTGTCTTGAGCTTGAGCTGACGGCAGTGGGCACCAGAGATGAAGTTGCCGGCTGACCCAGAGTCAAGGAGGGTACAAACTGGAATGATGATACTGGCAGCAGTTAGGTTCACAGTAGTGGTTAGTGGCTTCATTTTACTAGCAGAAGGAAAAAGGGCACTCACAATGGGACCAGGAGGACGAATGGGACACCTGGAGATGAAGTGCTCAGAGGAACCACAGTATATACGTAGACTCAGCCGCCTCTGCCGTTCAGTCTGGGTCAGACACGTGCTTTCCAGTTGCATGGGTTCATGGGCTGGTTTGGGAGGGCTGATTGATTCTGGTCGGCGGAGGGAATGAGAGAAGTGTGGCTGGCCCTAGTGTTCTTCAATACACGACTGCATACGAGTGGCAAAGCGGATGGATCGTTGTATAAAGCCTTCAAGCCCGATGGAATCCTCATATGCCGCGAGATGCAACCACATTCGGGGTTCCAATCCCTGTCGGTAAGTGGTTAACAGGGACTGCTTGTTCCATCCGCTGGTGGCAGCAAGTGTTCTGAACTGGAGAGCATATTCATTCACAGTCATGGTATTTTGTTTTAAGTGATACAATTGCTCCCCAATCGATGAATCCCAGGCTGGCTTTCCGAAAACATCCTTGAAATTAGTTATGGGGTTATTCTGGGATCAAAGGGTTTCAGCCCAGCGACGCACTTTGCCACTTAACTGTGAGATTATAAATGCTACCTTAGTGCGATTGTCGGGGTACAGGTGCAGTTGCATCTCCAGGACCAGCGAACACTGTAGAATGAATCCGTTGCAATCCTCCGCCG
The DNA here is from genome assembly GCA_018749465.1 of Paracanthobrama guichenoti. NCBI lineage: Eukaryota > Metazoa > Chordata > Actinopteri > Cypriniformes > Gobionidae > Paracanthobrama > Paracanthobrama guichenoti. The sequence goes on from CM031964.1 coordinate 13,843,260, forward strand.
AACCAGAGAAAGGTGCTGGTTTGGCCATGGGACTGGCGTAAACAGGATGTGAAGGAGAGGTGGTGGTGTTTACGAAAGTGGTCGCTGGTGGAGGTGCTGGTGGATTAGATGGAAGTGCTCGAAATTAATTAAAAGAAATTAAATTTCTTTTAATTTTATTATTAATCTGTATTTACGTCGCTCAAATAGTGTGCTTAGACAGCTACAGAGAAACTGGTAGCCAGACAACAGACAAGTGACAAATCCTAAGTGGCGACGTCACTACACGCATTCTACCAGCATGGCTCTAGCTAACCGGGCCAAGAACAGTTTGTAACACAACTGGAACCGTTTCTTACCATTCTAAGAACCGTTCGTCCCAATAGTGGAAAAGTGGCTATTGTTCATCTGCTCGTGGGTCAGCCATGCCCACACCCTCAGCAGAGATGGACGGAATCCCTGCCGTTTTTATTATGGCTTTGTTTTATTCACAGTTTAGTGTATTGCACAGTGGTTTGTGTCTCCATAATGATGTTGTGATTTTGCCTCAGTACATAAAACAGGGTGTTCTGCACTGTTGTAGATGCTGTCTTATTTTACCTATGTGGTGTGGTGGTAATTTTCATACTGTGGTGGCCAACCACTTAAAGGAATGTAGAGGAAACACTGTAGTATTGGCTGACTCAATGTGTGTATGTATATGCAAGTTCACCATATTTGCGTGTGGACCATGTGTGGCACTAAATACATTTTTCCAGTAAAGCATAATTACACAAAGAGCAGCCTAGGGGCCCCTGACTCAAGTTCTACACAATGCATTTTAAGAACAAAAACCTTAACCCTAATCTCTGCACATTGCAGATGATTGTGGCACATTTCCTTGGCAATGGGACTGATTATTTCTGCGCATGCATGGTCAGATTTGTGGATATTACCAACTTTGGCTCCATAAAGCTCTTGCATTGTCATGAGTGGGTTGGGATTTTTGTACGATAGCCTTTCCTTTGCCACAGTGTAAGCTGTTCTGAACGACACTGTTTTCTTGAGTAAATCTGACTGTATATCAATGAAAGTGTTCGGGAGGGTGTCTTTCTCTTTCATCTGTGCTATTTCCACTGACCTTGTGTGGGCCTGGCTGTCCCTGTGTTTGTACATCTTCTTTCGTAGCCTCTTTGCTTCAGAGCTAGTAACATCACCGTTGATCCATTCTTCTGCGAGGTGTAAGCCCCGGTCCCTTTTCTGAGAGTAGCAACGCTTTTGCTTTTCTACACACTAAACACCCCAATTGTCCTGCTTTAATGTCAAGCCAAGGGTTGCAGTCTATCCGTTCGCTCACCTGCTTCGTTGTCCAATCAGCCGGCAAGTCAGCCTGTTGTGCTAGCAGCAGTAGCAGCTAACATTACCTTAGCACCTGCTAAGGTTCAACTAAACGTTGTTCTTCTTGGGAGTCACTGGGTGGGAGAGGATCCTCTGTTCTGGTAGTGAGTATGCCCACTGTGCTAGCTGCACCAGCATCGTCTTTTGGTGCCTCTTCATCTCTGAGTGTCACCTTTTGGATGTGAACCCAAAGTGTGTGAGTGATACACTCTGGTTTAGCTTTCGCTTGCTAACCAGTAGTGGCTGCAGGCTCCGCTTGGCAAAAAAATAGAACATATTTGTGAATAAATGTTTTGAATTCTGAGTACTGTACATGGTGAGCTTAAAAACATTTTAGTGACAATATTTTTTTTTTTTTTTTTTTTTTTGCCATCAGGAAGCGGATGTCGATCATCCAGCCCACAACAAAAACTGTTCATAAGGGTGATGTTATCGCACATTGCTTGGTGGCAGATGTATAGATACTCCTCCACAAAGTCCTCTAAACTACGACCACCCTGGAAAATAAAAACAATATTTCCTCCCTTACTTTCTTTGCTTCCTTTCACTTAATGCAATGTTGATGGACGCAATATCCAAATTCGTTTGGGGTCTGGTATTTTGTCACGAATCAAGTCCAATGATAATGAAGGAAGACCAAGTGGTTCAAAATAACAACAAGGTTTATTTAACAAGAGCAGACAACATGAGACAGTGAGCATGGCACAACCAACAGAAACCCAAGACGAACTTAAATAAAAAAGATAATGAACTCAATGAACAGCTGTGAGGATTAATTTAATATCCATGGTCCAGTCAGTTATTCTGCTTATACCACAGTTATCACACCTCAAGACATTTTTCAGTGTTTTATTTCAACACAGGATTTTTGTTCTTGAAATGCATTGTGTAGAACTTGAGTAGAACTTTCTGACACATTCTATCTCAGTCATTTCAGAACTAGCAATGGAGGCTAGAACCATTGACATGCAGTAATGAGAGAGAGAGAGAGAATTTCCTGAATTTGTGCGGCTCATTAGGTCTCGTACAGTCTCTGACGCAGATATTATCGCCTTGCTACTGAGGCATGTATTTTTCAGCAGCGAAACTTATTTGATCGATAAAATACCACATGCAGTGCTCATAAGTTTCTATGCACTCTGTATGTACATGTGGGTTGGAAAGAGCATGAGAAAGAGACAGATTGTGCTATAGTGATAACAAAAGGTAATTTAGTTTAAAGGTGCCCTAGAATGAGTTGAAACAATATTTTAAATTGTTCTCTGATATCCACATAGAGGTTATTTTGGGCAAAAATTGTCCAGATACAAGATTCAAGATTCAAGATTCAAGAGTTTTATTTGTCACATACACAGTTATATACAGAATATACAACCGGCAGTGAAATGTAAACAGGTCCGCTCCATGGACAGTGCAAATTCACAGTTAAAAACACAAGGAAGAAATTATAATAGAAATAGGATATAAAAAAGTACTATATCTATATATATATATATATATATATATATATATATATATATATATATATATATATATATATATATATAATGTCTATATCTGTAGAATTATAAATAATCAAGTCAAGAGAAAAAAAGGTAACAAATAAGGATAAAGTGGAATAAAAATAATTGAAGTAGACTTTGCAGTGAGTAAACTGTAGACTTATAAATATGTGGTTAACAAATGTATAAGAGTATAATGTGCAAACAGGTTTATGACAGGTTGTTACACAGTAACAACGAGAACAGAAAGTGCAGTGCAATGTCAGTGTATCGATGTTTATCCTGACGTGAAGTCACGTGATGTTAAGTTCAATACGGTTTTACAGGTCTATTTACAACCCTAGAAATTGTCCCTAGAATGAAATGGTCTGTTTTTTCCTTATTGGGAGGGGTCATGAATAGTAATGTGGAGTTCTGCTCTAATTGGCTGTTTCACTGCAAGTCAGCAGCCACTCACGCAATGTTGTCATGACAACCGGTACACAGCATTCACTTCAGGAGGTTACTATTATTAGTATTATTGTATTATTTCATATCAGATATACCTTATAGAAAAGACGAGAGTCGCGTTTGTTTCTATTGAGCCTGATTTCTCAAAATTATGTGTGTGTGTGCTTATCCTTGGTACCATGACAACAGTGCGAGTTATAGTAAGCATAAGCACCTGCTGACGGCTCGCACGCACTCAAAGGAACGCTAATGACCGAGCTCAGTATTTTGACTGAATAATCGGTTTCTTACAAAGCCTTATAGTATGCCTCCTGAACACTTTCCATATATGGTGCGCTTCTCAAGATTCAAGATTCAAGATTGAGTTTTATTTGTCACATACACAGTTATATACAGAATATACAACCGGCAGTGAAATGTAAACAGGTCCGCTCCATGGACAGTGCAAATGTCTCACTGTGCAAATGTCTCCATGGACAGTGCAAATGTCTCACTGTATCATCATGGACAGTGCAAATGGACAGAGCATGGACGCTCCATGGACAGTGCAAATTTTCTCACTGTATCATCGCGTGATACTTTTGTATCCTTTTTGTAATGTTTTAGCCTGGTCACTATTCACTGCCATTATATGAAGGAGCGTGCAGGACTATTTTTATTTTTTTAATTTCTGCTTTTTGAGGTCTGAAAAAGGGCATTAGAACAACAGCAGGGTGAGTAAAAGATGGCTTTATTTTCATTTCAGGGTAAACTATCCTATACATGTTAACTCATAATGTCAGCAGTCACAACTTTGTTTTTAGCATTGTAAAAACATTTTAATTATTGTAATATGTCACTGTATGATTTTAAAATGATAGCTTCTTCACTTTGAATTATAAACTCTAAACAGCGAACTGGGTAGCGTAAATATGATGTTTGTACAGTACAGTTTGACAGTAGAGTACTGAAGTGGATAAAATCACTACTTAATGCTTGCGGGAATATAGTTGGAATTGCCCCCATCCTCAGTATCTGATGCTTAGTCTCCATGCAAGAGGGTGATGGGTGGCTGAGCTCTGGATTCAGCGACGTGCCGATGGATGTTGGGTGGGGCTGGACAATGTCTATGTTCTTTTTATTCCACTTGACTACAGTGGAGGAGGATCCATCCGTCTACCCACAGAGCAAAGTTGATGTAATCCTCTAAACTCCAGCAAGTGTCCCCCTTTGGCATCAGGAAGCGGATGTCGTTGTCTAGCCCACAACAAAAATCGTTCATGAGGGTGATGTCATCTCACATCGCTTGGTGGCAGATGTATAGATACTCCTCCACAAAGTCCTCTAAACTACGGCCACCCTGGAAATTAAAAACAATATTTCCTCCCTTACATTTCTTTGCTTCCTTTCCTTGGCACAATGTTGATGGACGCAATATCCAAATTCGTTTGGGGTCTGGTATTTTGTCACAAATCAAGTCCAATGATAATGAAGGAAGATCAAGTGGTTCAAAATAACAAGGTTTATTTAACAAGAGAAAACAACATGAGACAGTGAGCATGGCACAAAAAGTACAGGACAACCAACAGAAACCCACAAGGAACTGAAATACAAAAGATAATGAACTCAATCTTGAACAGCTGTGAGGAGTAAATGGTAACACTTTACAATATGGGTGCACTAAGATGCATTAATTGATGCTTAACTAATGCACAAATAATCGTTAATGTATAAGAGTTAATAAGAGTTAATGTATGACTCATGAAGAACTAAACCATTTATTAATTATTTCTGCATCAGCAACTAATGAACATTATATATGATTAATAAATTAAGTAATATATGAATTGCTATTAATTAAATATGACATTGTGTATTAATTCCCTAATAACATCATATTAACTAATAATGTAAATGAATGTGTTAATTACCACAATGGGTCAAAGCCATGCATTTTTAACTTCCAGTTGTCTACTTTTAATTAATCATTATTAACAATTTGCAAAGCTATCATTATGTTATGACTTTACTTGTTAAGGCACATGACTATTAACTAATTATTAAGTAATATGTCATTGTGGTTATGGCTTTGAATTAATTTTGAATTGGTTATTAGTCATGTGCCTCAACAAGTAAAAGTCATAACATAATGATACCTTTACAAATCGTTAGCTAATGATTAATTAAAGCAGTTTTAGATTAAATTAATATCCATGGTCCAGTCAGTTATTCTGCTTATACCATAGTTACTACACCTCAAGAACTTTCTGATGCATTCTATCCCAGTCATTTTCAGAACTAGCGCTGGAGGCTAGAACCATTGACATGCAGTGAGAGAGAGAGAGAGAGAGAGAGAGAGAGAGAGAGAGAGAGAGAGAGAGAGAGAGAGAGAGAGAGAGAGAGAGAGAGAGAGAGAGAGAGAGAGAGAGTGAGAGAGAGAGAGAGAGAGAGTGCTCAGAGTCCCCAGACAGTCTCTGATGCAGATATTATCGCCCCTTGCTACTGAGGCATGTATTTTTCAGCAGCTTGAAACTTATTTGATCGATAAAATACCACATGCAGTGCTGATAAGTTTCTATGTGGGTTGGACAGAGCATGAGAAAGAGATCGATTGTACTATAGTGATAATAAAATGTAATTTAGTTTAAAACATCAAAATATCAATAATTTGACATTTTTATCCATATTTTGTCATGTTTATTTGCTTGATCAGTGCAGGGCCATAGACCTATTTACCTCATAGTATGACATATTAAAAAAATTAAACAATGTGTTGTCAAAGTTAATATTTTGTCTTTGTATATGGTCAGACACTTACATGTGTCATTATATTAACATTCTACCAAAATCAGGCTAAAATGGTGGTTTGATCAGTGAATGTCAGACATACATGTTTATCTGCCATTAGAACAGCCACATCTGAGACAGTAAATGCATCACATTATGTTTTCATAAACTTAGGATGAAATGCACGTAACAGGCTATTTAAGACAGTTCTGGCTATGACTCAGTCTAGCATTTATTTGTTAAGACAATCTCCTCCACTCCTTAAATACATAAAACTTTAGCCTTATATATAGAGAGTTTACTGAGTAAAGAAAGTGTGACCAGTAGTTATGATTTATGAAAAAAAAGATAAAATATGGAGATACAAGGTTTCTGCTAAAAATGTCTAAAATGTTGTTCATTTAGATAGTAATTGTCTTGCAGTGTTTTACCATTAGAGTGAAATAATAATAATAATTTAAAAATATATATTATTTCTCCTCATTGTAATTTACCCCAGCAGTTTTGATTATTTTGCTGTGGTAAGCTGCAAAGCTCTTGTAAATAACTGAAATAATTTGCCGAACTGACATGGAAATGGAAATTTATGAGACTGAGTAGTGGCCGACCTCTCTCCATCTATATTCAAGATTCAAGATTCAAGAGCTACAGCTACATAGCTACATTCTGTGTTATTCATTATATTCACGTTTGCCTCCATTAGACAATCACTCAGATTTGGCCTTCAGTCGTCAGTCTTCCCCAGCCCGGCAACACTACAGACAGTATCTGTTCCCACGTCTTCTCCTTTCTTTGGTAATAATAATGGAAATTTGACTGGGACTACTTTAAGCGAAGCAGTTAAAAAATAAAAATACAGTTTAGAATGTAGAAAAAAGGAAATCCAAGGCACTCTTCTTCAAAATTATTAAAAAGCCTTTATTCAACTGGCTATTTCATAATAGAACATTTAAAAGACATGGGAAAAAAGCAACCCGTAGCGGCACAGATAGCCTTCTCTTCAGTGGTGTGCTTCCCAGACATGGAGTACACTGTGGCCTAACAAATCGTATATATATAAAATGTTTTTCTCTGTAAAAGTAATTTTAATCGGTCACGACCCGAATGTTGTTTTTGATAGTTTCTAAACCCTCAACCATTAGGCCTTCTGGATTACTGTTATGCACATTTTGGAAGTGTTTGTCCAAATTGGCTTTTCTAATGGCATGTTTGTGCTCCGATAATCTGTCTTTGAGACATCTTTTGGTCCGGCCTACGTAAAGCATCCACATTTACGATAGCCTGTATACCAAAAAAAAGTAGTGTTACAATTAATGAACACTTTTATGTTATACATCTTATTTGTCTTGAAATCAAAGAATTGTTTACATTCTTTAATGTTGGAACAATGATTGCAAGACCCACATTTATCAAGTACCTTTTAACTGTCTGTGAAGCTGGGTAATCTGTTTTTTGGCTGGAAGATGACTTCAGTACTAACCTACAAGCGTAGTGTGGGAGCCCTCTTAAAGCTAATTTTTGGAGGTCTGAAAATACTTCTCTAAGCACAGGGTCACTCTTAATAAGATTCCAATTTGAATGTATTATCCTTTTTATGGAGTTGGTGAGAGCTATATTTTGTAACAAAATAAGCCTGGTTTTGTTTAGAAGATCGTTTTTATTTTTATTTTTCTGGAGTAGCTCTGATCTAGACCTGATGTACAATTTCTGTGTGATAGCCCTTTGTGAAAAATCAGTTAGACATGACTTTGGCTTGCACTCATATTCATTGTCGATTATCACAAATACGTCTTCAGAAGCGTTGGAACTGGCCAAAATGTATATTAATTTTGAGCCAGTGTAGACCTATGAACCTTTGGGAGCATATAGAAGGTGGGTATTCTAGGATGTTGACATAAAGGAAATCATGCTCCTGTTTTGAAATCCACTCAGTATCCTTGGCTGCTTGAGCAACAGTTCTTTTAATCTTTCTTTTGTATTATCTACTGTATTGGACAATAGCGGTTGATAATAGTTTTGATTGTTCAGTTGCCGTGGCAGAGCTTCTTCAACATATTTGGCTTTTAGTCCATTACCACAACACCTCCCCCTTTGTCTGCAGATTTTATAATTAGACTCATTGTTGCCACGTGATCTATGGCCAGCTTTTGGGATTTGGTCAGATTCTCCTGATTCTTTGATTGGGCTGATTGGCAGGTCTTCTCAAGCGCAGTCTCTCTCAAGCATGATCTCTCAAGCGCTTCATATTCATTGGTCGGTATCACAAATCACGTCTAAAGGCGGTGGAACTGGCCAAAATGTATATTAATTTTGAGCCAGTGTAGATGG
>CM031964.1:13949638-13962138 GCA_018749465.1 Paracanthobrama guichenoti
TATAAAGATGCATTTCAGAGTTCCACCATCTGAATATTAAATATATGAGGGGGAAAAAGAAGAAAGATGAACAGTTTCTTTGATGGTGAAAGAACCTGGTCTCTTCCGGGTCTCATTTTTATGATTTTTTCTTTCTGGATTGGTATCTAATTTACCTAAGGGTTTTCACGAATACAAAATTTTAAACACCATGCATATCCGATTAGATTTGCATGGGACTCTTATGACATAAAACATTAACAATAAATGTTATGCTACTTGATACTAAGCTATAATTAGTGTATAGTTTTTGTAGTATTAGATTTTCAGCTGATGGCTAGAGCTAAAGTGCAGTTGTATTTTTGCTGGTTTCAAGTCATCCTAAGTTTAAAGTCGTGAGTTATGGTTACAAATTAAATTGTGCCATCCAGTATTCACAATTGTTTCTGAGATGTACAGATGTGGATATAAGAACAGAATACTTAGATAGTGTGGTGTGTGTATATATATATATATATATATATACATACATACTATGTTATTACATACATACATACACACACACACAGTACTGTCACACATATTGCACACACACAATTCTAAGCATTATTAGGAATGATCATGGCTCAATACTGTGTTTGGACCCCCTTTCTCGCCTCTCTTCAGAACTGCCTTTAATTCCTAATGCGTGGGCATTGATTCAACAAGGTGCTGGAAAGCATTCCTTTAGGAAATGCTTGGCCCATATTGGATAGGATAGCATCTTGCAGTTGATGGGAGATTTGAGGGGTGCACATCTTATGGGCACCTTAAGCTCTCTGCTCCACCGCTAAGCCATCCCAAAGATGCCTCTATTGGGTTGGAGATCTCGGTGACTGTGGGGCCATTTTAGTACAGTGAACCTATTGTCATGTTCAAAGAAACCAATTTGAAATGATTCGAGCTTTGTGACATGGTGCATTATCCTGCTGGAAGTAGCTATCAGAGAATGGGTACATGGTGGTCATAAAGGATGGACATGGTCAGAAACAATGCTCAGGTAGCTGTGGCATTTAAACAATGCCCAATTGGCACTAAGGGGCCTAAAGTGTGCCAAGAAAACATCCCCTACACCATTACACCACCACCACCAGCCTGCACAGTGGTAAATACAAGGCATGATGGATCCATGCTCTCATTCTGTTTACTTACTAAATTCTGACTCTCTACCATCTGAATGTCTCAATAGAAATCTAGAGACTCATCAGACTAGGCAACATTTTTTCCAGTCTTCAACTGTCCAATTTTTTGTGAGCTTGTGCAAATTGTAGCCTCTTTTTCCTATTTGTAGTGGAGATGAGGGTACCCTGGGGGTCTTCTGCTGTTGCAGCCCATCCGCCTCAAGGTTGTGTGTGTTGTGGTTTCACAAATGCTTTGCTGCATACCTCGGTTTGTAACGAGTGGTTATTTCAGTCAATGTGCTTTTCTATCAGCTTGAATCAGTCGCCCATTCTCCTCTGACCTCTAGCATCAATAAGGCATTTTCACCCACAGGACTGCTGCATACTGATGTTTTTTCCTTTTCACACCATTCTTTGTAAACCCTAGAAATGGCTGTGTGTGAAAATCCCAGTAACTGAGCAGATTGTGAAATACTCAGACTGGCCCTGTCTGGCACCAACAACCATGCCACGCTCAAAATTGCTTTAAATCACCTTTCTTCCCATTCTGACATTCAGTTTGGAGTTCAGGAGATTGTTTTGACTAGACCACACCCCAAATGCATTTGAAGCAACTGCCAAGTGATTATTGATTAGAATACTGTAATAATGAGAGAAATTGAAACAGGTGTCTTAATAACTTTAGGTGAGTGTATATACTGTTTACAGCATGCACTCTTGTAAACCCATGTAAAAAGATACTAGGATATCTCTATCTTTAGTTTGTTTTTCAAGACAATAAAGTGATTTAATAGAGACAATGACATTTTACTTGTATATCCAGAATCTTGATTTAGAATTTATAAAAATACTAGTAATTTAATGCTTTCCCGACACAAGTTTTAAAAGCTCCAGCGCACAAAACGCAGGTGTGTTTAGATTGCATTGCTGGCATGTTGCTATTTTGAGGCAACTGAAAATCGCACTGCACTTACTCATCCACCAACAAAAACTCATCTAAAGTCGCATTTATTGTGTTATTTAAGAGCCGTTAGTAATATGTGCCTAGGCGTGTGCCTCCACAACGCGATACACTCTGCTTATTACAGTCACACAAAGCGCAGCAGCACACAAAGATTTTTAAATATGAAAAATAAAAGGATTTCTCTCTGAGAAAGGTTCGTCAGGCGCTGCGCAAATTTTTGCCATGTAAAAATAGCTTAATCCGCCATAGTGCAAAGCGTTGACTCATTAAGGGAACTAGGTACAACACTTTTAGACCATCGCGCCTGGTGCACCGAATCGCAGTTTTTCCGTAGATTAGAAGCACTTAAAAGTGGATTAGGGCGCCCTAAGTGCACCATGCGCTTCAGACCATGCGCTTAACTTCGTCGTTAAAATAGGGCCCTTGATCACAAATGTATGCTCCTCTAGTTTACACATGTTTAACACTGTCTTTCCGGTTGTGGAATTACTATTATTTTCTTCAGGAAAGCGTCAGTATTATCGAACAGATTACTAAGCTGCAAATGCTAATGCTGCTATTAGGTGCTTCAGCGATAGCGTTTTGTAGCAGTAGCATGTGTTTCCCGAGATACACCGACTGTTGTGTGAGACCTACCTCTCTGTTGCTTTCAAGTCCTCCAGGAAGTTCAGAAGATGCACAAAATGTGCAAAAAATTAGACTAATGCTAATTTAAACCATGATTTCTTTACCTGAACCCTCAAACTTTGAACCTCTGGAATGAAATACTGTATTGCATTGGGGTTCATGTGTGTTCTTCTTGTAAATGCAATAATCTGACATGGCTTGAAGGCAGCTTTTGAACTGGTGTGATATTTTGGTCTCTGGTGAGACACAAAGGTAAAATATATCCATGTGATATAATGAGAAACCTAAAAGCCGAGTCTTCACAGGGCAATGGCATGAGGACACACACCAGGCCAAGAACGAATAGATGAAGATGATTCTTTTATCCTCTCTCTCTCTCGCTGTCTTCCTGATGTTCCTCCTCTCCTCTTCCATGGGTTTTTTCTTGTTTTACTTTCTCCTCCAGAGCCACCTGTCAGGGAGTCTATAATGAGGAGACGATAACAGAGAAGAGCTCTCAGCCCTGATCAGTGACCACCTGTGTGAATCAGACAGGGGTGTTATCAGCGACTCTCATCCTCTGGAACCGTGCACAACTCTTTTCCGTCTGTCGCTCTCCTTCTTCATGCGGACGCAGTCAGCCGGGAAACAGAAAGGGAGGGCAGCAAAACTGCAAAGGCTGCTGGAAAGGCCACAGCAGTGGGATGGAGTTTGCTTGGTTGTGCCCCAGAGGCTGGGCGCTGCAAATGCTAAAGCCGTTCCTCTGAAACAGGAGGAGAAAAGGGATGAATAAAAGGGAGAAATGCAAGCTGAGTTGGTTGGAAAGAGAAGGTGTCTGTGTTTTTGATAGATCCAGTCAGGCGCGTTAAGAGAGGCTTCACACCATGGGCCTCCTGTTGGGAGCTAACGCACACCTGCAGGATTGAAGATGTGATCCAGCCAACAGGGGCCAAACTGATGAGTGCAGGTGTGTGTGTGTGCATGTGAGTGAAATAACTCAACATGGACGCAGGTGCATTCTGACCCTCAGTAACTTTGTAATGTGCTCCCAGCCACATTCTACTGGAAAAATGTCAAACATTTTAAAGGGAAAAACTGACCAAAAGCAAGAAAGTATATTTTGCATGAAGACAATGAAGCCTGTTTTTTTTTTTTGATAATTTGATTTTTTTTATTTGTGAAACAATTTTTATGGAATCAGTCATATGCAAATGTCATTCTCTAACATGAGTCATGCCGACGGAGAAGGAAGACTGGCTGATCGACTTCAGTGAGGATTTCAAACTCCCACCCTGTCCCACCCGATATCTTCATCCTCATCATCAATGGGTCTGAATTGTACTAATGTCAGCATGATTATGTCAGACTCACCAGCATCTCCCGGCTGCTCTCACAACCTTCATCACCTCAGAGCTCAGCCAGTCTCAGCCACGCCGCGCTGATGTTCACAGCCTCCGGGAAACCTGCTCTGACGGTCGCCAGCCAAACAGCAGCGCCGGCGCCAGAGGATCCTGCGCGGTCAGCCTTTGCCTCAGAATCCCTCACTTCATCTCGGCTCACGGCTCTGCTCTTTGCGCCCCTCCCACCGCCGGTTTCACCCGAGGGCCTGAGACTTGCGGTTCTCCGGGTCTCTCATCCCGCCGGCTCCTCTGGTCAGTCATCACACCACTTCTGCCACAGGCTTGCAGGCCATCTGCCGTAATTCTTGGCCCTCCACCCCTACGGCTGCAGTGAGTTCCTCCTTCCCCGTAGAGTCACCTCCTGCTGGCCTTGAGAACACCGGCTTCACTCTCAACCCTCGGGTACTCTGCTCCCACCTTCGCCGGTCGTCGGCTCCGCCCTAGTGGCTTCTCATCTGGCACACTGTGACTCCATCAACGGGCCTCTGACAGTGCGTCCCCAGTTGTCATTTCAGCCCACGCCACCATCCTATCCGCGACTTCTCCCTCCGTCGCATTGTGAGCTCTAAGTCCTGTGCCAGCGGACACGTATCTTATATCACTCACCTGCACACTGTCCTCCTCCAAAAGCCTCCTCCGGTCCTCTGAGCCTCCGTCAGCTGCCCTATCTCCTTCCCTATTCTGGCCTTGAGTCGTGCCTTTCCAGAGGTGTGTGCTATGTCACAGTGATGTTCTGTTAGAATTTCTATATTATCATGGACTTTTTAGTTTTGATATTCCATGTGCATCCATATGTTCCGCCTGTTCTGTTTCTTCTCTCCTCATCAAGTGAGTCTATTTAGGTCAGCTGTGTTTGGTAATTACCCTCATCCTTGTTTGCTGTTTAAGTTCCTTCCGTGCACTCAGTCCTTGTCCGATCACGTTATGTTATGGTGTGTTCTCCTACCTGTCTTCTCCTGTCTGAGAAATTTATGATTAAACTTTGAGTATTTTCTGTGAGATTCTTCTGTCTTTCCTCGCTTCTTCTGCCTGGAACACTGTGTTACACATATTTATTTAATAATGCTGAATTAAAAATCATTCTATTACTTATTTCAGTAGTGATAATTAATAACATTAACAATAAACAATACTTGACTTTTTGGGAGCATTTTAATGAAAAAAAAAAAAATAACAAAAATAATGCTCCTCTCAAAAAGGCTTTATTTTCTTTATACCAAAATATGATTTCTTATATATAGTCTCTGTATGGAGGCTGAAACGTGATCAATAACATGATTTGAGATATCATTAATGCCTATAGTACAAAAATTTAAAATTACCATAAATATGCACTATATCACAAATAAGTAGGTTGAGTTTATGAACATTTAATTTTGGAACAAAAAGGTTTTTCTTTTAATAAATGTCTACTTCATTACTTTGCTTCTCTGTGTGTAAAAGACACACAGAATGTGTGCAACAATCCCATAAACACACACACATGCTAATGAGACTGCAAAACCATGTTACAAGAAATAAACAAAACTAATGTTCATCAATTAAAACCACTTATGTTAAACAATCAAAACATGAGCTTAATTATTCTCCTGATACTTTCCTCATGATTCTCTACGGTATTATTCTGCAACAAACACACGTGTATGCCATTTTAATTAAAAACTCATCCAGCAACAAACACTGACCCCAAGTCTTTCCTTTATATTTTTATCTTGTTTTTACCCCTTTTTGGAGTATCTTGAAATAAAGCTATTTGATTTAAGAAAAAAAAAACTGTATAAAATATGCTCTGTACTAAATGTCACTAGCAAATAATACTGATTTTAGCATTCCTGCAAGAAGTTGGCACACATTATATATATATATATATATACATATATATATATATATATATATATATTTATATTATCAGTATTGGGACACCTCTGAAATCATTGAATTCAGGTGTTCCAACTCACTTCCACTGTGCTGTTGTGTGTATCAAATCAAGCACTCCAAGCATGCACGCCTTGCATAAACATTTGTGAAGTTCTGGGTCGCTCTCCAGGCGCTCAGTGAACTCAAACGTAGTACTGTGGACAGCGGTAACTGTTGGGTGAGTATTATAACAAAGTGGAAGCAATTGGGAACAACAGCAACTCAGCCACGAAGCGGTAGGTACATCAAAATCACTGAAGCGGGGTCAGAGTACGCTGAGGCACACAGTGCGTAGAAATCACCAACTTTCTGCAGAGCCACGAGCCTTCAAACTTTATTATTGTCTCATTCAGATTAGTTCAAGAACAGTGCATGAGAGCTTCATGGAACGAAAAAGCAGCTGCATCTAAGCCTTATTAATCACAGGGTGTCGGATGCAGTGGTGTAAGTTAACGCCGCCACTGGACTCTAGAGCAGTGGAGATGTATTCTCTGGAATTGACCAATCATGCTTCTCTGTCTTCGCAATCCGATGTGGATGAGTCTGGGCTTGGCAGTTGCCAGGAGAACAGCACTGCATTGTGCCAATGTGTAAAGTTTGGTTTGTCCGGTTTACATGGGGGAATTTGGCCAGGATGCAGGATTTTAATGACCACAGAGAGTCAGGACCTTTGGTTTAATCGTCTCATATGAAGGGACTTTGCTTTTTACAGCATAATTGCCACCCATCACTCATACTGGGGGTGTTAGGACACACACACAGACCACAGGGTGAGCACCCTGCTGGCCTCACTAACACCTCTACCAGCAGCAACCTAGTTTTCCCAGGAGGTCTCCCATCCAGGTACTGACCAGGCTCAGCCCTGCTTAGCTTCAGTGGGAAACCAGTCTTGGAGTTATGATATGGCTGCTGGTTGGACTTGGACCCTTAGTTCCAGTGAAAGGAACTCTTAATGCTTCAGCATACCAAGACATTTGGAGAATTTCATAATCTCAACTTTGTGGGAACAGTTTGGGGATGGTCCCTTCCTGTACTCTATACGGCTAATGCACCAGTGCACAAACAAGGTCCATAAAGACATGGATGAGCTTCGAGTTTGTGTGGAGGAACTTGACCTTGAGTCCTGACTCAACCTGACAGAACACGCTTGCGATGAATTGCGAGTAGAGATCATGAAGCCAGACCTTTCGTCCAACATCAGTGCCTGACCTCACAAATGCGCTTCTAGAAGAATGGTCAAAAATTTATTCCCATAAACACACTCCTAAACCTTGTGGAAAGCCTTCCCAGAAGAGTTGAAGCTGTTATAGCTGCAAGGGGTGGGCCAACTCCATATTAAACCTCACGGATTAAGAATGGGGATGTCATTAAAATTCATGTGCATGTAAAGGTAGACGTCCCAAAACTTTGGCAATATAGTGTGTGTGTATGTATATGTATATGTGTTTTGTTGTTGTTGTTGTTGTTGTTGTGTGTGTGTGGTTTTTTTTTTTTTTTTTTTTTTTTTTTTTTTGTGTACAAAATACTTTTTTATTAACATTATAAGTGAACCTCAATGAAAATATTAAAACCAAAAATCCAATCATAACCCCTTTAATGAAAACTGAATCTGAACCAATTCTTAATAATTGTTTAATTCCTTATGACACCTACAACTAATTTATGAATTTATTTGAACCAGTCTAATTTGATGTATTACCCATGATAAGATATCCGGGTCTTTTGCATGCATTGTCAACTCTGTTAATTAAAAATGAATAAAGTCTGCTTGGTCTTGGCAGAACTTGTGTGTGTTTGTGTACCACGAGGTCCGTGATATATTTACGGGTTCATTTTGTCCTCACCGAGAAAGCAGGAGCCTGGCTATTAACCTTTACTAAAACAAAGCACACACCCTTTTCTTTCCACTCTGGGGTTTGACAAAACAACCTCTTGGGCAAGTGCATTAGGTGACTGGGTTCGTACCTGTAATCATCATTTATCAAGCTGAAACCAAAATGTTCCTCAGCTAGAAACTCTCCTGCGTGTTGGTGGGAGATTGAACTCAGACTACGACTATTTTCAAGTAGCTACAAGAATTGACACTCCAGCTGGTTGGTGCCATGACCCTAGTAGTTTCCACTTTCTCTTGTTTTCCCCCTCCCTCTTACATCAGTGGGCAAGACTCACAGAAACATCCAAGTCACATTTAATTGTAAAATCAGAAAGGAAACAAAAAAGAAACTCTAGTTTTATTAAAGAAAATAAGGCATTCACGTTTGCGGAGCATTAAGTCGCTTTTTGCATTATGATATTACTGTTATGACAATTTTATTATATATATATATATATATACATTATGTTTTTAATATATTATACAAATTATAATGCATAAAGCATATATATATATATATATATATATATATATATATATATATATATATATATATATATATATATGTATATGTGTATGTTTTTTAGATCATTTAAAATACTGTAATACAATGATTTCTTTATATTATCAATTTATAAATGATTGATATAATTGATTAGTATATAATACATACATTTTATGAATACATATTTATATAATTAAAAATTGTGATTACATATGTATATATCACAATATATATAATTTACATGTACAATATATTAATGTATCAAAAAATATTATATAGATAAATATAAATAGAATGTAAAAATTAGATGATGATATATATGAATGTGTAAATATAAATTACTATATTTTCACTTTTATAAATTATAAAAAGTACTTTATTATAGAAATTAGAATGCACATATATGCTAATTGTGTGTGTGTGTGTGTGTGTGTGTGTATATATATATATATATATATATTAAATTGGTAAAATATCACAATATATAATTTACATGTACAATATATTAATGTATCAAATATTTTACAAATATGAATAGAATTTGTACTTAAAAGTAATTTATTGAAGTGTGTAGTATAAATAAATAAATAGTAAGTAAACTGTTGCATTTCATTAACCTTTTTTATTTGGTGTGAAAAGTGAGATTCCACCCATTTCTCCCTACCAACCCAGTTCTCCTAAAGATGTCAGATTCTTTCTGTCAGCTTTGAGGTGAGTGCAGTACTAACTCTGCGGGCAAGAGTTATTCCATAACAAATGCGAGTCTGCACCAGTCAGTCGAAATAAGCGTTGCCTTACAGGTGCGGTATCATCAGACAGCGTAGAGGTCAGAGTTGAGGCGGTCGGTGGATTTATGAAAGAAGAGATAAACCTCCAGCTGCACCCAGGGGTCCCCTCACTGCTGCCCCCTCCTGTGGAAGGTGCATCTCAGGTGAGATGAGGTGACTGACAAGCCTTGGTGTCTGATCTTAAGAGTTCAGAAATGAGCAAAGGGAGCTTAATGGATCAATGTGAAGTCAAGCGATGCCATTTTCAAGCAAGACACCTGCTGGCGTATGCATTTATATGTGGAAGTATGGTATATGAGATTGCGTGCATCAAAGTCAACATGAAACAACATTCATAACCCATTTTATTTCCATAATATGACATGTCTGATTTAACTGCAAATACGAAAATTTGTAGAATGGAATCAGGAGAAAAAGGTAAACCAGGTCAACTCTGATTTCATGCTGCCTTGAAATGTGTTTTAAAAGTGTGTTTATATGACTCACCTGTGTCCACTTCTGATGACCTGCAGAGTCCGTCATCTTAGCCATGTGTTTGATGAGTTTGACCGCCATGAAACCGTCTGAGCGAAAAGGTCGCAGGGGCGAATCTGGCTGAAATCTCTGCCTTTCTCTCTCCCTGACAGGTGAATCGATTCATGTGAAGTGACAACAGGAGCAAGAAGAAGAGTACAATATACACTTTTTATAAGGGCACTTTCAAAGTTGATGTCACAGTTATGACTTTTTATTGCCTTAAATAATGAAAGTGAAAATAAATGTTAGTACTCACCGCAGTCATCTCTAGCATGAGTCAATCTCTCTAGTATATATATATATACATATATGAGAGGTCCAAATAGTGAAAATATATTTACACATCTCAAACACAAACAATATATATATATATATATATATAGTAACATATATAAACAACATAACTGTGGTGTCACATCTAAACAATTAAAAAAAACAACTACAAATGTTAATAATAATAATAAACACAATTGTGGTGTTACATCTAAACAAACAAACAAACAAACAACATAATCATGATGTCACATATAAACACTCAAACAAACAAAAAAAGCAAACAAATAAATACAACAACAGTCAAGATGTCCCATATAAATATTAAACAAACAACAACAATAAATGTTAATAATGTTATGTATCAATAATAATAATAATAATAACAACAACAACAACAACAACAACGAATAATCAACATAACAAACAACATAATTGTGGAGTCACATCTAAACAATAAAAAAACAATTAAACAAACAACAAATGTTAATAATAATAATAATAATAATAAACAATTGTGTTGTTTCATCTAAACAAACAATAAACAAACAACATAATTATGATGTCACATATAAACATTTAAAAGAAACAAACAAACAAACAACAATAAATGTTGATAACAAATAATCAACATAAACAACAATTGTGGTGTCATCTACATATTTAAACAAACAAACAAATAAACCTAAGCATTCTAATAAAAATGCAACAGCAACATAATCATGATGTCCCATATGAACTTTCAAACAAACATAACAACAAAAAACTAATGTTAACAACAAACAACTGTCACCTTATCGTGGTGGAGGGGTGGATATGCCCTGGTAAGGGGTCTCCCAAGGCAAACAGGTCTTGGTGACAGGCCCAGACTAAGAGCAGTTCACAAGCCCAATATGAGTCAAATTAAAACCAGGACCGAGGCGTCGCCCTGGAGCCAGGCCGGGGTTGGGGCTCGTGTCTGCGGCGGCGCCTGGTGGCGGGCTCATCCCCATAGGGCCCGGCCGGGCTCAGCCCGAAATGGCGATGTGGGGCCACCCTCCCGTGGGCTCACCACCTGCAGGAGAATCATATGGGGCCGGTCTTGTGAGTGGATCGGCGACAGTCGAAGGCTAGGCCCCGACGACCCGATCTCTGGACACGGAAACTGGCTTTAGGGGCGTGGAATGTCACCTTGCTGGCGGTGAAGGAGCCTGAGCTTGTGCGGGAGGTTGAGAGGTACCGGTTAGAGATAGTTGGGCTCAGCTCCCATGCACAGCTTGGGCTCTGGAACCACACTTCTTGAGAGAGGCTGGACTCTCTACCACTCTGGAGAGTTGCCATGGTGAGAGGAGGCAGGCTGGAGTGGGTTTGCCATAGCCCCCAGCTCAGCTGCCATGTGTTGGAGTTCAACCCGGTGAATGAGAGGGTCGCTTCCCTGCGCCGGGTAGGTGAGGATAGGTCTCTCACTGTCATATGTGCCTCACGGACTGACGGCAGTGTGGAGTACCGGGCCTCACGGGGTCTCTGGGAGGGGGTGCAAAGTGCTCCAACTGGAGACTCCATCATTCTACTGGGGACTTCAACGCACACGTGCAGCAGTGACAGTGACACTTGGAGGCGTGATTGGAAGAACGCCCCGATCTGAACCGGCGATGTTCTGTTATTGGATTTCTGTACTAGTCACGTGCTTGTCCATAACAAACACCATGTTCAAGCATAAGGGTGTCCATCAGTGCATGTGGCACCAGGAGAGCGGAGCTGATCACCACCTGGTGGTGAGCTGGATCCGATGGCTGGGAGGAAGCCAGACAGACTCGGGAGACCCAAGCATTACTGTGAGTGGTCTGTTGGGAACGATTGGCCGAGCCCCTGTCAGAGAGATCTTCAACTCCCACCTCGGACGGAGCCGACTGGATCCTGAGGAGTCTGGAGATATTGGAGTCCAAGAGGACCATGTTCTCCACTCCTCCATTGTCCAACGCGGCTGCTCGGAGCTGTGGCCATCAAGGTCTCGAGGTGCCTGTCGAAATCCCGAACCTGGTGGTGGACACAGGAAGGGATGCCATCAAGCTGAAGGAGGAGTCTATCGGACCTGGTTGGCTTATGGGACTCCTGAGGCAGCTGACAGATACAGACTGGCCAAGTGGACTGCAGCCTGGGTAGTTGTGGAGGCAAAAAAATCGGCCTGGGAGGAGTTCGGTGAGGCCATGGAGAAAGACTGTCGGTTGGCCTTGAAGAGATTCTGGCAAACCATTAGCCGCCTCAGGAGGAAGCAGTGCCCTACCAACTCTGTTTACAGTGGAGATGGGCAGCTGTTGACCTCAACTGGGGATATCGTCAGACGGTGGAAGGAATACTTTGAGATCTCCTCAATCCCACCAACATGTCTTCCATTGAGGAAGCAGTGGCTGAGGGCTCAGAGGTAGATCTGTCCATCACCCGGCTGAAGTCATCGAGGTAGTTAAAAAGCTCCTTGGTGGCAAGGCACGGGGGTAGATGAGATCCACCCTGAGTACCTCAAGTCTCTGGATGTTGTGGGG